>JAWNNU010002140.1:0-503314 GCA_035044585.1 Scaptomyza polygonia
CAAATATTAAAAATTAATCTAAAAAAATCAACCAAAACTAAAAATTTATATTTTATGTATGTAAGTTAGAAAATCAAATAAAAACAACTAAAAATGCAATATAGTCATTGATATTATAAAAAATGTTCAAGTATGATCAAAAACAAACGTTTTTAATTAGAATTTTACTGGTAAAATATGCTCGAAAATATTTCTTAACTTTGACCTTAAATATCTAAGCACCACGGATACCTGGCAATCTTGAAGAGCCATCATTTTAAAGCTTTTCTATCAATTGCTTTTTAAATTTTTGAAATCGCTTCATTAGTTTAGAAGCTACGATTTTTGATAAGTCACATGAGAAAAGGCACCACTGTGCGACGGCTCAAAAACTGTCATCTTTCGCCGTCGTGTCGTCTAAAGAAAACAATAGTAGCGGGGGGACTTCTCCTTCCATAACTCAATTTTTACTGCCGCTGTAAAATTACTATGATCTGGGACTCAGTCAAAAAACACCTTTAAGCGGTGTTTACAATGTCAGCGTGAGATTGGAAAATGTTTTGTTTCAGTCTGACACACCTATTTTTCACATAAGTTTGTCTCCCTCATTTGCAATCTGTAACCGGTCTCATATGCATCTCAGCAAAAAGCAATTCGAAAATGGAGTTTTAAAAGCTGTCAATAGGTGTCGCATTTTCGAAATTAGCAACATGTGCTTGAAAGCACCAAAGCTCTAAACCTCTATTTTACTCAAAATGGCTGTCAATAGGTGTCGCATCTTCGTTAGCTCCAATGTTTTTACCTCAATTTTACTCAATACAGAGGTAAATGTTAATAGAATTCACTTTTTAATATTTATTTAGTACATATTAACGAATATATAACAATAAAATCCATGTCATGTAAAAAAAGCAAATCGTTTAATTTTCGCGCCATTTCACGTGTGTCAGCTGTGTTCGAATTTTGCCCATGCCCGAGCCTATCCCGCTGCATCAAATGCTCTCGCGCCCAACACCGTCGAGCACTTCCCTGCGGCTGCTCCTCTTCAAGTTCAGCAGCAGTAGCAACAGCTGCTTGCATCATCATTGTATGATGAGCAACTAAAATTTTTTGTTGTTGTCGTCTTCTCATTTTTTATTATTTATCAATTCTGCTTCACTTTAAAAATTTTTGCCACAAAAATGAAACAATCATCAGCTGTTCACAGCTCATAGACGGCTAACAGCTGATTTCGAAAATTCGAACATACTTTCACGCTGACATTGTAAACTACCAGCGTACGTCTCAGGTTGGTAAAAGCTTTAATCCAATCTCACGCTGACATTGTAAACGCCGCCTAAAACTTTTAAAATCGGCAACTGAATGAAAAACAATGAGAAAAATTTAACTGCTTTAACAAATTTTAATTCCACAACCAACCCAAACTATCAAAAAAACCCAACTCCACCCCAACCAAACAACACCTGCATGCGGGACTTTCATACACTTGCGTATTGGACACGCCCAGGATACCAACCAACATCTCCTTAACGGCAAAGACACGCCAGCCGACTCAAACCCCACTGACATTCTTAAAACCACCTCAATTCACAAAATCTTAAAAATTAAATTAAATCAAGTTATAAACAACAAGATAAATTAATATATAATAGACTTATTTTCCAAGAGTGAGTCAAAGGCCTCAGCAGCTTAAACTTCTACAATTTTTATTATAGGCAATTAATGACGGTACTTAGATTTAATATAGAATAAATTACCTTCTGTGAATTGCCATGGCCAAAATCTAGTGACTTTTTGTGATGACCCACAGATAGTTTTCGTAAAGGCGATGGGCCATCGAGATCCATACAGTCCAGGCATTGCACTAGGCTATGTCGGCGCGACAATGTCACCAGCGACTGTCGATGCTTAGTATTCTGTCCGCATTTACGTAAATTAATAGCCTTAAAATGGTTCTGCAACGTGATGCCTAGCTCTGGACAAGCATCATCATCCATCTGAAAGATTTATCACAATTCTACGTAAATCGAGAAACGAATTGAAATTAATTAAGCAGGAATGTTATACTACGTCTATCACGAATTCTTGAATACTGCTGCAAAAAATCGATATTTTACTATTTGACTTAAAACCAATTCTCTAGTTTAATGTTTGTTTGATGTCTCTACATTCAGAAGTATCCAAAAATTGGGTTTATGAAGAAGGACGGAACTAATAAACTATTAGAGTATTAAAACGAATTTTTAAAATGTTTTTATATTATGCTGGCTTGCAGCATGCTCGCCTTGCTCAGAAGAATGTAAAGATACTTTTTAAGCAAAGCGGTACTGATTATACTATGGAATGCATATGATTGGTCAATGCATATATGCAATGCATATGATTGGTAAATGGTCGTCATCACATATCTTCGTAAAAATGGGGGTTGGTGTAATGGGTAACGATAGACCTTTTCTTAAAATTTCGTCCAAATCGGCTAAAAAACACTAGAGATATCGTAAAGTTAAGTCAGTTGTGAGTTTTGTTTAAAGTGATAATTATTTGAAGCATACTTTTAGGATGCAAGGACTGCAACTGGGTTCAGGGTATCTTCTTCTGGTCGGGCTATCCCGACTATAGCCTTCTTACTTGTTTTGAGTTGCTTATAGCTATCTACTTACCAAATTAGGTAGTTCTTGCTATAAGACCGTGCGAAATAGGTGTATTTATTGATTTTAGTTATCGATTTGGCAGCCCACAGTTATCGTAGAGCCCTAATCGTGACACTTTATCAGTCCCAGCTGGATATAAAGATATTTGAAAGCTCAAAGGGCGTGGCGAAAAAACTTGCGTTTATACAGAGGGATGGACGGACAGAGCCAACTTTTGCTACTTTTTGTATGTGAGTGTATGTATAAGTGAGATTTAAAAGCTAATTCAACCCATGGTTCCGGCTTAAGTATCCGGGTATACTTCCTATTTAAGTCCGATGTACTCGCCTTGTACGACTAGCCATAACAAACTATGATAGATTTTCTCGCAACCCCGGGTGAAGAGTCGGCTAACAGAAGACAATATCAAACTAAATAGGATGCTGTGATAGGTGCGCGAAAATAATTTGATCAATGAAGCTTGTTTCTTTTCGGTAAGTGTTTTAAATAAGGTCTGCTTGATTTATATCTGATTTGTTTCGTTAAACGATTTACTTAACGATTAAGTTACAAACATTACATTTGGCAGATTCGAATTAAAAACAACCTTACCAGAACTTTGGCGTCTTTAAACATTGTATAGCCATCGCAACCCATAAATATGTAGCTCTTGACGCATAGCTTGTAGGTTTGCTCCATATTCAGATACTCATCGCCGACCTGTATGAGCTGCGGATCGATGCGGTTGCCTGGTAAACTTAGCGGATCAAAGGCAAAACATATGCCACCCACTTGTGGAAAACGACCCTCCAGCTTGGGATAGGCGGATACTCCGTTCTCCAAAGCCTGCCATAATACTCTTCCCGTCACTTCCAGCAGTATCAAAGGATCCCGCATGGGTATAACATTTACAAGATCGCCCATCGTAAATGCACCCACAGGGTGAATGCGATCAGATCGGAAGGTGCCACCATTAAGTATGACCACATCGGCACCAACAGCTGCCATGACGACATCGCACACCCAATTTCCCAAATTCGTTTCTTGTGTTCGCACTTTCGAGAATCGTCCATCGAGCTCCACGCTAAAGACACCCATTACATCTGATAGTTTGCTCTCGATAAACTCTGCATAGTAAGGAACGTGGATAAAGATGCAAATATATTGAGTTTGAACATATAACTTCACAACCAATATTTTAAACGATTTAAACGTAACTAGTATTACCGAAAGAATAATTTGTCAACTAACAAAGCTAAAGCCGACCAATGAATGAATGTCAACTCAAACATCCGATTCAGTCAGTAATTTTTTTAAGTTCAACAAATGCTTATAATTATTTTAAAAATGGTATAAAATCAAAAGATTGAATTCATTAATTAGGCTACATTCATAAAGCCTCATACAGATCCTCAAAAAGTGGGTGAAACCGATCCGATTATAATCTCATAAATAACATAAAACTGTATTTGTTGCATTTCAAACACAGTTGACTGAATTTTCTAAATAGATTTAGAAGTACTTATTTTCATTATAAATAAAATATAAATAAAACACTCTGATCAAGTAAGAAGACGCTTGACTCGAAAGCTCGACGAGTTAATACTTTGAAACTGGAAACCCTTTCAGTAACGTTCAAAGGACAAAAAATGACTAAACATGCGCGTGCTAGCTAGCGAAGGTAAAGAGTATACATGTTTTGTGCAATATCCGTCATGGTGTCTCTCCGTCCATCCGTATGTTCGCAACTTTTTTCCACACCTTTCAAGCTAGAGACTTTGCAAATGTCTTTATCTATGGCATTGGAAAATAAAGCTTCAAGAGTGGGTTACTACGACAACTAGGGGGTTGGCAAATCGATAAATTAGATAACTCAAAATCGATAAATAAACCCCTTTTCGCACGCCTTTACAACTAGAATTACCAAATTTAGGGAGAGAAAAGCTACTAACAGCCCCCAAAATACTGCATCAAGTTTGGAGCCACGCACACCCATTCCGCCCCCAGCCCACCGCCGTTTAAAATCAGAAATGCTTCTATCTGCCACAGTTTTTGAGCTTGAGCCATCAAATTTAGTGCCAAGATAGGTGCTGACAACCACCAAAAAATTCATAAAAACTTTCGATGCCACGCCTGTCGATACAGCACTAGCCGCCCCCAACCACCACAACGCTTCGCTAAAAACAGTAATGCGTGTATCTTCCATAGTGTTTGAGCTACAGTAGGAAGATAACTGTTAACGACCCCCAAAAAACTGCATCAAAGTTTTAGGGCCACGCCCCTCGTTCCCCAGTCCCCTGCATTTTAACCAAATTTATTAGGAGGATAACAATTGCCATCATACACAGATCTGCAACAAAAATTTGGATACACCCCCACCCATACCGCCCCCAGCCCCCCTTCCCAAACGTTTTACTAACTTTGAGCTAGAGTCACCAAATTTGGTAGGAGTATAACAACTGACATCCCACAAAGGTCTGCAGAAAAATTTAGATGCCACGCCACCCATAGCCCACCTTCCCCCACCTTTTACAAACTTTAAGCTTGTCACCAAATTTGGAAAGAAGATAGCTTTTTGGCATCATCATCTGCATCAGACAATCTTTTCACGTATTTGCAATCCGGTTTTTTTTTTTATCGGTTTTATTACTGGTATCGAGTATACACCAGTCGGTTACGTCCGACTGCAACGTTTTCACTTGTTGATAAAAAAAAACATAAACGATTTAATGCAAAGTTGAGTTCGAATTGAATAATAGTAGTAGTATTTGATTTATCTTCCGCTTACTGGTATATTTGGCAAGTTCCTGCTTAAGAACCGGATCCTCTGGTATATTGGCTGTCACATCTACGCACTGAACGTTCGTTGTGAATTGTGAGCGACTGTTGGCTTGTCGTTCGATGGTAATGGCGGAGAACTGCTGGAAGTCTGTGCCCGATTTGACAATCATTTTGCCGTTAATTTCAGTAACCTCACGTACATGATCGTGACCACCCAGGATAATATCGATGCCGTTGCATTGCTCGGCCAGATTGATGTCGTTGGGTGTGCGCATGTGCGTAAGGGCAATGATCAAATCGCAGCCCTCGTTACGCAGCTCCCGAGCGAGCCGATTTCCTGCCTCCACATAATCAATGTAGGTAACTTCGGTAGGATCAATAGTGGGCAATGTTTCAAGCCATTCGCGCTCCACAAGCCCAATTAAGCCAATCGAGATTTGATTGTGTAAAATGAAATGGGAGATTTTTCCACCACCTAGCGGTCGGCCAGTTTCATTGTCAACCACATTGGACATGAGCCAGGGGAAGTCGGTTTCTTTGATTAACTTGACTAGCACATCCAGTCCGTGATCTTTTTGTTAAAAGAGAACAACTCGAACATTTAAAATAGTAATGTGTGTTGACCAACTAGTCCTATCTTAAAATTACAAATGCCAAAAATATTAAATAAAACTTAACTAATCTCTGAGATCAGCGCGGTAAATTAAACAGACCGAAGATAGACAGACATGCTACATCGACTCAGCTGTTGATGATGATGATACGTACATACTTTATGGGGTCAGAAATGCTTCTTTCTTAGCCAAAAAAGAACCTAAGAATTATAACAATTTATAAAATTATATCCTTTGAATAAAAACCGGCTAAAAATGGTATACCACATAAAGCTCACTTTGAAACATTAAGGCAAGCTGAAGTTAAAGGTATATGAATTCCTAAACCCCCTATTAAACGAATATCTTGAGAATTATTTATATTATGAATAATTGCCCCTGCCCCTTGTGGCTTTGTGCCCAACAAGTCCGACAAGAAGTACATATAAAAAAAATCTGTTGGCTCCGGTGTGCACTCTATCTTACTGTAAGATAATTTGCACAAAACCTACGTTTAAATAAATGTTTTATATTTAACATGTCTTTTAAGTGTGCGTTTTGAATGATACAAGGGTCATATTATATATATGTACAACAAATTTATTTTAATATAGATTTAAAGCTCACCAAAATCGTGATTACCAAAGACGGCACAATGTGTGCCCACCTGGTTAAGCACAGGTACCATTTGTTCGCCTTGTGTAAAGGTGCTCACTTTGCAAAATTCAAAATTACAACGTTAATGACTGGAAGGTAGTTCCTTTAAGCGGCAATTTTAAAGAGTACTTACACATGCTAGGTGAGAAGGCATCGCCGCTAAATAGTACAAGTGGATTCAGATGCGCATAACTCTTGATGGCTGTGGCAAAACGTGCAGCTCCACCTATTGGCTCCGTTTCGGCCATGGATTCAATGTTGTACACATCGTTGTAGTGCAATATTGTCAATGGCTTGTCTTCGCCCTCCGTCATCTTGAGAAGCTTTTTGGTCTTTTCCAGCTGCGAAGATATCGATGTTGAACGTCCGTTCAAACCGTTCGGAGGGAAACGAAAACGATGTCGCGGACTTTGTGGTTGACTTACAGAAGCGTAGACACGTGTTCGTGTTAGCAATTTGGTATCGTAGCTACCCTCGCTGACTTGTATAATGGCTGCTAATTTCGTAGAGCCACTCAGCGAGTTCTCGGAACTTGTCGTGGTCGGCACACTATTTGGGGTGGGGCAAACGGATTCCGTTGGCGTTAAAGATAAGTCCAGTGACCGAAAGTTAGGATTTGTGCTTTGAAGCATAGAAAGAGTCCGAGTGCCAGCGTCTCGTACTTCAATGGAAGCCTGCAAATTATAAAGATGCACATGCACTTAACCAACGGGGCATAATATTATGCTGAATTTATACGATCACACAACATCGAAAAATTGACAACAACAACATCACGGAAAGTTTTGAACTGGGATTTTAACTGCTGGGCGAAGTTAATACATACATAGCCGACTTTAACTAGGATCAAGCGTAAAGTCAAGAATGATGCCATATAAAAAGCTCCAAACTGAAACGGACCCGAGCAACAAAAATTACAGAGCTCCTATGGAAAACAAAATGGAATACAAAAAAGAAATGACAATATGAAAAAAAACCAAGATATTCAAGCAACTAAATTTTAACTTGATTGATCTACAAAAAAATATTTTCCATAATACATACTTAATAACATATACAGGGGTGCCACAAAAAACGCTGGCGAAATTGAATTTCGCTTGTAGCAATTCCGAACGAAAATTTACACGGTGCCACAGAACTCCGAGTTATTTCATTTTCTTAGTGTGTGCACAAACTTTATCGGACTTGGCTGCTATGGGTTGACACCTTGCCAGATTAAATAAGCCAAGTGTTTGTTTAGCAACTTTTTTAAATTTTTAACATTTTTACATTGCAGAATAAGTGGTTTTTAATTTGTTTATATAGTAATTAATTGTTTATAGCTAATTCAAATACAAATAAACCATTTTTTTATAACTAACTATTTGTATATAACTATTTGTGACTGGCAGCAATCAGCTCTTCAAAAATCATCACTAAATTGATTTTAACTGAAATTGCACACAAATGCCAAAGGCGAGGCTATTTGCCATAGAAGAGCTCTGGGGGCAGAAAAGGAACCATGCAGCGAAGGTTTCTCAGATGTCCATCTGATCCGTTTTCGCAATCTGACGTTACGGAAGTCGTTTGTTATGGCTCTGCCATTTTATAGATTATGCTGTTTTTAAGGCGTTGCCACCTGGCAGAACTACAACTTCCCACAAATGTTTTCACAAATTGCACAGGTGAAATAATTTTGCAGTTAAACTTGTTTTTACTTCAAAGAGTTATTTTTTTAATGCTTATTTAAAAGAAAACATTACTCCGAATTCTGTTTAAGAAATGTGGTATTGCTGACCCTGACACTAAAATACATGAATCGGACTAGGTGACAGCGTCAGATTTCAGCGTTTACTTTCCGCTCAAACTTAGTAGCGTTTCTGATCTGTGGCAGAGTGAAATGCAATTGCTGTGCAATTCAAGCGGAAGCGTTTTCTGTGCCACCCCTGATACATTGATTTTTAAAGAATCATTATGAAAATAAATAAAAGTGAAATCGTTGTCGACAGCGAAATACTCAGATTCCAGTACTAAAACATGTGGTAGGCATCCTTTGGGAGGTGTCGCCAGATGTCTTTCAACAAGTTTTGAGATTCTAGATGAAGGCATACCGCCCCAATCTTGACACTTTGTCTGACGTCACATCCACTAAGATATTTGTAACCTTTCAGGTTTCGAAAAAAGTTGCGTACATAAGACATATAGACGTTTGGTTGGGTCTTAAGCTAGCTGCAGTACAACATTAACCAGATACAATACGATGGATATCGCGCCAACTAAATAGGAGAGTTGGATAAACGGAAACCTGCTTCAGCCAGCCAACAACATTGCCGATGGCAACACGACGACTTCCACCGGTCAAATGAACCAAACGGCTACTTGAACTTGAACTGCCGCCAGTTGTAATTGTAGTATTTGATGTCGTATTTTTCGTTGTTGCTATTGCAGCAGCAGCTGTTGATGATGTGGGCAATAGAACGCTTTCTCCTTCGCCGCCGTCATTATCGCTGTTTTTGACGTTGCTCATGCTGTAGCTGCCGCTGCAGAGTCAAAAAAAGCATTTTCACAAGCATTGAAAAACAAACAACTTACAACAAATTTTTCGTATATTTATTTTTACGTAGACGCATTGTTAATTTTAAATCGCGAACAGTCAAGTAAACAAACACAAAATATTTACTTGATACGTCATCAAGCTTAAAAGCGTAAAGCACGCGCATTTTTTTATATTAAAGCGAGTTCCGCTAGTTGAAAGACAACTGTTAAATGCAAACCATATGTCAAATATTTTATACCCCGATTCTATTACAAGCAGGATGCACGTATGTAATTGGAACTCGGGAATTTAGATTCCTCTATGAACAATGAGAAACTTGTTCAAATTTTCCCCGTTGGTCGGTTGCATTTCCCAGTTTTTTTGCACTCAAAAGATTTAGGGTATTCCTACTACTACAATATAAATATGTGTATGGCTGCGAAGCATTTGCCTGCCCTTTATTTTATTATATTTCGAGTTTTTGGCAACTGACTTGGACAAAGAAATGCATTACTGTATACACTATCGGTATTTGTGAAGGAATTTGGATGTTGCGCTGACAAAAAATGTTAGAAAGTGTTATAGGGTAAAAATCGGTAAGAGTATGTATGATCAGCAATAGCACAACTGATATTTGACTGCCTTAAAATACGAAAAATTGTATTTTTACTCAAGTGCATTAATGAGGGAAGAAGAAAGTTATGTGGGACAAGTGTTTGCAGAAGCCTTGTTTTTTTTTTTCAAATCAATATGGTACTTAGATATACATATGTATATGATAAATTGCCAGCCTAACGTATTCTATGACCTTTTGATACCTGTCCCACTCCACAAAACACTTGCACTAGCAACTGATATGCACCTTGCCAACCAAGTTTCTTGAGCTAAATGTGATAAGGCGAATCAAATATTTAGTATTGATGTTGCCATTGAATTAAAATATGTGTAATTAATATAGGAACATAATTGCATTTATTTAAATTGTCCTCATTTATAATGATCGAAGCAGGTCAATGAATGACAATGCAAATGCTACGCATACAATTTAAAATGCCCATGTATACGCAAAGGGGCTGGCAACACACACATGCTTATGATACCTAGTCGAAATGAAACATCAAAAATCATTTCAAAGCCCAAGTCCACCAAAACTGCAAACATAACAAACCCACATTTGCACATACATACATATATATATATGTACATATATGTATATGTAATTTGGGTATAAGCACTAAAGCTTTGCTGCTCTACGGCTGGAGGGAAAAGCGATAAGCAAGATGGTATACAAACAAGTAGAAACGTTGCAGTCGGACGCACCCAACTGCGGTATACTCGATACCAGTAATAAAACAGATTAAAAGAGAGCAGTGCTACAAAATCGCCAGCCAGCGAGCGCATACACACAGTTAAGGCCCAGTTACCCGAACTTGACTTGAACTGAATTTGAATTGAACGAGAGCGTGAATTGGCATATTAAAACCAAGCGAATAGCCAAACGTGAACTAGGCTTGAACCTGAATATGAATACGAACATGAAAATGAACCGAATACCATGAACATTAAAGTATCGAACAGCTGTTTGTCATTGTTTTGAGATTATCACAATTGCGTGCGAATTTCTGTTTTCAAATATATAAAATATATAAAATAATAAATTAATTTAATATGGGTGATATGGTTAATATATATTACATGTACTTAGTACAAATCGGTTTAATAAGCATGGAAATGCCGGAAATGCGAACGCGGCGTTGGACAGTTCGGCCAATGAATACGGATTGGAATAACGCTGGTTATTACAGAAAAACCCTCAGCAAAATTAAATAAAATAAAATATTAATAAAATATTAAAATATTTTAGCCAAATGCAATCGCAAAAATCTCATTGATTATGATGACTTATTAAGTACAATAAATGTCGTTAAAATATACACTTATCGTTTTATTTTTAAAACTAAAATGTTTGTACATAAATATTAGAGAGATACCTACTGCAAGTGTGGCCCGCGCTGAACCCCATGGCCTTTTTGGGTTGCCGACCCATGATTTAGATGATTCTCAATTTTTCCTGCACAATAGAATGTCCAAACCACTGTTTAAACTGTTGCTAACGTTGTTGGGCAGTTCTTCATCTTGTCATTGCCAGCTGTTCAATGTAATTGGATAGTAACTTGAACTGAAATATGAACTGGAACTAAAAATTCTGTTTTCTGCAGGTTGTCAGTTCAGTTCAATTCAGTTCGAGTTTTGGGTAACCAGCAAACAGTGTTTTACGTTTAGTTGAACTGATCAGCTGTTTCCTAAGTTCAAGTTCAATTTAGTTCACGTTCGGGTAATTGAGCCTTTAGAGGCCTCTTACCCGAACTTGAACGTGAACGTGAGTTTGTACATGACAACCAAGCGATTACCCAAACGTGAACTTAACTGGATCCTAAAGATGAACATGAACATGAAATTGAGCCGATTATCCTGATCATTAAATGTTTGACAGCTGTTTGTCATTGTTTTGATATTTATTAATAGCCAAACCGCCTTCATTTTTCCTTTATATTTCCTTGGTTTATTGTGGAGGAAATCTTTTTCCTGCACCATTCAAATATGTTTATGCTCTTCCATTTTAAATCAGCTGTTCAACGTAATTGGAACGTAGCTTTAACTGAAATATGAACTGGAACTAAAAGTTCTGTTTTCTGCAGGTTGTCAGTTCAATTCAATTCAGTTTGGGTAACCGGAAAACAGTGTTTTACGTTTAGTTGAATCGATCACCTGTCATCTAAGTTATAATTCAATTCAATTCAGTTCAAGTTCGGGTAACTGGGCCTTAATACTGGGTTTGCTGTGGTACGGGAGATCATGTCGCAGCGAAGCAAGCAAGCAGAATGACTTGCGATTCGCTCTCGACTAACGATTCTAGCAAAAATAGCCTACTATATTTCTCTCTGAGAGCATGGTAGCTGTGAAACCATTTCCCAACTCTATATCAGAATTTTGTCTAGTGAACACTCAATTAGTATGAATTATTGTTGATATACATTTCATACCTAACTAGAAATCTAAAACAACAAAAAAATAATTCAAAAAGTTTAATAAGACAACAATAGGTTTTAGAATTCAAGTACATATTTATAAAATTAAAAACGAAATGAACATTTTAAAGCTTAAAGTTAAATATGGCATTGATTATTGTGCTGCTTTTGTTTGTGGCTTCATTTATCTTATTATTTTCAATTTAAATTTATCTGACGGGCAAAAATTATATTGAAATCACCTTACAATATAATGGGTAGTATATTATAACTTTGGTTAAGGGCGGGGTAGGGGTTTAAAGGCGAGAAAAACGAATATTTTTATGATTTTTTTTCGGCGAAATCAACAATTTATTTTTATTAAATTTTATTACATATTATTGTACAAGTTTTGAAGTATGTCACAAAAAATTTTCAAAGAAAAATATTAATAAATAAGCCGGTGACGGTGAATCTCCAGAGGTGCCTTGAAAAGAAGTGGTTTTGCGGTGTACATTATAACTCGTTACCGGATTATCTAAAACAAAAAAATTGATATGCATTTTAAAGGTGATGTATGTCTCGAGGTAATCAGCAAGAGTTTTTTTTTGTTTTTTTTTTTCTATTTTTTACAGCAATTCGAAGTGAAAACGCGATTTTAGTTTAAAAAAAATCGCGGTTAATTTGTTATTAAAAAATAGAAAAAGATGAAAAAAAAAACTCTTGCTGATTACCCGTTGATTTATGTGAAGAAGTAATGTTCAAATTTTCAAAAGGATCGGTTCAGTAGATTTTGAGTTCTGATGTTCACAAACTTCAAAAAAGACGTTTTTGGGAAAATCGATTTAAAGTTTTTCATACGTTAAAATTCGAAATAAACCATCAATAAAAGAATATTAATTTTTATACTTACATAGATTCATCAATGCCAGCTCCATACAGTGAAACACTGTCACTCAGCATATCCAATGCATCTTTTTGCTCTTGTCTACGTTGAATTCTACCCTCTTTTGTTGTACGCGCAGCTTCTTCGTTCACTCGGGTTATTTTTAGTTCATCAGTTAGGCGGGCCCACTGGTGGGCACTTGGGCCGGTAGAGATGCCCATTTCATCCAAAAAAGACAAGAGAGCAAAACATCCTTCATTGAAAATGCATGTTGCCACATTTGCTGCAATTTCAACAACGATTGCAGTACCGCTTACTGATTTTGGAGAGATTTTCCAAATAAGTTGATTAAGACTCTCGTTGTTATTTTGCGTGAAACCTCCAAGACACCGCTGTAAAAGTTCGTCTTTGCTCAAATCTTCATAGATTGGCGTTATGGCTTTTGTAACATCAGTAGGAAGAGCATTGTAGCTGTGTTTGAACGAATGCAGAGTATTTGCATCTTTCGCTTTTTGCCGTTCACACCAAGAGTCCTCACCGCTCGGGCATTTGTCGTGCTGTGGTTTTTCGTCTGTTGAGCAGTAGTGATAGTATGTTGCCCAAATCGCACTTTTCATGTTCTTTACACAATCGTAGTTGCGTCGAATGGCCAGTCCATAATATACGGTCAATTTGTCTATCATTTTTGCAGTGAGTTTACCTTTTCCAGAGAGACTTTTCCTCTTTATTTTTTTGACTGTTTTAGTTTCACTATCGACCACAGTTGTTTTTACTAGTTCGCGTAAACGTGTACCCATTCTTTTTTGCACGTGTCCTATGCACTCTTTCTTATTTATTGTGAAATCTTCACCATACGGTTTTGAATTTACCACACCACTGAAGGTTTTTGAGTCGCCATCTCCTATATAATTTTTAAACATCACTCCATAATATTCTATGGACCGTTTGAACATCTCTATGATGGCGTGTACTTCCATGTTACCTGATGGACCATCATGATTAACTTTACAGTCTCCGCTGTTGATATGTTCTTCGTACCAGTCATCAATAAGAACTCTTGACAAATACATCAACAACCTTTCCCGTGTAGTGACCGATCAAAGAAGCGACACCGAATAGCGAAGTGAACCCACGTTTCTTCCACGTTCCGTCTCCTGATATTGTTAATTCATTAGTATCTTATATGTTATTCGCTTTGCATGTTTCCTCTTTTTCTTCTTTTACAGCAGCAGTAAGAAATCTTTTCGTAACATCATTTACAGTCGTATGTATCTTCTGTATATGTGTGTTATAACATGATTTTGATAAGAAAGATTCCGCTAAATCCATCAAACCGCAAAACTTATTACATCAAGCTAAGCCTAGGCCTAACACACGCATGACGAAAGCAAAACGATGATTCACTTCATAATATGATTGCCTTGACTCTTTTTTCACTCTTTCACTAGACGGAACAATCAATCAGTATACTCATCGAGTTTGTATAGTCGCCATAATTCCTATCCTTTTCAAGCGCAAACGTCAAATTGCATATATGTCCCAGTTATAACTGAGTGTACACTGCTAAGTGACCTTAACTCTATCAAACCAGGCTTCTTGCCTGGTCCAGATGGAGTGCCCGGTTGTATACTTAGATACTGTGCGGATTCTTTGTAAACTTTGTAAACCTATACATAAATTATTTAACTTATCGGTTGACTCAGCTGTGTTTCCTGGTATATGGAAAGAATCTTTTATTATTCCACCTCATAAAAATTCTTCTAAGTCTAACGTTAAAAACTATATTGGTATATCCAAGTTGTCTGCCATTCCGAAAGTCTTTGAAAAAATTATATGCTCTCAATTGCAGCACTTATGTTGTTCAATTTTATCCCCTTATCAACACGGTCTTGTTAGGCGAAGATCTACTACCACTAACCTTCTTGAGTTCACCTCAATTGTTATCAAAGGGTTTCAGGCTAAAATGCAAACTGACGTCGTTTATACAGATATTAGTAAGTCATTTGATTCTGTGAGTCACCTAGGACCATTGCTATTTAATCTCTTTATTAACGATCTTCCTGCTGTTATTACTAATTCTCGTGTATTTATGTTTGCTGATGATGTAAAGCTATGTTTCACCTATAATGATGATTCTCTATGTAACTTACTACAGTCGGACTTGGGTTCACTGTCGGCTTGGTGCCGTTATAACTTACTAAATTTAAATTGTTCAAAATGTAAAATCATGACTTTTTATAGAGGTACCCCTCATACTGCTCACTACGTGCTTGATGCTTCACCACTTGTCCGCGTTTTTGAAATTAAAGATTTAGGCATCATTCTTGATAGCAAATTAAAATTTGATTCTCACATATCTTCGATGGTCAATAAGGCCATAAACGTTCTTGGCTTCATCAAGCGGTGGTCAAAAGAGTTTGATGACCCCTACACCACCAGAACGCTATATACATCCCTAGTACGTCCCATCCTGGAGTATGGATCTTGTGTGTGGTCCCCGCAATACGGGATTCAAATCAGGTTAATCTTAGATCAACTAACAATTGTTTAAAGACCCGATTTTTTCGTAAAACTAACTTTACTAAATTGAATGACCTTCTTCAGCATACTGATTGGTCTCAACTCTATTCTTGTACTGATATAGAAACTGCCATTGCCATTTTTTACAGGACTTTGAATTCGTATTTGGATATTTGTGTTCCCCTCACTGTTCCTTTTAGTGAAAATAAACCACCTTGGTTTACGAGGGAACTATCAAAATTAAAAAACGTGAAAACAAGATCCTATAAAAAATTTAAAAGATCTGGAAATACTTTAGATTTATCCTCGTATATAATTGCAAAGTCGAATTTTATTTCCGTAAACACTATTTGTTATAACAATTATCTCAATCGTTGCAGATCAAACTTTTCCCGCGATCCGAAACAGTTTTTTAAATTTGTTAACTCTAAACGTAAATCTTCTTGCTTGCCATCCTCGGTTTACCTTGATAATACAAAAGCTAATTCTGATCAGGCAGTGGCCGATCTCTTTGCTGAGTATTTTCAATCTGTGTACTCATAGAGTTCATATAGTTGCAATAATTCCTATCCTTTTCAAGTTCAAGCGTCAAACTGCATTTATGTCCCAGTTATAACTGAGTGTACGCTGCTAGGCGACCTTAACTCTATCAAACCCGGCTTCTTGCCTGGTCCTGACGGAGTGCCAGGTTGTATACTTAGATATTGTGCGGACTCACTTTGTAAACCCTTACACAAATTATTTAACTTGTCAGTTGACTCAGCTGTGTTTCCTGGTATATGGAAGGAATCTTTTATTATTCCACTTCATAAAAATTCTTCTAAGTCCAACGTTAAAAACTATAGGGGAATATCTAAGCTGTCTGCCATTCCGAAAATCTTTGAAAAAATTATATGCTCCCAATTGCAGCACATATGTAGCTCAATTTTATCCCCATATCAACACGGTTTTGTTAGGCGAAGATCTACTACCACCAACCTTCTTGAGTTTACCTCACTTGTTATCAAAGGGTTTCAGGACAAAATGCAAACTGACGTCGTTTACACAGATTTGAGTAAGGCATTTGATTCTGTTAGTCATTCTTTGTTGCTTCAAAAATTAAATATTATTGGATTTCCAGCTAAACTCCTGTCGTGGCTTTCTGAGTACTTGTGTGGCCGAACACAAAAAGTAGTTTTTAAATCTTCTGTTTCCAAATCTATTTTTGTTACCTCTGGTGTTCCTCAGGGGAGTCACCTAGGACCATTGCTATTTAATCTCTTTATTAACGATCTTCCTGCTGTTATTACTAATTCTCGTGTATTTATGTTTGCTGATGATGTAAAGCTATGTTTCACCTATAATGATGATTCTCTATGTAACTTACTACAGTCGGACTTGGGTTCACTGTCGGCTTGGTGCCGTTATAACTTACTAAATTTAAATTGTTCAAAATGTAAAATCATGACTTTTTATAGAGGTACCCCTCATACTGCTCACTACGTGCTTGATGCTTCACCACTTGTCCGCGTTTTTGAAATTAAAGATTTAGGCATCATTCTTGATAGCAAATTAAAATTTGATTCTCACATATCTTCGATGGTCAATAAGGCCATAAACGTTCTTGGCTTCATCAAGCGGTGGTCAAAAGAGTTTGATGACCCCTACACCACCAGAACGCTATATACATCCCTAGTACGTCCCATCCTGGAGTATGGATCTTGTGTGTGGTCCCCGCAATACGGGATTCACCAAGATAGAATTGAATCTGTGCAGAGGAAATTTCTTCTGTTTGCGCTTAGATGTTTTAACTGGGTTCCTGGAATAGACCTACCCCCCTATTCAAGTAGACTTCTTTTAATTAATCTTCCTTCCCTGTTGAATCGTAGAATTATGCATGGTGTAGTATTTATCACTAATCGACTTAATGGTGAAATCGACTCATCAGTTCTTCTAAGTCGAATAAAATTAAATGTTCCCATTAGATCCACACGTAACTTTTTACCCCTTAGCCTCGATCGTTGCTCAAGCAACTATTTAATTCATGAACCATTTCGCGTATTATGTTTTGACTACAACAAGCTTTATTCTCTTGTCTCTCTGGAGACCTCGACTCCAGTACTAAAACGATCTATACTTTCTGCCTTATCTAATCGTAACAGCTAATACTAATCTACCACTGGTCTGATTGGGTTTTTCTAAACTTAATTATTTTTATTATAATTATTTTAAATTATTTTTATTTTCATATCGGCTGCTCATAGCTGACAATAAATAAAAAAATAAATAAATACCGAGGCGCTTTACATTTTTCACATGACACTTTGATGGTGAAATAAATAAATAAATAAATAAATAAATAAAATAAATAAAAATAAATAAATAAATACCTTCGGATTTGCATGTGCGAAAACTCATTTTTCCATTACATTCACCGCACTTCACTGATGTACTTATCGTTGAAAATACTAACAGGAAGTCTATAATCCTGTAATGTTTCTCCAAATCTTGCTCTACTTGATCAGAAGTACTAGGTTTTATTTTTTTATGTGACGCGCTGGACGCTTCGGCACTATCATTTTTACGTTTTGGGAAAGATTTTTTTCTTGGTCGACCCAAAATATTGCCACTTTCCTTGCGATCTTGCCGGGTTACTTTTTTTTGGCATTTTGCAAATAAATAAATTAATCACAAGCAACACTAAACGAGTGAACATACAACTATAAACGAACGAACAGAAACGAAAGTTTGAGAATTTGTAGCTCTGTTACAGTACACAACCGTTCAGCAGGAAGTGTGCCTCTAAACTAAATTAGATTCGATGTACCTGAAAATATAAAATATGTACAAGGTCAGTTTGCATCTTTTGAAAGACATAAACGGAGAAAGCGAAAGGGACAACAAAAGAAACTGCAGCTGCTAATAGGGGTATCGGGCGTCTACCGGGCAGGTATAAAAATCAGGTAGCACGGCCGGTCGTTTGAAACGCTGTAACTCCGTTAGTTTTACTCGGATTGACTTGAAATTTGGACATAATATTCCACCCCCAGGCCCACTTCCCCGTATTTTACTTTTTTTGAGCTAGAGTCACCAAATTTGGTAGGAAGATAGCAATTGATATCATACACAGATCTGCAGCAAAAGCTTTGATGCCATGTCCCCCCATACTGCACCCAGCCCACTATCCACCATATTCTTCTAACTTTGAGCTAGAGTCACCAAATTTGGTATGAGGATAGCAATTAACATGATACACAGATCTTCAGCAAAAGTTTGGATGACACGCCCCCATACCGCCTCCAGCCCCCCTTTCACCATATTTAACAAACTTTGAGCTAGAGTCACCAAGTTTGGAAGAAAGATAGATTTTTTGCATTCCCATCTGCACCAGACAATCTTTGAAGCATCGTACACCTCTGCCGTATCCGCACCCCATTGCAATCAGGATTCTTTTAATCGGTTTTATTACTGGTATCGAGTATACCGCAGTCGGTTGCGTCCGACTCCAACGTTCATACTTGTTCCTTTTTATACCCTGAACCCATAAAATGGGTAAATCAGGGTATAATGGTTTTGTGCAAAAGTATGTAACAGGCAGAAGGAAGCATCTCCGGCCCCATAAAGTATATATATTCTTGATCAGTATCAATAGCCGAGTCGATATGGCCATGTCCGTCTGTCCTTCCGTCTGTCCGTCTGTCTGTCTGTCCGTCTGTCCGTCTGTATGAACGCGTAGATCTCAGAGACTACAAGAGCTAGAGACTTCAGATTTTGAATATAAGTTCTCCTATACCATGAGCAGAACAAGTTTGCTTCGAATTATCGATAACTACTCTGGTTTTTGATATACACATGGAATCGATAACAAAAAACTCCAAATCGTCCAAATCGGTTAAGAAACACCAGAGATATCGTAAAGTTAAGCCAGTTATGAGTTTTGTTTAAAGTGATAATTATTTGAAGCATACTTTTAGGATGCAAGGACTGCAACTGGGTTCAGGGTATCTTCTGGTCGGGCTATCCCGACTAGAGCCTTCTTTCTTGTTTATTTTTAATTTAATCTTTAATTTTGTTTGTTTTGAAGTAGCAACAACAATTTCGGCAATTCAGGTTTATTATTCTTGCTTTTTAAAAACTAGATAACCAGTATATTTTCAGGCATTAATTGGGGTGGGCGTGGCTCCAAAATTTTGATGCATCAAATTTGGTAGATTTAGCGTGTGAAATAGGTGGCTTTATCGATCTTGAGTTATCGAGCTTATCGATTTGCCAGCCAGCTAGCTATCGTAGAACTCCAATCTTGACACTTCAATTTACAATGTCATAGATAAAGACAAAGTTTCAAGTCTCTTACTTGAATGGTGTGGAAAAAACTTGGGAACTGATGAACTGATGGCTTCTATTCAAAGAGAGCGAAGCCCATATCGTCATCTTCAGACTCAGACTCCTCTTTCTTTTCGTCTTTCGTTATCTCCTTTTTGTCACCACCGGCAACATACGGACGGACGGACGGTCAGATGGACAGACACCATGACGGACATTGCACAAACCCAATATACTTGTTACCTTCGGTATTGAGTGTAAAAAAGTGAATGTGGTAAAAAAGTTTTGAAATTGTTATCAGTGATGCCAATATTTTTTCGAAATAAGAAAAAAAAAGGCTGGGAAACTACAAAACTACAGAAAAAAGGACAAAAGGTTTTATTTATATGTTCAGTAGTTTATATGTTGAATAGTTTTAAGGCTTCTTTAACTACATCTTCATCGGCCATATCTATTTCGTCATACGCCGCCACGGATCCAATTAATGCTAAATATTTATCGGGCAAATTTAAGTTATGGCAGAACATCTTATGCCGACGTAGTCTGAATCAGAAGATTTAATTCATATAAATCAGTGATGGGCACACACACATACCGTCACAATTTTCACACTCATACAAGCACAACTTGCGTGCGCTACGACGAAAAAAACGAAGTGTGCTCAGCACAGTGTACGCTGCAAGTTAACGTTCATTGTGTTTTTTTTAACTATTATACGTTTACGTTGTTCTTGATATTAATGTATCTTTATCATTATCATCATTTACATCATTATCATAATCATAATTATTATGATCATTATGAATATCATTGTGTATAATATTACTATCAATGTTATGAACATCAATGAAACGCAGAAAGTATTCAGCTTTTAATTGCAAATAATATAAATTTCTTTGCTCTCCTGAATAAATTTTATAAACCTCGTGGCAAATTGAATAATGCCGTCTTAAATAAAATGTAGCATTGCGGCATACAATAAAATTGCATAACAAGCATTGTGCTCTGCCATACTCATTTTCTATAAAGAAAAACTCATTCTCCCATGTGAGCATGAACATTTTTAAGCGCCACTGTAAAAAATGATAATTTGTATAATGCGCTGCGTGGTGTTCGCCTCTCAAGTGTTCGCCATCAACTAAAAAAAAATATAACATGCTTCGCACCAGCACCGACGACGCGTCGCGACGGCCGAACATTCGAGTTCTATAAATAGCTTCCAATGCTTATAGCGTACGTGTGATTTTGTGCGGTTGGCTGCGGCAGAGGCACTATGCAGACAAGGCAGCATGCTCCCTTGCATGATACAATTATTATGGTAGTGTCATGCGAGCAACGCTCTCTTTTTTCTGGTACCAATCGACAGTCGCAAGTAAAAAATTTTATTTTAAGATAAGAATACATTTTCGTATCAAAAACCTTAATACTAAATGAAAAATACAAAAACAAAACATAATTAAAAATAAAAAACTATTAAAAATACTACTTTAAAATAATAATAATAAATGTTTTTTATTTGAATATGAATATTTATTTTAATTTAAATGTCACAACAAAGCAACCAAAATGTATCGGCCGTATACATACAACCAAAACACTTTTTATACCTAACTCTGTCGCACTAACAAAACAACCCCTTAAAAGAGTCAAGAGAGTAAAATAAAGAGAGCAACTTGACTGTCTCCCTCGCACTCACATGTTCAAATCAGTTGGTACTTGGTTGCTCGCATGACACTACCATATTAATTGTATCATGCTCCCTTGTGTGCATTAATACCCTATTTCCATTAGGTTGCATCCGTCATTAACAGCAAGTCGCGGATGTAGGTGATTCCACTACAAATCCAATTCATCCACATCCTGTTTTAACAGGGGTTTTGTTTTTTTTTTCATGCACTTGATGACCAGCTGCTGTTTTACCCAAATTGGCACTGTTTAAACGAGTATCGATAGGAAATTTCATACTATCGACTATGTAAAAGTGCTGTTCAGTGCTCTGTAATGTTAAATTCTAACATCGCCTGCTTTTCCCAGTTGATCGGTTTTCGACCAACTGGGAAATGCAACCGACCAACGGGGAAATTTTAACAAGATTCTCATTGTGCATAGGGGAATCTTATACAAACGGAAGCAACATTCCCGAGTTCCAATTACATACTTGCATCCGGCTTGTAGTGGAATCGGGGTATAAGACGTCGACAGACGTCGACGTCCGCCCACCACTGATATAAATAAAATATACAACTGATATAAATAAAAATTGTATATATATACATAACTACCTTACTGTCAAAATTGCACTCAACTCAATATTTCAAATATATTTGCTTCTATTGACTACTATTACTTACCTAGGAGCTTGGTTATACTGATCTCGGTGCATTAGTCAATCAGAAGACTGAACTTCTCGTTGCCCAGGTCCTGTTTTAAATCTCTATTAAAACGCACAGCCAACACATTTTTAATTAGGCTTGTGCACTTGGTTCTGTGCAATTTAATGTCTTTGGCACCAAATTAGTTTTGCACAATTCACTAAGGTAATCGACCGGCTCAATCGCACAATGCTGGGCTACAAACATAGCTAATGCAGCTTCCTAGCGAAAAACTTCAATCGGTTTTACTGCTTTAAAACTAATTTTTGTTCTTTGATTCAAACACAATGTGTTTTGTTTATGTTTTTTGTTGCTATGTGCGCGCGAATTTGGTCATCTTTCGAGTTTACACTGCATTTGCAATAATTTGCAATAAGCCTTATATTTTCTTGATTTTGTAATCTTGTTGTCGCATACAACGAAAACCGAAACCGAAACTGAAACCGAATCCGATTTCGGTTACGGGAGGTGGCTGATTTTGCGTAGGTTGCGACACATAACTGAAACTGAACTGCTTCCCGTTTTACAAAACTTTGTTCGGTTTACATATTCTATCAATTACTCCTCATTCTCCACACTTAATTTTACTTTTTTATTGCTAGACATTATTTTTAGTTAGTTTTTAGTTTATAGTTTTTATTTCTCTCCATGCGATTCACATGAAAAATATAAAGAAATGACCAGCGTTAAGTTGGCTGCGTTTGTAGAAAACAGCTGATCGTCGTGAGCACAACCGAATAAAGTCAAAAGTATTTATTTCGGTTTCAGTTGCAAAAGTACTGAATTCTGTTTCGGTTTCCGTTGTATGTGATAACAAGGCTTAAAGATAGGTATCCTGCACAGCGAAAAAAATTATTTTCCATACATGTAAATTCTACGATGAAAGTTCTTGTTCAGGCATTAACATATCGATATAGAATAGGTATTCCCTCTTATCGCATAATCTCCCACTTCTAGCTTGGGCATTTATTCTTGTATTTACGCTTGTGTTCTGGGGAAAAATAAATTCTGGTGGAAACTGCCGCTTTTACGAATTAGCTTCAGTTGCGCTTCACTGCCTTGGTCCAACGCTGAAGTGGAGCAGGTTTTTAGTTAATGTTCCAAGTAATGTTCCAAGTATTTTTATTTAGTTATTTTCGATATTTTTGATTCCACAACTAAAAAATTGTTATTCACTACCAAAATGTAAGCAATGTCTACGCAAATGAATGGCAAATAAATCGTGTCGGGCAACGAGAACGGTTAGTCAAATGCAAATTATTTACGTTATTTTATTCATATTTTCGTATTTAGTAAGAAAAACAACAACAAACCGGACAATGTGGTCGCCCGAAAAGGAAGCACTCCTGCTGGACTTGTGGATGGAGTGTATTGATGATTTGCGTGGTCTGTGGCCTCTTCAGCTGATGGCTTTACATCTATATGACATCCATCTTAATAATAAAAAATATTATAATAAATAACATTGACTACTTAACAACTTTGTTTACTAAGTGCTCCAATGCACTGTGGAAATCCAAGGGCTTCAAACCCAGCGACGCATTCACCCACTATATCCTTTTCCCAAAACTTTCCAAACCGCATCTAAAAGTTTTCGATTATTTACTTAGTATATATTAATTTTTATTTTCACTCACATGCGCCCAAATCCTGCGAGGCATTGCAACAAGTGCATAAAGTTGCTCATCGTCAAAATCGTCGTCTTTACAGGCTTCATCCAAATTGACATCCATGATGTCCTAGTGTGAATAAGTGCATCTTATAAAAACAAAAAATTTTCAAAGAAAAATATTAATAAATAAGCCGGTGACGGTGAATCTCCAGAGGTGCCTTGAAAAGAAGTGGTTTTGCGGTGTACATTATAACTCGTTACCGGATTATCTAAAACAAAAAAATTGATATGCATTTGAAAGGTGATGTATGTCTCGAGGTAATCAGCAAGAGTTTTTTTTTTGTTTTTTTTTTTTCTATTTTTTACAGCACTTCGAAGTGAAAACGCGATTTTAGTTTAAAAAAAATCGCGGTTAATTTGTTATTAAAAAATAGAAAAAGATGAAAAAAAAAACTCTTGCTGATTACCCGTTGATTTATGTGAAGAAGTAATGTTCAAATTTTCAAAAGGATCGGTTCAGTAGATTTTGAGTTCTGATGTTCACAAACTTCAAAAAAGACGTTTTTGGGAAAATCGATTTAAAGTTTTTCATACGTTAAAATTCGAAATAAACCATCAATAAAAGAATATTAATTTTTATACTTACATAGATTCATCAATGCCAGCTCCATACAGTGAAACACTGTCACTCAGCATATCCAATGCATCTTTTTGCTCTTGTCTACGTTGAATTCTACCCTCTTTTGTTGTACGCGCAGCTTCTTCGTTCACTCGGGTTATTTTTAGTTCATCAGTTAGGCGGGCCCACTGGTGGGCACTTGGGCCGGTAGAGATGCCCATTTCATCCAAAAAAGACAAGAGAGCAAAACATCCTTCATTGAAAATGCATGCTGCCACATTTGCTGCAATTTCAACAACGATTGCAGTACCGCTTACTGATTTTGGAGAGATTTTCCAAATAAGTTGATTAAGACTCTCGTTGTTATTTTGCGTGAAACCTCCAAGACACCGCTGTAAAAGTTCGTCTTTGCTCAAATCTTCATAGATTGGCGTTATGGCTTTTGTAACATCAGTAGGAAGAGCATTGTAGCTGTGTTTGAACGAATGCAGAGTATTTGCAGCTTTCGCTTTTTGCCATTCACACCAAGAGTCCTCACCGCTCGGGCATTTGTCGTGCTGTGGTTTTTCGTCTGTTGAGCAGTAGTGATAGTATGTTGCCCAAATCGCACTTTTCATGTTCTTTACACAATCGTAGTTGCGTCGAATGGCCAGTCCATAATATACGGTCAATTTGTCTATCATTTTTGCAGTGAGTTTACCTTTTCCAGAGAGACTTTTCCTCTTTATTTTTTTGACTGTTTTAGTTTCACTATCGACCACAGTTGTTTTTACTAGTTCGCGTAAACGTGTACCCATTCTTTTTTGCACGTGTCCTATGCACTCTTTCTTATTTATTGTGAAATCTTCACCATACGGTTTTGAATTTACCACACCACTGAAGGTTTTTGAGTCGCCATCTCCTATATAATTTTTAAACATCACTCCATAATATTCTATGGACCGTTTGAACATCTCTATGATGGCGTGTACTTCCATGTTACCTGATGGACCATCATGATTAACTTTACAGTCTCCGCTGTTGATATGTTCTTCGTACCAGTCATCAATAAGAACTCTTGACAAATACATCAACAACCTTTCCCGTGTAGTGACCGATCAAAGAAGCGACACCGAATAGCGAAGTGAACCCACGTTTCTTCCACGTTCCGTCTCCTGATATTGTTAATTCATTAGTATCTTATATGTTATTCGCTTTGCATGTTTCCTCTTTTTCTTCTTTTACAGCAGCAGTAAGAAATCTTTTCGTAACATCATTTACAGTCGTATGTATCTTCTGTATATGTGTGTTATAACATGATTTTGATAAGAAAGATTCCGCTAAATCCATCAAACCGCAAAACTTATTACATCAAGCTAAGCCTAGGCCTAACACACGCATGACGAAAGCAAAACGATGATTCACTTCATAATATGATTGCCTTGACTCTTTTTTCACTCTTTCACTAGACGGAACAATCAATCAGTATACTCATCGAGTTTGTATAGTCGCCATAATTCCTATCCTTTTCAAGCGCAAACGTCAAATTGCATATATGTCCCAGTTATAACTGAGTGTACACTGCTAAGTGACCTTAACTCTATCAAACCAGGCTTCTTGCCTGGTCCAGATGGAGTGCCCGGTTGTATACTTACGATACTGTGCGGATTCTTTGTAAACTTTGTAAACCTATACATAAATTATTTAACTTATCGGTTGACTCAGCTGTGTTTCCTGGTATATGGAAAGAATCTTTTATTATTCCACCTCATAAAAATTCTTCTAAGTCTAACGTTAAAAACTATATTGGTATATCCAAGTTGTCTGCCATTCCGAAAGTCTTTGAAAAAATTATATGCTCTCAATTGCAGCACTTATGTTGTTCAATTTTATCCCCTTATCAACACGGTTTTGTTAGGCGAAGATCTACTACCACTAACCTTCTTGAGTTCACCTCAATTGTTATCAAAGGGTTTCAGGCTAAAATGCAAACTGACGTCGTTTATACAGATATTAGTAAGTCATTTGATTCTGTGAGTCACCTAGGACCATTGCTATTTAATCTCTTTATTAACGATCTTCCTGCTGTTATTACTAATTCTCGTGTATTTATGTTTGCTGATGATGTAAAGCTATGTTTCACCTATAATGATGATTCTCTATGTAACTTACTACAGTCGGACTTGGGTTCACTGTCGGCTTGGTGCCGTTATAACTTACTAAATTTAAATTGTTCAAAATGTAAAATCATGACTTTTTATAGAGGTACCCCTCATACTGCTCACTACGTGCTTGATGCTTCACCACTTGTCCGCGTTTTTGAAATTAAAGATTTAGGCATCATTCTTGATAGCAAATTAAAATTTGATTCTCACATATCTTCGATGGTCAATAAGGCCATAAACGTTCTTGGCTTCATCAAGCGGTGGTCAAAAGAGTTTGATGACCCCTACACCACCAGAACGCTATATACATCCCTAGTACGTCCCATCCTGGAGTATGGATCTTGTGTGTGGTCCCCGCAATACGGGATTCACCAAGATAGAATTGAATCTGTGCAGAGGAAATTTCTTCTGTTTGCGCTTAGATGTTTTAACTGGGTTCCTGGAATAGACCTACCCCCCTATTCAAGTAGACTTCTTTTAATTAATCTTCCTTCCCTGTTGAATCGTAGAATTATGCATGGTGTAGTATTTATCACTAATCGACTTAATGGTGAAATCGACTCATCAGTTCTTCTAAGTCGAATAAAATTAAATGTTCCCATTAGATCCACACGTAACTTTTTACCCCTTAGCCTCGATCGTTGCTCAAGCAACTATTTAATTCATGAACCATTTCGCGTATTATGTTTTGACTACAACAAGCTTTATTCTCTTGTCTCTCTGGAGACCTCGACTCCAGTACTAAAACGATCTATACTTTCTGCCTTATCTAATCGTAACAGCTAATACTAATCTACCACTGGTCTGATTGGGTTTTTCTAAACTTAATTATTTTTATTATAATTATTTTAAATTATTTTTATTTTCATATCGGCTGCTCATAGCTGACAATAAATAAAAAAATAAATAAATACCGAGGCGCTTTACATTTTTCACATGACACTTTGATGGTGAAATAAATAAATAAATAAATAAATAAATAAAATAAATAAAAATAAATAAATAAATACCTTCGGATTTGCATGTGCGAAAACTCATTTTTCCATTACATTCACCGCACTTCACTGATGTACTTATCGTTGAAAATACTAACAGGAAGTCTATAATCCTGTAATGTTTCTCCAAATCTTGCTCTACTTGATCAGAAGTACTAGGTTTTATTTTTTTATGTGACGCGCTGGACGCTTCGGCACTATCATTTTTACGTTTTGGGAAAGATTTTTTTCTTGGTCGACCCAAAATATTGCCACTTTCCTTGCGATCTTGCCGGGTTACTTTTTTTTGGCATTTTGCAAATAAATAAATTAATCACAAGCAACACTAAACGAGTGAACATACAACTATAAACGAACGAACAGAAACGAAAGTTTGAGAATTTGTAGCTCTGTTACAGTACACAACCGTTCAGCAGGAAGTGTGCCTCTAAACTAAATTAGATTCGATGTACCTGAAAATATAAAATATGTACAAGGTCAGTTTGCATCTTTTGAAAGACATAAACGGAGAAAGCGAAAGGGACAACAAAAGAAACTGCAGCTGCTAATAGGGGTATCGGGCGTCTACCGGGCAGGTATAAAAATCAGGTAGCACGGCCGGTCGTTTGAAACGCTGTAACTCCGTTAGTTTTACTCGGATTGACTTGAAATTTGGACATAATATTCCACCCCCAGGCCCACTTCCCCGTATTTTACTTTTTTTGAGCTAGAGTCACCAAATTTGGTAGGAAGATAGCAATTGATATCATACACAGATCTGCAGCAAAAGCTTTGATGCCATGTCCCCCCATACTGCACCCAGCCCACTATCCACCATATTCTTCTAACTTTGAGCTAGAGTCACCAAATTTGGTATGAGGATAGCAATTAACATGATACACAGATCTTCAGCAAAAGTTTGGATGACACGCCCCCATACCGCCTCCAGCCCCCCTTTCACCATATTTAACAAACTTTGAGCTAGAGTCACCAAGTTTGGAAGAAAGATAGATTTTTTGCATTCCCATCTGCACCAGACAATCTTTGAAGCATCGTACACCTCTGCCGTATCCGCACCCCATTGCAATCAGGATTCTTTTAATCGGTTTTATTACTGGTATCGAGTATACCGCAGTCGGTTGCGTCCGACTCCAACGTTCATACTTGTTCCTTTTTATACCCTGAACCCATAAAATGGGTAAATCAGGGTATAATGGTTTTGTGCAAAAGTATGTAACAGGCAGAAGGAAGCATCTCCGACCCCATAAAGTATATATATTCTTGATCAGTATCAGTAGCCGAGTCGATATGGCCATGTCCGTCTGTCCGTCCGTCTGTCCGTCTGTCTGTCTGTCCGTCTGTCCGTCTGTATGAACGCGTAGATCTCAGAGACTACAAGAGCTAGAGACTTCAGATTTTGAATATAAGTTCTCCTATACCATGAGCAGAACAAGTTTGCTTCGAATTATCGATAACTACTCTGGTTTTTGATATACACATGGAATCGATAACAAAAAACTCCAAATCGTCCAAATCGGTTAAGAAACACCAGAGATATCGTAAAGTTAAGTCAGTTATGAGTTTTGTTTAAAGTGATAATTATTTGAAGCATACTTTTAGGATGCAAGGACTGCAACTGGGTTCAGGGTATCTTCTGGTCGGGCTATCCCGACTAGAGCCTTCTTTCTTGTTTATTTTTAATTTAATCTTTAATTTTGTTTGTTTTGAAGTAGCAACAACAATTTCGGCAATTCAGGTTTATTATTCTTGCTTTTTAAAAACTAGATAACCAGTATATTTTCAGGCATTAATTGGGGTGGGCGTGGCTCCAAAATTTTGATGCATCAAATTTGGTAGATTTAGCGTGTGAAATAGGTGGCTTTATCGATCTTGAGTTATCGAGCTTATCGATTTGCCAGCCAGCTAGCTATCGTAGAACTCCAATCTTGACACTTCAATTTACAATGTCATAGATAAAGACAAAGTTTGAAGTCTCTTACTTGAATGGTGTGGAAAAAAGTTGGGAACATACGGACGGACGGACGGTCAGATGGACAGACACCATGACGGACATTGCACAAACCCAATATACTTGTTACCTTCGGTATTGAGTGTAAAAAAGTGAATGTGGTAAAAAAGTTTTGAAATTGTTATCAGTGATGCCAATATTTTTTCGAAATAAGAAAAAAAAAGGCTGGGAAACTACAAAACTACAGAAAAAAGGACAAAAGGTTTTATTTATATGTTCAGTAGTTTATATGTTGAATAGTTTTAAGGCTTCTTTAACTACATCTTCATCGGCCATATCTATTTCGTCATACGCCGCCACGGATCCAATTAATGCTAAATATTTATCGGGCAAATTTAAGTTATGGCAAAACATCTTATGCCGACGCAATCTGAATCATTTAATTTAATTTATATAAATCAGTGATGGGCACACACACATACCGTCACAATTTTCACACGCATACAAGCACAACTTGAGTGCGCTACGACGAAAAAAACGAAGTGTGCTCAGCACAGTGTACGCTGCAAGTTAACGTTCATTGTGTTTTTTTTAACTATTATACGTTTACGTTGTTCTTGATATTAATGTATCTTTATCATTATCATCATTTACATCATTATCATAATCATAATTATTATGATCATTATGAATATCATTGTGTATAATATTACTATCAATGTTATGAACATCAATGAAACGCAGAAAGTATTCAGCTTTTAATTGCAAAAGATATAAATTTCTTTGCTCTCCTGAATAAATTTTATAAACCTCGTGGCAAATTGAATAATGCCGTCTTAAATAAAATGTAGCATTGCGGCATACAATAAAATTGCATAACAAGCATTGTGCTCTGCCATACTCATTTTCTATAAAGAAAAACTCATTCTCCCATGTGAGCATGAACATTTTTAAGCGCCACTGTAAAAAATGATAATTTGTATAATGCGCTGCGTGGTGTTTGCCTCTCAAGTGTTCGCCATCAACTAAAAAAAAATATAACATGCTTCGCACCAGCACCGACGACGCGTCGCGACGGCCGAACATTCGAGTTCTATAAATAGCTTCCAATGCTTATAGCGTACGTGTGATTTTGTGCGGTTGGCTGCGGCAGAGGCACTATGCAGACAAGGCAGCATGCTCCCTTGCATGATACAATTATTATGGTAGTGTCATGCGAGCAACGCTCTCTTTTTTCTGGTACCAATCGACAGTCGCAAGTAAAAAATTTTATTTTAAGATAAGAATACATTTTCGTATCAAAAACCTTAATACTAAATGAAAAATACAAAAACAAAACATAATTAAAAATAAAAAACTAATAAAAATACTACTTTAAAATAATAATAATAAATGTTTTTTATTTGAATATGAATATTTATTTTAATTTAAATGTCACAACAAAGCAACCAAAATGTATCGGCCGTATACATACAACCAAAACACTTTTTATACCTAACTCTGTCGCACTAACAAAACAACCCCTTAAAAGAGTCAAGAGAGTAAAATAAAGAGAGCAACTTGACTGTCTCCCTCGCACTCACATGTTCAAATCAGTTGGTACTTGGTTGCTCGCATGACACTACCATATTAATTGTATCATGCTCCCTTGTGTGCATTAATACCCTATTTCCATTAGGTTGCATCCGTCATTAACAGCAAGTCGGGAATGTAGGTGATTCCACTACAAATCCAATTCATCCACATCCTGTTTTAACAGGGGTTTTGTTTTTTTTTTCATGCACTTGATGACCAGCTGCTGTTTTACCCAAATTGGCACTGTTTAAACGAGTATCGATAGGAAATTTCATACTATCGACTATGTAAAAGTGCTGTTCAGTGCTCTGTAATGTTAAATTCTAACATCGCCTGCTTTTCCCAGTTGATCGGTTTTCGACCAACTGGGAAATGCAACCGACCAACGGGGAAATTTTAACAAGATTCTCATTGTGCATAGGGGAATCTTATACAAACGGAAGCAACATTCCCGAGTTCCAATTACATACTTGCATCCGGCTTGTAGTGGAATCGGGGTATAAGACGTCGACAGACGTCGACGTCCGCCCACCACTGATATAAATAAATATACAACTGATATAAATAAAAATTGTATATATATACATAACTACCTTACTGTCAAAATTGCACTCAACTCAATATTTCAAATATATTTGCTTCTATTGACTACTATTACTTACCTAGGAGCTTGGTTATACTGATCTCGGTGCATTAGTCAATCAGAAGACTGAACTTCTCGTTGCCCAGGTCCTGTTTTAAATCTCTATTAAAACGCACAGCCAACACATTTTTAATTAGGCTTGTGCACTTGGTTCTGTGCAATTTAATGTCTTTGGCACCAAATTAGTTTTGCACAATTCACTAAGGTAATCGACCGGCTCAATCGCAACAATGCTGGGCTACAAACATAGCTAATGCAGCTTCCTAGCGAAAAACTTCAATCGGTTTTACTGCTTTAAAACTAATTTTTGTTCTTTGATTCAAACACAATGTGTTTTGTTTATGTTTTTTGTTGCTATGTGCGCGCGAATTTGGTCATCTTTCGAGTTTACACTGCATTTGCAATAATTTGCAATAAGCCTTATATTTTCTTGATTTTGTAATCTTGTTGTCGCATACAACGAAAACCGAAACCGAAACTGAAACCGAATCCGATTTCGGTTACGGGAGGTGGCTGATTTTGCGTAGGTTGCGACACATAACTGAAACTGAACTGCTTCCCGTTTTACAAAACTTTGTTCGGTTTACATATTCTATCAATTACTCCTCATCCTCCACACTTAATTTTACTTTTTTATTGCTAGACATTATTTTTAGTTAGTTTTTAGTTTATAGTTTTTATTTCTCTCCATGCGATTCACATGAAAAATATAAAGAAATGACCAGCGTTAAGTTGGCTGCGTTTGTAGAAAACAGCTGATCGTCGTGAGCACAACCGAATAAAGTCAAAAGTATTTATTTCGGTTTCAGTTGCAAAAGTACTGAATTCTGTTTCGGTTTCCGTTGTATGTGATAACAAGGCTTAAAGATAGGTATCCTGCACAGCGAAAAAAATTATTTTCCATACATGTAAATTCTACGATGAAAGTTCTTGTTCAGGCATTAACATATCGATATAGAATAGGTATTCCCTCTTATCGCATAATCTCCCACTTCTAGCTTGGGCATTTATTCTTGTATTTACGCTTGTGTTCTGGGGAAAAATAAATTCTGGTGGAAACTGCCGCTTTTACGAATTAGCTTCAGTTGCGCTTCACTGCCTTGGTCCAACGCTGAAGTGGAGCAGGTTTTTAGTTAATGTTCCAAGTAATGTTCCAAGTATTTTTATTTAGTTATTTTCGATATTTTTGATTCCACAACTAAAAAATTGTTATTCACTACCAAAATGTAAGCAATGTCTACGCAAATGAATGGCAAATAAATCGTGTCGGGCAACGAGAACGGTTAGTCAAATGCAAATTATTTACGTTATTTTATTTATATTTTCGTATTTAGTAAGAAAAACAACAACAAACCGGACAATGTGGTCGCCCGAAAAGGAAGCACTCCTGCTGGACTTGTGGATGGAGTGTATTGATGATTTGCGTGGTCTGTGGCCTCTTCAGCTGATGGCTTTACATCTATATGACATCCATCTTAATAATAAAAAATATTATAATAAATAACATTGACTACTTAACAACTTTGTTTACTAAGTGCTCCAATGCACTGTGGAAATCCAAGGGCTTCAAACCCAGCGACGCATTCACCCACTATATCCTTTTCCCAAAACTTTCCAAACCGCATCTAAAAGTTTTCGATTATTTACTTAGTATATATTATTTTTATTTTCACTCACATGCGCCCAAATCCTGCGAGGCATTGCAACAAGTGCATAAAGTTGCTCATCGTCAAAATCCTCGTCTTTACAGGCTTCATCCAAATTGACATCCATGATGTCCAAGTGTGAATAAGTGCATCTTATAAAAACTCAAATCCGGTTTAGGATGAAAGTTAAAACGTTGAATTATATTTTGACCATAAGGTAGACAGTTCAATTTATTTGATCTGATTATATATATATTTATATACAATTTTAGATACCGATTGCGCCGTCACAACAAATGCTGTCATAACTACCGAGTTCCACCAAACTGCTTACCTGCATTAGGCAAAAAAGATTTTTACCCACGACGCCAAATCGTTAGACCAAATAATATAAATTTTGAATTTTGAATAACATTGCTAACATTAATTAAAATAATTGATATTTAAAAAAATATAATATATATCGGCTTTATTTTTAACTTTATTTATTTGGGATTCAAATGTTTTTGCTTATTTTTGAATTGGTCTAGCTATTTTAGCTCTTGGGAAAATGGCAGCACTGGCTGTGCAACCGAATTTTACATGCATAAGAACGTAAGTATTTGTTTTCTATATATATTTTGTTTGTATGCCCAATCGCTGATCGCTTTTGCCGGTAGCCGTAGACATCATGTAAGCAATTTGTAGAGAAATCAGTGCTTGAAGGTCTTATTCGCTAAGGGTTTGCTCTGAATTTGCACAATGGAACCCTTTGGCAGTTCGGCTGTCGAGTTGTTGACTGTTAACATACTAGCAATGTCTACCATGAAGCGAACCCCTTAATATAGAAAAACTAAATACATCGAAATTGTATTTTTATAGCTTGACGTCATTTATTTCTTAATTTATTTACGCAAAGATACATATGTCCATCGTATATGCCTTTTTAGATTTGCAGCCTTTAATGCTTATACAAAGCTAATCAAATTACACTTTATTAAATTTATCAACTTTTCGTTAACGCTTCATTCACCAATGACAATGTTTTTTTATCGAACTACTCATGTCAGCTAGGGTTTTTTTTCCATTCTTCTGTGGAAGCTTATATAATAGCACCACTAAGCAGAAAATAATATAGAGCATTTATTCAGTACGGCGAAGTTTATCATTCAGTACCAGTGAGATCAAGGTATACTTAACTAGGTAGTCTCACTCCGCTCTCTCGTTGCCTAACGAAATATCCGCGTACGTGCGTCGATTACAACGTTCGCAACGAGACTGAATCGTAAGGCAACAGAAAAAGAGGGCAAGCAAAAGAGCGGGACTACCTAGTTAAGTATACCTTGATGTCTACCATGAAGCGAACCCCTTAATATAGAAAAACTAAATACATCGAAATTGTATTTTTATAGCTTGACGTCATTTATTTCTTAATTTATTTACGCAAAGATACATATGTCCATCGTATATGCCTTTTTAGATTTGCAGCCTTTAATGCTTATACAAAGCTAATCAAATTACACTTTATTAAATTTATCAACTTTTCGTTAACGCTTCATTCACCAATGACAATGTTTTTTTATCGAACTACTCATGTCAGCTAGGGTTTTTTTTCCATTCTTCTGTGGAAGCTTATATAATAGCACCACTAAGCAGAAAATAATATAGAGCATTTATTCAGTACGGCGAAGTTTATCATTCAGTACCAGTGAGATCAAGGTATACTTAACTAGGTAGTCTCACTCCGCTCTCTCGTTGCCTAACGAAATATCCGCGTACGTGCGTCGATTACAACGTTCGCAACGAGACTGAATCGTAAGGCAACAGAAAAAGAGGGCAAGCAAAAGAGCGGGACTACCTAGTTAAGTATACCTTGAGTGAGATCAGATCCAGGCAGACAAAAGAGCGAAAAGAGCGCTTTGCAGAACTCTCTCGCCTCAAATTTTTGCAGACAAAGTGTGCAGCACAGAAACTGCAAGTCATTCCTTTGCCTGCTTTGCTTGCGAACGTTGAGCAACAGCAGACTCGAGCCGCTGGATCCAATCGTTGTGCATATGTATGCGTTAATATGTGAGCGAGCTCAAGGCATACTTAAGAAGGTGGCGTAACTCGCTCTCTCGCCCTCTTTTCACTTCTTAAATTGTCAGTCTGTTAGCAGCAGTTGTGAGCGACGCATCTCCGCGGACGATTTTTTCGCGTAAAACTTCTTGTGCTACAGACTTTACGTGTTGTTGAAATGGCGCCTCTCTCTCTCGCTCTCTTCTGTCATTCTGACACTTGAATAAGAAGTTGTGAGCGGTAAGTGCGGCTACCTTGTTAAGTATGCCTTGAGCGAGCTCGCAGCCAGTGTGAGCTGTTTGTAGATAGAGACGGCGGGCGGGGGGTAGGCAACGAACGGGGAAAATGCATTAGTATATGAATACGTGTGAGTTTGGTTTGGTTGGGCTACCTCATGATACAATTAATAATTGTATCATGGGCTACCTGCTTTGTGCTTTGCCTAGATTTTTTATATTTTTCCCTATGCCTTGCATTTGCATGTGTGTGCTCATGTATGTATAAGTGGTTATTGTTATGGCATTAATAGGTTGAGGAACATAAAGAAGTGCAATGTTAACAATATGTGTATATTTATTATTAACTTCTATATTTATTACTATTTATTACAGGTCTTTTTTAACTATTGAAATAACTTAGATCTAATACAACTTACTCATACATACATAATAACATTTAAACCGCAAATATATTAAAAATACGATGACACATTATAACTGATGTGATGATTGCATATTAAATGTCTTATATTTATAATCGAACCATATCAAAGCAATCCATGCAGGATAAAGTATTTCTTACAAGCATCAACAACAATGTCTAGCCACCCAAAAATCTATCAACGCATATGCCTTTGCCCACAAACAGCAAGTTTATATGTGTGTACGCGTGAATCTACGCCGCGCATCGTTGCCAAAATGCAACAAAAAGTACCACAACCAAAAGTACTTTTTACTATTTTTTGTTGCTTTTCGGCAACGATGTAGGCGCGGTCTGTATTCTTGTTATTTTCACAAAATTGTAAATCGGCAGTTCTTGAGTTTTGCCTCAATATGCTTATTAAAGTCAAAGTTGGAAGGGCAGTATAAACTTAATATTAACTTTGTGCAATTGAATAGCAAAACTTGAAATTCTTTAACATTATTTCAATTCTACATGTTTATCTAGCATTGCATAGCGGACAGCAAGAACGGTAAAAAGTTGTTGGTACATATTGTATGCAAGTGCGATTGGTACATATACTTCTTGCAGGGCCTGCTTGCCGAGGTTTTTGTTATTTTTGATATTTTTTCTTTCACATATGTACCAATGCACTACTGAATACACTTTCGAAATTTATTCGCAACATTGCGTAACTGTATGGAAAGGATTGTTGGAAAGTGTCATAAGGTAAATATTGGGAAGAGTATGAATGAGCAGCAATAGCAAAACTGAAATTTGACTGCCTTGGAAGACAAAATCTTATGTACTCAAGCGAATATCAAAAATAGCAAAAACCTCGGCAGGCAGGCCCAGCAAGAAATATATGTATCAATCGCACTTGCATACAATATGTACCAACAACTTTTTACCGTTTTTGCTGTCCGCTGACCCGCCGCCTCTCCTTTATTCAACGGGCCGCTGAACGCAAAGGGAAACTGAACAAACCAACAACGCGCTGGCTTGTCGTTGCTGAGACGCACAAGCTGCACAAATAAAAAATACCCCTTGAACCAATTTTCAATAATTGTCAATGAAAAATCGAATATATAATTTAAATATATATATTGTTTATGCTAGAATATAAACAATAAACAATGCTAGAATAAACATGTAGAATTGAAATAATATTAACGAATTTCAAGTTTTGCTATTCAATTGCACAAGGTTAATATTAAGTTATACTACCCTTCCAACTTTGACTTTAATAAGCATATTGAAGCAAAACTCAAGAACTGCCGATTTACAATTTTGTGAAAATAACAAGAATACAGACCGCGCCTACAGCATTGCCGAAAAGCAACAAAAACTAGTAAAAACTACTTTTGGTTGTTGTACTTTTTGTTGCATTTTGGCAGCCATGAACGGCGTATACACATATGTGTAAACTTGCTGTTTGTGGGCAAAGAAATATGCGTTGATAGAATTTTGGGTGGCGAGACATTGTTGTTGCTGCTTGTGAGAAATACTTTATCTTACATGGATTGCTTTGATATGATTCGATTATAAATTTATGACATTTATATGCAATCATCACATCGGTTATAATGTGTCATTGTATTTTTAATATATTTGCGGACTAAATGTAATTATGTTTGTATATGTTTTGTTAGTTCTAAGTTATTTCAATAGTTGTAAGAAACCTGTAATAAATAGTAACAAATATAGCAATTAATAATAAATATACACATATTGTGAACATTGCACTTCTTTATGTTTCTCAACCTGTTTATAAATTGCCAAAATCCTAAAAGTGCGGCAGGTCAGTTAATGCCATAGTAATAACCACTCATACAAATGAGCTGGATATACATACATAAACACACACATGCAAATGCAAGGCATAGAGAAAAATATAAAAAATCTAGGCAAAGCACAAAGCAGGTAGCCCAACCAAACCAAACTCACATGTATTCACATACTAATGCATTATGCCCGTTGGTTGCCTACCCCTCGCGCGCTCTCTCTATCTACAAACAGCTCACACTGGCTGCGAGCTCGCTCACATATGAACGCATACATATGCACAACGATTGGATCCAGCGGCTCGAGTCTGCCGTTGCCCAACGTTCGCAAGCAAAGCAGGCAAAGGAATGACTTGCAGTTTTTGCGCTGCACACTTTGTCGGCAAAAATTTGCGGCGAGAGACCGCTCATTTCGCTCTTTTTTCTGCCAGGATCTGATCTCACTGTGTGTGTGTCCTATGTGTATACATGTGCACATATAATTGTATGCGTAGCATTTGCATTGTTTTTCATTGACCTGCTCTGATCGTTGTGGATGAGAACAATAATAAATAATAGCTTGCCTGCCTTACGTATTCTGTGATATTTTGATACGTGTCCCACCCCACATAGCACTTGCACTAGCAACTGATATGCACCTAGCCAACCAAATATCTTGAACTAAAAACTAGGCACACAATCTTAGGAGCGCTTGTCGAAATAAAAAACATAAGATTTTGTCTTCCAAGGCAGTCAAATATCAGTTTTGCTATTGCTGCTCATTCATACTCTTCCCAATATTTACCCTATGACACTTTCCAACAACCCTTGCCATACAGTTACGCAAAGTTGCGAACAAATTACGAAAGTGTATTCAGTAGTGCATTGGTTCATATGTAAAAGGGAAAATATCAAAAATAGCAAAAACCTCGGCAGGCAGGCCCAGCAAGAAATATATGTATCAATCGCACTTGCATACAATATGTACCAACAACTTTTTACCGTTTTTGCTGTCCGCTGACCCGCCGCCTCTCCTTTATTCAACGGGCCGCTGAACGCAAAGGGAAACTGAACAAACCAACAACGCGCTGGCTTGTCGTTGCTGAGACGCACAAGCTGCACAAATAAAAAATACCCCTTGAACCAATTTTCAATAATTGTCAATGAAAAATCGAATATATGATTTAAATATATATATTGTTTATGCTAGAATATAAACAATAAACAATGCTAGAATAAACATGTAGAATTGAAATAATATTAACGAATTTCAAGTTTTGCTATTCAATTGCACAAGGTTAATATTAAGTTATACTACCCTTCCAACTTTGACTTTAATAAGCATATTGAAGCAAAACTCAAGAACTGCCGATTTACAATTTTGTGAAAATAACAAGAATACAGACCGCGCCTACAGCGTTGCCGAAAAGCAACAAAAACTAGTAAAAACTACTTTTGGTTGTTGTACTTTTTGTTGCATTTTGGCAGCCATGAACGGCGTATACACATATGTGTAAACTTGCTGTTTGTGGGCAAAGAAATATGCGTTGATAGAATTTTGGGTGGCGAGACATTGTTGTTGCTGCTTGTGAGAAATACTTTATCTTACATGGATTGCTTTGATATGATTCGATTATAAATTTATGACATTTATATGCAATCATCACATCGGTTATAATGTGTCATTGTATTTTTAATATATTTGCGGACTAAATGTAATTATGTTTGTATATGTTTTGTTAGTTCTAAGTTATTTCAATAGTTGTAAGAAACCTGTAATAAATAGTAACAAATATAGCAATTAATAATAAATATACACATATTGTGAACATTGCACTTCTTTATGTTTCTCAACCTGTTTATAAATTGCCAAAATCCTAAGAGTGCGGCAGGTCAGTTAATGCCATAGCAATAACCACTCATACAAATGAGCTGGATATACATACATAAACACACACATGCAAATGCAAGGCATAGAGAAAAATATAAAAAATCTAGGCAAAGCACAAAGCAGGTAGCCCAACCAAACCAAACTCACATGTATTCACATACTAATGCATTATGCCCGTTGGTTGCCTACCCCTCGCGCGCTCTCTCTATCTACAAACAGCTCACACTGGCTGCGAGCTCGCTCACATATGAACGCATACATATGCACAACGATTGGATCCAGCGCAAGCAAAGCAGGCAAAGGAATGACTTGCAGTTTTTGCGCTGCACACTTTGTCGGCAAAAATTTGCGGCGAGAGACCGCTCATTTCGCTCTTTTTTCTGCCAGGATCTGATCTCACTGTGTGTGTGTCCTATGTGTATACATGTGCACATATAATTGTATGCGTAGCATTTGCATTGTTTTTCATTGACCTGCTCTGATCGTTGTGGATGAGAACAATAATAAATAATAGCTTGCCTGCCTTACGTATTCTGTGATATTTTGATACGTGTCCCACCCCACATAGCACTTGCACTAGCAACTGATATGCACCTAGCCAACCAAGTATCTTGAACTAAAAACTAGGCACACAATCTTATGAGCGCTTGTCGAAATAAAAAACATAAGATTTTGTCTTCCAAGGCAGTCAAATATCAGTTTTGCTATTGCTGCTCATTCATACTCTTCCCAATATTTACCCTATGACACTTTCCAACAACCCTTGCCATACAGTTACGCAAAGTCGCGAACAAATTACGAAAGTGTATTCAGTAGTGCATTGGTTCATATGTAAAAGGGAAAATATCAAAAATAGCAAAAACCTCGGCAGGCAGGGCCAGCAAGAAATATATGTATCAATCGCACTTGCATACAATATGTACAAACAACTTTTTACCGTTTTTGCTGTCCGCTGACCCGCCGCCTCTCCTTTATTCAACGGGCCGCTGAACGCAAAGGGAAACTGAACAAACCAACAACGCGCTGGCTTGTCGTTGCTGAGACGCACAAGCTGCACAAATAAAAAATACCCCTTGAACCAATTTTCAATAATTGTCAATGAAAAATCGAATATATGATTTAAATATATATATTGTTTATGCTAGAATATAAACAATAAACAATGCTAGAATAAACATGTAGAATTGAAATAATATTAACGAATTTCAAGTTTTGCTATTCAATTGCACAAGGTTAATATTAAGTTTATACTACCCTTCCAACTTTGACTTTAATAAGCAAATTGAAGCAAAACTCAAGAACTGCCGATTTACAATTTTGTGAAAATAACAAGAATACAGACCGCGCCTACAGCGTTGCCGAAAAGCAACAAAAACTGGTAAAAACTACTTTTGGTTGTTGTACTTTTTGTTGCATTTTGGCAGCCATGCACGGCGTATACACATATGTGTAAACTTGCTGTTTGTGGGCAAAGAAATATGCGTTGATAGAATTTTGGGTGGCGAGACATTGTTGTTGCTGCTTGTGAGAAATACTTTATCTCACATGGATTGCTTTGATATGATTCGATTATAAATTTATGACATTTATATGTATAAGTTTTACTAAATCGTATTACCATAACCCGGACAACAGCCGAATTATCTAATCAATAAAGTTATAGACAGGATATTATCTTGTAACTGTTTATTCATCATATGGACGACGCGTCTTCATGTGGAGTCAATTTAGAACTAAAGCTAAAAGTACAATTGTTCTTATATTTAAAGCCCTAGCTTTCCGTTACGCCGGATGCCGAATTGCTGATCTTGCGGCTCGTGCAAGATATGATGTTGCAATTTGGCGGAGTCGTTGGCCTATGCGCAGTGTCATGCAATTCGGCGGAGTCGTTGGCCTATGCGCAGTGTCAGCATTATGACGCGCGGCGTCGGCACTATGCTCCACGGTTAACTACTCTCCCTTTCAAATCGTGTCCGTCCTCGGTCACGCTTAGATCCCTTATGACATCTTGAATCGCCTTGTTCTACTGCCTTCTTTTTCTGCAGCGGATTAGCGACAGTATTATGGCTGCTGCGGTGCATAGCATTAAAACAGACATGGATGCAATAACAGGTCTGGTCGTCACCTGCGAACGTAAATTGTCGATGTGTCTGAGGTTGTCGATATTCATCTGGTGGAGTAGCGGCATGCTCAGGAGCCTTTGATGCTCGATTATGTCAAGTGATGGTGAGGCTGCTGAGCCGGGTATTTTCCTGGGGGTGCCGTTATAGTTGTTGAATTTCCTCCCATTTACGTGCGCTACCTTGTCGAAGGTCAGCAAGAACGTACCGTTGATGTTGGTCTCTGGTCCCTCGTCAATGCTTACCCTGGCTGGGCTGTCATTGATGATGATAACTCCTTCTTCTATCATCTCTACTTGGGTCAGGTGGTTTGGTTGGGTGTTGCATCGTGCAATCCCGCCGGAGTGCAGCTCTTGCGCACATGTTGGGCCCGATGCTTCTCTGCAGAAAGCTACTGTCGACGAGGCGCTGCAGGATTGTAGTGCTATTATTTTGCTATTGCACTCTGCCACAACGTTCTCCGGTAGTTGCAGGACGACACCGTGGTGGGCGACAGGATAAACAATTATTTTGTTACAAATTAGCTTAGGTTTAGGATATTTAATAATAAAATGTTTTGAATTGCTATCAGATAAAACCTTAATTTTAGAAACGCTCATTAATTGGGCAACATTCACGCCCGTGAAACTTTCATGCAGAATTATGCGCAAATCGTCATTATTAATTATCGCGGGGTTGGTTAAGTTAATCCCAGCCAGTGCTATTGCAAATATTAAATTTTCTAATTGTAGGGTAAGTATCCTATTTCTTGCTAATAACGTTTCATATAGGTGTGCGGTGTCAACTTCTTGTTTTTTCGTGACTTTTAGAATTTCGTTAACTGTCGTTGTCAAGCTATTTAGTTGCTCCTGAGTTTTTGTGTTTATTAATCTTTGTCTATTGTTTTCTATAATTAATTCTGCCTCTGTTCGTCGCGTTTCCTGTAAGTCGTCAAAGTCCGGTGTCCCTGCTATCAGCGCTGAGCCTAGGAAATTCAGGCTTCGTGCGTGTCGGTGATGTACGTCGAGTGTTGCCAGTAGTGTCTTCAAGTGTCCGACGTCTGTGTCAAGTATCTTCCTCATATGGGATTGAGGAAACCAGTTTGTCATGTCTGCAGTCTCCCGTACGAGTTGGTCGTATTCGGTAAGGTTCGTCGTGTGGCGTAAGTAATTTGTTTCGTTCCAGGTTATCGCAGTCCCGTCCAGTATTGGTACGTATTTGGAGTGTGTAGTCCGTCAGTTTGGCGGTCGTTAGTGCAACCCATAAAAGTATGATAAGATACCTTATCGAGCGAATATAAAAATGATAAAAAAAGACTTATAATATTTTATGTTTTTGTGATTTTTCTGCAAAAAATTTTATATATTTTTTTGTAATATTTTTTTGTTTTAATTTTTTTTTTTTTTTTTTTTTTATGGTTTGGTCTTGGGGCTTCTACGCAGGTTGTCTTTATGAACCGTCCTCCCTCTAATGAGAACAGTTGATCCCAAATCAGCTTGTATTCGTTCCTCTACATATAAGGGGGTGATCTTGTTTCCTAGTCTTTTATTGGTTTTTACCAATACCCTTTCTCCTACCTCAAATACTCTATTCTGCCACTCAGGGTTATTCCTTTCCAACTGTGTCTCCTGAGCCTTATCTAGTTTTTTTCGAATGTCTTGTTGTAGGCCTGGTGGTGCTGAATGAATTACTCTAATAGGTGACTGTTTTATTACTGAGTGAATTGAGCGATTGTACTCTATTGTCGTTTGAAGGATTAACTCGGTCATATCAGTGATACCTCTCTCTTCAGAAAGACATCTTGCCATGTCGCCTAGAGTGTTGTGGAAACGTTCTACCTGTCCGTTTGATGTACTATGTAACGGTGGGCAACACACAACCTCTATTTCGTAAAAATTTTTTAACAATGACTTGATCGTCTCAGAGTTAAATGCTGCTTCGTTATCGCAGTATAATGTTTTTATTTTGGGAAAAAAGTTTACAATTTGCAAAATGGGGCCTTTCACGTCTACAATCGTGCGTGATGCAATAGGTTGTACCATTGCGAATTTTGAAAATTTGTCAAGGGCAGTCAGGAAGTGCTTTCCCGCGGTAGAATAAATGTCGATATGTATTGTTTCGCCGGCATAAGACGGAATCGGTGTGATCCCGAGCTCTTGCTTTTTAGGGTGGCGATCATACTTTGATTTTGCACAAATTCTGCACGCTGTAGCAACTTCGTTGGCTATATTGGTCATTTTTGGGAAATAGTAGTCGCGCAAAATCTGTTTTACGTTTTCTTGTGCTGCCCTATGAGCGCGGTTGTGTTCTATGGTCACAATTTCTTTCTGCTCGTCTTTGTTATGAACATCCATTACCCTGTTTTTACAGAACCAGAACTTTGTTGAAAAGAAGCTTTCAACTACCGCGTGTTGTATGCGCCCGAGAATGGGCAGTTCGCAATGTATCGCGTTTACAACATCGGGTTTTACGACCTGTTTTACAGTGTCAACGATTGAATCCCAATCCTTGAAGTTTATTAAGTGTCGGGTTTTGTTTCCGAAAATTATGAAGGTTCTCTTGCAAGGGTTGTCCGCTTCTTCTATTATGATCTGGTTCCTAAAACAATTAACTGGTTTATCAGTTGACTCTATTGTGTAAGTGAGTGACTCCTCACTATGGACTGTGGCCGCGTCTGACTGAGGAACATTCTCTAGCGCGTTTACATTCTGCCTGGATAAGGCATCAGCCACATGGTTTTCTTTTCCTGGCTTGTAAAAGATTTTCGCGTCATGTTCGTCTATGAATGCCTTCCAACGCTTTATCTTTGCGTTAGATGCCTCCATGAAGCAAACATGAAGGTCTCTAAAGAGAAATCACACTTCTTCAAAGAAAGTGTGGAATATTTAGGATTCATCGTGTCCAGCAGCGGCACCAAAACCAGCCCTGACAAGGTTAAGGCAATACAAGATTTTGCCCAGCCGACAAACCTTTTCGCCGTCCGTTCTTTCTTCGGACTGGCAAACTACTATAGGTGTTTCATAAAAGACTTCGCCTCAATCGCAAGGCCCTTGTCCGATATTTTAAAAGGGGATAACGGGAAAGTTAGTAAACAAATGTCCAAAAAGATACCCGTCACCTTAAACGAAACACAATTTAAGGCCTTTGACAAACTCAGAAATATTTTGGCCTCCGAAGAGGTAATACTCCACTACCCTGACTTCAAAAAGCCCTTTGACCTTACAACAGATGCTTCGTCATCAGGCATAGGAGATGTATTTTCCCAAAGCGGGAGACCCATTACGATGATTTCCAGAACCCTTAAGGATCGGGAAATCAACTACGCAACAAACGAAAGAGAGTTGTTAGCGATAGTTTGGGCTTTAAACACCCTTCGTCATTATTTGTATGGGGTCAATAACCTCAACATTTACACTGACCACCAGCCTCTCACGTTCGCTGTGTCTGACAAAAACCCAAACGCAAAGATAAAGCGTTGGAAGGCATTCATAGACGAACATGACGCGAAAATCTTTTACAAGCCAGGAAAAGAAAACCATGTGGCTGATGCCTTATCCAGGCAGAATGTAAACGCGCTAGAGAATGTTCCTCAGTCAGACGCGGCCACAGTCCATAGTGAGGAGTCACTCACTTACACAATAGAGTCAACTGATAAACCAGTTAATTGTTTTAGGAACCAGATCATAATAGAAGAAGCGGACAACCCTTGCAAGAGAACCTTCATAATTTTCGGAAACAAAACCCGACACTTAATAAACTTCAAGGATTGGGATTCAATCGTTGACACTGTAAAACAGGTCGTAAAACCCGATGTTGTAAACGCGATACATTGCGAACTGCCCATTCTCGGGCGCATACAACACGCGGTAGTTGAAAGCTTCTCTTCAACAAAGTTCTGGTTCTGTAAAAACAGGGTAATGGATGTTCATAACAAAGACGAGCAGAAAGAAATTGTGACCATAGAACACAACCGCGCTCATAGGGCAGCACAAGAAAACGTAAAACAGATTTTGCGCGACTACTATTTCCCAAAAATGACCAATATAGCCAACGAAGTTGCTACAGCGTGCAGAATTTGTGCAAAATCAAAGTATGATCGCCACCCTAAAAAGCAAGAGCTCGGGATCACACCGATTCCGTCTTATGCCGGCGAAACAATACATATCGACATTTATTCTACCGCGGGAAAGCACTTCCTGACTGCCCTTGACAAATTTTCAAAATTCGCAATGGTACAACCTATTGCATCACGCACGATTGTAGACGTGAAAGGCCCCATTTTGCAAATTGTAAAGTTTTTTCCCAAAATAAAAACAGAACTCTTTCAGGTGTGAGTTTGTAAGCGTTGCGTGCCAGTTTTACTAAATCGTATTACCATAACCCGGACAACAGCCGAATTATCTAATCAATAAAGTTATAGACAGGATATTATCTTGTAACTGTTTATTCATCACATGGACGACGCGTCTTCATGTGGAGTCAATTTAGAACTAAAGCTAAAAGTACAATTGTTCTTATATTTAAAGCCCTAGCTTGCCGTTACGCCGGATGCCGAATTGCTGATCTTGCGGCTCCTGCAAGATATCATGTTGCAATTTGGCGGAGTCGTTGGCCTATGCGCAGTGTCATGCAATTCGGCGGAGTCGTTGGCCTATGCGCAGTGTCAGCATTATGACGCGCGGCGTCGGCACTATGCTCCACGGTTAACTACTCTCCCTTTCAAATCGTGTCCGTCCTCGGTCACGCTTAGATCCCTTATGACATCTTGAATCGCCTTGTTCTGCTGCCTTCTTTTTCTGCAGCGGATTAGCGACAGTATTATGGCTGCTGCAATGCATAGCAATAAAACAGACATGGATGCAATAACAGGTCTGGTCGTCACCTGCGAACGTAAATTGTCGATGTGTCTGAGGTTGTCGATATTCATCTGGTGGAGTAGCGGCATGCTCAGGAGCCTTTGATGCTCGATTATGTCAAGTGATGGTGAGGCTGCTGAGCCGGGTATTTTCCTGGGGGTGCCGTTATAGTTGTTGAATTTCCTCCCATTTACGTGCGCTACCTTGTCGAAGATCACCAAGAACGTACCGTTGATGTTGGTCTCTGGTCCCTCGTCAATGATTACCCTGGCTGGGCTGTCATTGATGATGATAACTCCTTCTTCTATCATCTCTACTTGGGTCAGGTGGTTTGGTTGGGTGTTGCATCGTGCAATCCCGCCGGAGTGCAGCTCTTGCGCACATGTTGGGCCCGATGCTTCTCTGCAGAAAGCTACTGTCGACGAGGCGCTGCAGGATTGTAGTGCTATTATTTTGCTATTGCACTCTGCCACAACGTTCTCCGGTAGTTGCAGGACGACACCGTGGTGGGCGACAGGATAAACAATTATTTTGTTACAAATTAGCTTAGGTTTAGGATATTTAATAATAAAATGTATTGAATTGCTATCAGATAAAACCTTAATTTTAGAAACGCTCATTAATTGGGCAACATTCACGCCCGTGAAACTTTCATGCAGAATTATGCGCAAATCGTCATTTTTAATTATCGCGGGGTTGGTTAAGTTAATCCCAGCCAGTGCTATTGCAATTATTAAATTTTCTAATTGTAGGGTAAGTATCCTATTTCTTGCTAATAACGTTTCATATAGGTGTGCGGTGTCAACTTCTTGTTTTTTCGTGACTTTTAGAATTTCGTTAACTGTCGTTGTCAAGCTATTTAGTTGCTCCTGAGTTTTTGTGTTTATTAATCTTTGTCTATTGTTTTCTATAATTAATTCTGCCTCTGTTCGTCGCGTTTCCTGTAAGTCGTCAAAGTCCGGTGTCCCTGCTATCATCTTTAGCGCTGAGCCTAGGAAATTCAGGCTTCGTGCGTGTCGGTGATGTACGTCGAGTGTTGCCAGTAGTGTCTTCAAGTGTCCGAAGTCTGTGTCAAGTATCTTCCTCATATGGGATTGAGGAAACCAGTTTGTCATGTCTGCAGTCTCCCGTACGAGTTGGTCGTATTCGGTAAGGTTCGTCGTGTGGCGTAAGTAATTTGTTTCGTTCCAGGTTATCGCAGTCCCGTCCAGTATTGGTACGTATTTGGAGTGTGTGTAGTCCGTCAGTTTGGCGGTCGTTAGTGCAACCCATAAAAGTATGATAAGATACCTTATCGAGCGAATATAAAAATGATAAAAAAAGACTTATAATATTTTATGTTTTTGTGATTTTTCTGCAAAACATTTTATATATTTTTTTGTAATATTATTTGTTTTAATTTTTTTTTTTTTTTTTTTTTATGGTTTGGTCTTGGGGCTTCTACGCAGGTTGTCTTTATGAACCGTCCTCCCTCTAATGAGAACAGTTGATCCCAAATCAGCTTGTATTCGTTCCTCTACATATAAGGGGGTGATCTTGTTTCCTAGTCTTTTATTGGTTTTTACCAATACCCTTTCTCCTACCTCAAATACTCTATTCTGCCTCTCAGGGTTATTCCTTTCCAACTGTGTCTCCTGAGCCTTATCTAGTTTTTTTCGAATGTCTTGTTGTAGGCCTGGTGGTGCTGAATGAATTACTCTAATAGGTGACTGTTTTATTACTGAGTGAATTGAGCGATTGTACTCTATTGTCGTTTGAAGGATTAACTCGGTCATATCAGTGATACCTCTCTCTTCAGAAAGACATCTTGCCATGTCGCCTAGAGTGTTGTGGAAACGTTCTACCTGTCCGTTTGATGTACTATGTAACGGTGGGCAACACACAACCTCTATTTCGTAAAAATTTTTTAACAATGACTTGATCGTCTCAGAGTTAAATGCTGCTTCGTTATCGCAGTATAATGTTTTTATTTTGGGGAAAAAGTTTACAATTTTCAAAATGGGGCCTTTCACGTCTACAATCGTGCGTGATGCAATAGGTTGTACCATTGCGAATTTTGAAAATTTGTCAAGGGCAGTCAGGAAGTGCTTTCCCGCGGTAGGATAAATGTCGATATGTATTGTTTCGCCGGCATAAGACGGAATCGGTGTGATCCCGAGCTCTTGCTTTTTAGGGTGGCGATCATACTTTGATTTTGCACAAATTCTGCACGCTGTAGCAACTTCGTTGGCTATATTGGTCATTTTTGGGAAATAGTAGTCGCGCAAAATCTGTTTTACGTTTTCTTGTGCTGCCCTATGAGCGCGGTTGTGTTCTATGGTCACATTTTCTTTCTGCTCGTCTTTGTTATGAACATCCATTACCCTGTTTTTACAGAACCAGAACTTTGTTGAAGAGAAGCTTTCAACTACCGCGTGTTGTATGCGCCCGAGAATGGGCAGTTCGCAATGTATCGCGTTTACAACATCGGGTTTTACGACCTGTTTTACAGTGTCAACGATTGAATCCCAATCCTTGAAGTTTATTAAGTGTCGGGTTTTGTTTCCAAAAATTATGAAGGTTCTCTTGCAAGGGTTGTCCGCTTCTTCTATTATGATCTGGTTCCTAAAACAATTAACTGGTTTATCAGTTGACTCTATTGTGTAAGTGAGTGACTCCTCACTATGGACTGTTGCCGCGTCTGACTGAGGAACATTCTCTAGCGCGTTTACATTCTGCCTGGATAAGGCATCAGCCACATGGTTTTCTTTTCCTGGCTTGTAAAAGATTTTCGCGTCATGTTCGTCTATGAATGCCTTCCAACGCTTTATCTTTGCGTTTGGGTTTTTGTCAGACACAGCGAACGTGAGAGGCTGGTGGTCAGTGTAAATGTTGAGGTTATTGACCCTATACAAATAATGACGAAGGGTGTTTAAAGCCCAAACTATCGCTAACAACTCTCTTTCGTTTGTTGCGTAGTTGATTTCCCGATCCTTAAGGGTTCTGGAAATCATCGTAATGGGTCTCCCGCTTTGGGAAAATACATCTCCTATGCCTGATGACGAAGCATCTGTTGTAAGGTCAAAGGGCTTTTTGAAGTCAGGGTAGTGGAGTATTACCTCTTCGGAGGCCAAAATATTTCTGAGTTTGTCAAAGGCCTTAAATTGTGTTTCGTTTAAGGTGACGGGTATCTTTTTGGACATTTGTTTACTAACTTTCCCGTTATCGCCTTTTAAAATATCGGACAAGGGCCTTGCGATTGAGGCGAAGTCTTTTATGAAACACCTATAGTAGTTTGCCAGTCCGAAGAAAGAACGGACGGCGAAAAGGTTTGTCGGCTGGGCAAAATCTTGTATTGCCTTAACCTTGTCAGGGCTGGTTTTGGTGCCGCTGCTGGACACGATGAATCCTAAATATTCCACACTTTCTTTGAAGAAGTGTGATTACTCTTTAGAGACCTTCATGTTTGCTTCATGGAGGCATCTTAAAATTTGGTCAACGTCTTTAACGTGATCTTTTTCGTTCTTTGAGAAGATGATAACGTCATCGACATAGACGTAACAAGTCTTGCCAATATGCTCGCGGAGCACGTCATCAATCGTTCTCTGAAAAATACTTCCAGCGTTCTTTAGGCCAAACGGCAGTCGGCAGAACTCGTATTTTCCTCCATTAACAGAGAAAGACGTCTTTTCACGGTCTCGTTCTGATAAGGTGATCTGATGGTAGCCAGATTTGAGGTCTAGCGTTGTAAAAAATTTTGCCTTCCCTAAGTTCGCTAGAATCATAGCGATACTTGGCATGGGGTATCTATCGGCGATAGTTTTTTGGTTAAGTTTCCGAAAGTCAATCACCAATCTCATCTTTCGGGCGCCCGAGTCATCAACTCCTTTTTTGTTGACGACCCAAATGGGGTTATTATATGGTGACTTAGAAGGGCGAATTATTCCGTTTCTAAGAAGCTCTTTTATCTCTTTTTTAACAAATTCTGCTGCGCCCATTGGAAATGGGTACAACTTGGAATACACCGGTTCGTTATCTTCTGTTCGGATTGTTCCGACAACTGAAGTGTTGAATGGTAGTAATTCGTTTGGTTCTGCGAATGCCTTGACGTTGCTCTTAAGCATTTTAATAAATTCTTGTCTGACGTGCGCGGGGGCTTCTAGCTCCCCAATTTCTGTGAAATTTACATTTTTACATTTTACAATGTGGACGGTCTCTTCGTACGAGCCGTCTCTTTTAAAAATTTTCCTTTGAGGGAAGTCGAGCATTATACCTGCTTCTCGAATGAAGTCTAGGCCAATGATGCCATCAAAAGTTGTAAGTCCTGGTAGCAGGAAGAATGGGCTTTCAAGTCCAAAAATCTTAAAAATATATTTATGTGTGATATCGCTTGTCCCGTGTAGGGTGCCGATATCGAAAAGTTCTCGTACAGGAAGCTTGTGATCTAACTCCAGGGTTGATCGAACGTAGTTTTTAGAAGCTCCTGTATCGATTAAAAGTTTTAATGTTTGCCCTGCGACTTTGCGTTCGATGAACGCGAGCAGGGACTGACCTCTAAAAAATGAACTGTGTCACAGAGGTAGTCGTCTTCGGCACATTCGTCAACGTTGGCTTCTGCGGCAGCTGCTTCGTTTTCGTAAGCGAGCTCTGCCTCCTGGGAACCGTCTTGCGCCAAATGGTTAACCCGTTGGCGTCTTTGGTCTGATTGTCTTTCTACGCTATTCGACCGTTTTACCCCTTGCTGAAATTGGTTCGTGCGAGCGGACTGCTGGTACTGACCTTGACCTTGACCTTGCCGTTGATAGTTTGTTTGCTGCCTAAACTTGGATGATGAAGGGTCTACCTCCATTGGTTCTACTCTGTCGTTTCCATTATTTCTCATTAATGTGGTGGGCTACTTGTGTGTCGTATGACATTACAGTTTTATTTGTGAGGAGAGTGAGTTTCTTCTCAATCTCATCATAAAACTCTAGCAGGCTCATATTTCCCTGCCTAAGTGTTCCTAACTCCTGCTCGATGAGGTGTGCGGGGCGCTTATCTGCATATGTGAAGTCTAATCTTTCGATTATGGCTTCAAAGTTAAGTTTCGTGTTGAAGGAAGACAGTGTGCGGTTAGCTCCGCCCCTAATCTTGTTTCTAATTATGATTACCGCTTGGTAATGACGTGAACTACCCTCATATCTTTCGAAAAGCTTGTAAGCGGCAGTGGCCGCTTGGCGCCAAGAAACGTATTCTTCTTGTATACCATTGAACTCTGGTAAAGATTTGATTGCGTCGAGTGGTTCGTCGCATTGTACGCCCGTACAGTTGACGTCCTCGAAGACTTTGACAACTGGTTCTCTTATTGATGACTGCCGAAAGCTTTGTTCGAGTTGCTGAATTTTGCCATTAAATTCGGCTCTTTGTGTTGCAAGTGCAGCGCTCACTGCTGCTCCTATAACGTTCGCTAGTGCTTCTGCGTTTATGTCCATGTTTGTGTTGCTCTGAGCTAATTTTAGTTTTTCTAAGTCAGTCAGCAATTCTGAGATACTGTCCGAATCACTGTCGTTGTTTGTCTTCATAGAATGTTGTTGACACTTGAAATCATAAGTAGCAAGCAATAAGATATTTTCTGGCTGCTACAATGTATGAGTAAACGAAAGCGAATGGGCCGCACAGCGTCTACAATGTATGTAGCGTGTCGGATTGCATTGGCTTGGCCGCTTGTTGTTGCGGCTGCTAAGGAATTTATAACGTAAATATAAAACCCACTTTTTTGAACAGCGTTCGGTCGCTGTGTGTGATTTTTTTTTATTTGTTTTTTACTTTATTTAAAACGGCTTGTGACGATTTGGTGGACAATTCTGTATGAAACTTTCACTTACATGTTTTTCTTAATTCTGATGCAGCTACTGATGTCTTTCTCGTCCTTTTGAAATGATGGAATGCGTTGATAAATCCTCTCCAGATTGTTTAATTTGTTGTGATTCGATTTTGGTGAATTAGACGTGTGTTTTTTCTCATATGTATTTGAGGCTTATCTGTTCTTTTAATGTTCGCGCACTTGTGTTTGTTTGTGAATGTTTTGATGTACGTTCGCGTATTTATTGTCACTTATAAACGTTTTAATCTGTACTTTTGCGTTTGTAAATTCGCATGCGTGATTTGCTTGTGTTTTAATTGTATGTTTTTTTACTTGCGAATGTTTTGATGTACGTTTGCATATTTATTGTCACTTTTTAAATGTTTTAATCTTTACTTTTGTGTTTGTAACTTCTTATGCGTGAATTACTTGTGTTTTAATTGTATGTTTTTTTATACCCTGAACCCATAAAATGGGTAAATCAGGGTATAATGGTTTTGTGCAAAAGTATGTAACAGGCAGAAGGAAGCATCTCCGACCCCATAAAGTATATATATTCTTGATCAGTATCAATAGCCGAGTCGATATGGCCATGTCCGTCTGTCCGTCCGTCTGTCCGTCTGTCTGTCTGTCCGTCTGTCCGTCTGTATGAACGCGTAGATCTCAGAGACTACAAGAGCTAGAGACTTCAGATTTTGAATATAAGTTCTCCTATACCATAAGCAGAACAAGTTTGCTTCAAATTATCGATATACACATGGAATCGATAACAAAAATAATATATCGAATTTGGAAAATGTAAAAATGAGGGTTGGTGTAATGGGTAACGATAGAACTTTTCTCAAAATTTCGTCCAAATCGGTTAAGAAACACCAGAGATATCGTAAAGTTAAGTCAGTTATGAGTTTTGTTTAAAGTGATCATTATTTGAAGCATACTTTTAGGACGCAAGGCCTGCAACTGGGTTCAGGGTATCTTCTGGTCGGGCTATCCCGACTAGAGCCTTCTTACTTGTTTTTATTTAAACTTGCGAATGTTTTGATGTGTGTTTGTGTTTTTATTGTCACTTTTAAATGTTTTAATTTTGACTTTTGTGTTTGCGCATTCTTATACGCGGATTGTTTGTGTACTGTGTGTTTTTTGTTTTATTATAGTTTTTCACTTTTTATTTGGTGAACTCTTTCAGGTGTGAGTTTGTAAGCGTTGGGTGCCAGTTTTACTAAATCGTATTACCATAACCCGGACAACAGCCGAATTATCTAATCAATAAAGTTATAGACAGGATATTATCTTGTAACTGTTTATTCATCACATGGACGACGCGTCTTCATGTGGAGTCAATTTAGAACTAAAGCTAAAAGTACAATTGTTCTTATATTTAAAGCCCTAGCTTGCCGTTACGCCGGATGCCGAATTGCTGATCTTGCGGCTCCTGCAAGATATCATGTTGCAATTTGGCGGAGTCGTTGGCCTATGCGCAGTGTCATGCAATTCGGCGGAGTCGTTGGCCTATGCGCAGTGTCAGCATTATGACGCGCGGCGTCGGCACTATGCTCCACGGTTAACTTATATGCAATCATCACATCGGTTATAATGTGTCATTGTATTTTTAATATATTTGCGGATTAAATGTAATTATGTTTGTATATGTTTTGTTAGTTCTAAGTTATTTCAAGAGTTATAAGAAACCTGTAATAAATAGTAACAAATATAGCAATTAATAATAAATATACACATATTGTTAACATTTCACTTCTTTATGTTCCTCAACCTGTTTATAAATTGCCAAAATCCTAAAAGTGCGGCAGGTCAGTTAATGCCATAGCAATAACCACTCATACAAATGAGCTGAATATACATACATGAACACACACATGCAAATGCAAGGCATAGAGAAAAATATAAAAAATCTAGGCAAAGCACAAAGCAGGTAGCCCAACCAAACCAAACTCACATGTATTCACATACTAATGCATTATGCCCGTTGGTTGCCTACCCCTCGCGCGCCCTCTCTATCTACAAACAGCTCACACTGGCTGCGAGCTCGCTCACATATGAACGCATACATATGCACAACGATTGGATCCAGCGGCTCGAGTCTGCCGTTGCCCAACGTTCGCAAGCAAAGCAGGCAAAGGAATGACTTGCAGTTTTTGCGCTGCACACTTTGTCGGCAAAAATTTGCGGCGAGAGACCGCTCATTACGCTCTTTTTTCTGCCTGGATCTGATCTCACTGGTACTGAATGATAAACTTCGCCGTACTGAATGAATGCTCTATATTATTTTCTGCTTAGTGCTCTAACGAATAATACTGAATACATTACTCATATGATAATAGTATTAAATTGCACTACCTGTTGTTTGGTCGATGTAACCTTCAATATGTTTTGAATGTACATGTTGCAATATGCGATGCACCCTATCAATTAGCTGCCACTTCGATGTTGCACCACCAGACTTCTTAAACGAAATATATTACCTATTTTAATAATACATATACAAATTTGCGCTCACCTTTTCAACTTTCAATCAGCTGTTTAGTGGCTTTTTCGATGAAACATTGCAATGTTTTATCGAACAAGTGTTCAAATGAACTGGTTTCTCTCCAGTTATTCCTCAGTTAATATCTACGGTCAGTTCTACTTCAGTTTATTCCTTATGAGAGAGTACATGCCAACTGAACCTCAGTTACTGTTAACTGACTGTTAACGGATTAACTTAGCGGTGGAAATAGGCTATACGCTATTTTTACCTATAAAGATTGATACTTTCGGTAATAAAAATCAGAGTCTTTACTTTGTATCAAAACAAAACCAAGTCTTTCACTCGTTCTATAGGAACTCCCCGTGACTTCATGACTCTAGCTCAATGTTAGAAAATATGAAGGAATGGGGCTGGGTGCAGTATGGGGGGACATGGCATCAAAGCTTTTGCTGCAGATCTGTGTATGATATCAGATGCTAACCTCCTACCAAATTTGGTGACACTAGCATAAAAATGGTAAAATGTGGGGAAAGGGGCTGGGGCGTGTCATCCAAATCTTTGCTGAAGATCTGTCTATCATGTCAATTGATATCCTCATACCAAATTTCGTGACTCTAGCTCAATGTTAGAAAAATATGATGGAAGGGGGCTGGGTGCAGTTTGGGGGGACATGGCATCAAAGCTTTTGCTGCAGATCTGTGTATGATATCAATTGCTAACCTCCTACCAAATTTGGTGAAACTAGCTTAAAAATGGTAATATACGGGGAGGTGGGCTTAGGGGTGGTATTGGGAGGCGTGGCATACAAATTTGCATGCATTTGGTTGGGGTGGGCGTGGCTCCAAAATATTGATGCAGTTTTTTGGGGGTTGTTAGTAGCTATCTTCTCCCTAAATTTGCTAGTTGTAGCTATAAGGGCTTGCGAAATAGTTGGGCTTATCGATTTTGAGTTATCGAGTTTATCGATTTGCCAGCCCCCTAGCTATCGTAGAACTCCAATCTTGACATTTTAATTTACTATGCCATAGGTTAAGACATTTGCAAAGTTTCCAATCTCTAGCTTGATGGGAGACAGATCGCTCCACTGGAAGCAACGCCCAATACAGCAACACTCTCAGCAGACTTCGACGAAATGTCGTCCAAATTTCAACCGGAGCAGGCTCTAACGAATAATACTGAATAAATTACTCATATGATAATAGTATTAAATTGCACTACTTGTTGTTTGGTCGATGTAACCTTCAATATGTTTTGAATGTACATGTTGCAATATGCGATGCACCCTATCAATTAGCTGCCACTTCGATGTTGCACTACCAGACTTCTTAAACGAAATATATTACCTATTTTAATAATACATATACAAATTTGCGCTCACCTTTTCAACTTTCAAACAGCTGTTTAGTGGCTTTTTCGATGAAACATTGCAATGTTTTATCGAACAAGTGTTCAAATGAACTTGTTTCTCTCCAGTTATTCCTCAGTTAATATCTACGGTCAGTTCTACTTCAGTTTATTCCTTATTAGAGAGTACATGCCAACTGAACCTCAGTTACTGTTAACTGACTGTTAACGGATTAACTTAGCGGTGGAAATAGGCTATACGCTATTTTTACCTATAAAGATTGATACTTTCGGTAATAAAAATCAGAGTCTTTACTTTGTATCAAAACAAAACCAAGTCTTTCACTCGTTCTATAGGAACTCCCCGTGACTTCATGACTCTAGCTCAATGTTAGAAAATATGAAGGAATGGGGCTGGGTGCAGTATGGGGGGACATGGCATCAAAGCTTTTGCTGCAGATCTGCGTATGATATCAGTTGCTAACCTCCTACCAAATTTGTTGACACTAGCTTAAAAATGGTAAAATATGGGGAAAGGGGGCTGGGGCGTGTCATCCAAATTTTTGCTGAAGATCTGGGTATCATGTCAATTGATATCCTCAGACCAAATTTCGTGACTCTAGCTCAATGTTAGAAAAATATGATGGAAGGGTGCTGGGTGCAGTTTGGGGGGACATGGCATCAAAGCTTTTGCTGCAGATCTGTGTATGATATCAATTGCTAACCTCCTACCAAATTTGGTGAAACTAGCTTAAAAATGGTAATATACGGGGAGGTGGGCTTAGGGGTGGTATTGGGAGGCGTGGCATACAAATTTGCATGCATTTGGTTGGGGTGGGCGTGGCTCCAAAATATTGATGCAGTTTTTTGGGGGTTGTTAGTAGCTATCTTCTCCCTAAATTTGCTAGTTGTAGCTATAAGGGCTTGCGAAATAGTTGGGCTTATCGATTTTGAGTTATCGAGTTTATCGATTTGCCAGCCCCCTAGCTATCGTAGAACTCCAATCTTGACATTTTAATTTACTATGCCATAGGTTAAGACATTTGCAAAGTTTCAAATCTCTAGCTTGATGGGTGTGGAAAAAATTTGCGTTCATACAGATGGACAGACGGAAAATCGGACTGTCAGACAGACGGTCAGACACCATGACGGACATTGCAAAAGCCCAATATACTCTTTACCTTCGGTATTGAGTATAAAAAAGTGAATGTGGTAAAAAAGTTTTGAAATTGTTATCAGTGAGGCCAATATTTTTTCGATTGAAAAAAAAAAACAGAAAAAAGGACAAAAGGTTTTATTTATATGTTCAGTAGTTTTAAGGCTTCTTTAACTACATCTTGATCGGCCATATCTCTTTCCTCATACGCCGCCATGGATCCAATTAATGCTAAGTATTCTTCGGGCTAATTTTAGTTATGGCAAAACATCTTATGCCGACGCAATCTGAATCTAAAGATAAAATAAATAAAATAATGTATATATATGTACACTGCGCGTCATCAGGTTAGCGCCCCCTTTTACATTCACCGCTAAAGCTCAATAAAATCTTAACTATCAAAGCTCACGCTTTAAATTTTTTTTTATATTGTGCTACATTAATTTCTCTTTAAAATAAAACAAAAATGGCTACTGTAACAATAAGGAATATTTTTTATTAAATGTTTTTGCTAAAAATAACAAAAAAATGTAACACAAATTTGGTCATCAGGTTAGCGCCCCCTGCGTTAAATTCAATTAAATTAAGTTGATGACCAATAATGGTAGTTTATAACACCTTTATATTAAATTTTTATAATTTTTAAGTAATATTAGTAGTGCGTAGTCGCGCCTTTGTTTGAAATTACTTCAAAAATTCGATTAGGAATTGAATTATAAAGTTTTTCAATATAACTCAATGAAATGGTTGACCAAGCGTGTTTGATACATTCAATTAACTCTGTCTTTGTACTGTACTGCTTGCCGGACTCATACACTTTCCTGACCAACCATCCCCAGACGTTTTCAATGATGTTAAGGTCGGGTGAGTATGGTGGCCACTCCATGAGATCAACTTTTTGGCCCATGACTTCACGGATCGGGCGGTGTGAATTGGAGCATTATCGTGCTGGAAAGTCCACTGCAGGTTTTGAAAAAGGTTTTTGAAATGGGGAAATGCTGTTTTTAACACGGTGTTATAGTCCTGTGCGTTCATGCCCGATGTCAAAAATTGAAGCTCGCAAGTGCCGTAGTAAGATATTGCTCCCCACACCATAACCACTCCCACCCGGCAGTGCAACCGGTCCAAGTGATGTTCTTCTTTGCGTAGGTCATGAAAATAATAATTAAAGCCATCAGGTCCTTCCAAATTAAATTTTTTTTCATCAGAAAAGACAACATGGTGCCATTGGGTAGACCACGTCATGTGCGCTCGGACAAAATTAAAGCGCATTTCTTTTCTCAGCATATTGAGTGGTGGCTTTTTTTTAATTTCCGTCTTTTTAAGTGATTAGCTTTCTTAATTACTCTTTGGACCGTTGATAAGCTCGCCTTAACACCGGTTTTTTCCCTAATCTTGGTGGTCGATTCGTGCGAGTTTGAAGCTTCCCGAAGTATTGCTCTTCTATCTGCTTGTGAAATCACTTGATTATTGCCGCCTTTGTAGTTTTTTCCATAGCTTTCCTTATTTTTAAGAAAATTGGCAATTGTTTTTCTGTGTCTTCCCGTCTTTTCAGCAATTTTATGGTAGGATAGTCCAGATTCAAAGTACGCCTCAATCTTTGATTTTTCAACCAAAGATACAATTTTTCCTTTACTTTACGTTTATTTAAAGATATTGAATACTTTGAGCTTCACAAAAAATTTGGTGACAGTAATTGCCAAAATAAGCTAGATAACTAACGCAAAATAAGTACACGCATTCTTTGCGAAAATAAAGCAGAATGGAAAATAAAACATAACGGTTCTTCTCTCGCGCTTTATTTCATTATGAGAGATTTCTCATATGATAATAACAAAATCAAAACAAAAACTAAGAAGTTGCGTGCAATAGGCAAAGAGAAAAAAGCAAAAGAAAATGAGTGAAAAGGGGAGCGCTAACCTGATGACTCGCAGTGTATACATAACTACCTTACTGTCAAAATTGCACTCAACTCAATATTTCAAATATATTTGCTTCTATTAACTACTATTACTTACCTAGGCGCTTGGTTATACTGATCTCGGTGCATTAGTCAATCAGAAGACTGAACTTCTCGTTGCCCAGGTCCTGTTTTAAATCTCTATTAAAACGCACAGCCAACACATTTTTAATTAGGCTTGTGCACTTGGTTCTGTGCAATTTAATGTCTTTGGCGCCAAATTAGTTTTGCACAATTCACTAAGGTAATCGACCGGCTCAATCGCACAATGCTGGGCTACAAACATAGCTAATGCAGCTTCCTAGCGAAAAACTTCAGTCGGTTTTACTGCTTTAAAACTAATTTTTGTTCTTTGATTCAAACATAATATGTTTTGTTTATGTTTTTGGTTCCTATGTGCGTGCGAATTTGGTCATCTTTCGAGTTTACACTGCATTTGCAGTATTTGCAATAAGCCTAATTTTTTCTTGATTTTGTGAGTAGTGTTAAGCCTTGTTGTCGCATACAACAAAAACCGAAACCGAAACTGAAACCGAATCCGATTTCGGTTACGGTAGGTGGCTGATTTTGCGTAGGTTGCGACACATAACTGAAACTGAACTGTTTCCCGTTTTACAAAACTTTGTTCGGTTTACATATTCTATCAATTACTCCTCATCCTCCACACTTAATTTTACTTTTTTATTGCTAGACATTATTTTTAGTTAGTTTTTAGTTTATAGTTTTTATTTCTCTCCATGCGATTCACATGAAAAACATAAAGAAATGACCAGCGTTAAGTTGGCTGCGTTTGTAAAAAAAAAGCTGATCGTCGTCAGCACAACCGAATAAAGTCAAACGTACTTATTTCGGTTTCGGTAGCTAACAACTGAAAAATTTTTTCAGGTTTTTGGTTTCAGTTGCAAAAGTACTGAATTCTGTTTCGGTTTCCGTTGTATGTGACAACAAGGCTTAAAGATAGGTATCCTGCACAGCGAAAAAAATTATTTTCCATACATGTAAATTCTACGATGAAAGTTCTTGTTCAGGCATTAACATATCGATATAGAATAGGTATTCCCTCTTATTGCATAATCTCCCACTTCTAGCTTGGGCATTTATTCTTGTATTTACGCTTGTGTTCTGGGTAGGGTTGCCATCCGTCCTGGAATTCCGGGACATGTCCCGCTTTTGCAGGTAATGTCCCGGTGTCCCGACCCGACACGAAATTGTCCCGGTTTTCTATTGTTTCGATGAGTAACGGATTTTTAAATGGCTGCAACTAGACGACGCGAACTTTTCGTACGATGAAAGTGTAGCGAAGTGTGTTGAATAATTTTTTGAGAAAAACATTTCGATAGACGATTCACTCTTGTTCGACCAAATTGCCAACTTGAAGAAGTTTTTGTCACGACAAGTGAAGACGTTTTTTGAGAAGGGCTCCGCAGATAAGCTGGTACAGTTTTTTGCAGCAAACGTAAACTCGAGCTGTTACTCCGAACTTCCGAGTCGGAAGTATTGAAAATAGCAGAATTCTTTTATGCAATTCCTCCGCACAATGCAAATTGCGAAAGGGTTTTTGTGCTTGTGCTTGTGGTCGAACGTCCCGGAATGGCCTGAGCCCCAGGTGGTCACCCTAGTTCTGGGGAAAAATAAATTCTGGTGGAAACTATCGCTTTTACGAATTAGCTTCAGTTGCGCTTCACTGCCTTGGTCCAACGCTGAAGTGGAGCAGGTTGTTAGCTAATACCCAATTCACACTAGCCCACATTGAACATCTAACATCAATGATGTAACGTATGAAGTACCCGTTCCACGTTTTCTCAAAATATTCCAACATCCTCTGGTAATGTTCCTGTTCCAAGTGTTTTTATTTAGTTATTTTCGATATTTTTGATTCCACAACTAAAAAATTGTCATTCACAACCAAAATGTAAACAATGTCTACGCAAATGAATGGCAAATAAATCGTGTCGGGCAACGAGAACGGTTAGTCAAATGCAAATTATTTACGTTATTTTATTAATATTTTCGTATTTAGTAAGAAAAACAACAACAAACCGGACAATGTGGTTGCCCGAAAAGGAAGCACTCCTGCTGGACTTGTGGATGGAGTGTATTGATGATTTGCGTGGTCTGTGGTCTCTTCAGCTGATGGCTTAACCTCTATATGACATCCATCTTAATAATAAAAAATATTATAATAAATAACATTGACTACTTAACAACTTTGTTTACCAAGTGCTCCAATGCACTGTGGAAATCCAAGGGCTTCAAACCCAGCGACGCATTCATCCACCATATCCTTTTCCCAAAACTGTCCAAACCGCATCTAAAAGTTTTCGATTATTTACTTAGTATATATTAATTTTTATTTTCACTCACATGCGCCCAAATCCTCCGAGGCATTGCAACAAGTGCATAAAGTTGCTCATCGTCAAAATCCTCGTCTTTACAGGCTTCATCCAAATTGACATCCATGATGTCACCTAGTGTGAATAGGCTATAAGTGCATTTTATAAAAACTCAAATCCGTATTAGGATGAAAGTTCAAACGTTGAATTCTATTTTGACCATAAGGTAGATAGTTCAATTTATTTGATCTGAATTTATATATATTTATATACAATTTTAGATACCGATTGCGCCGTCACAACAAATGCTGTCATAACTACCGAGTTCCACCAAACTGCTTATCTGCATTAGGCAAAAAAGATTTTTACCCACGACGCCAAATCGTTAGACCAAATAATAGAAATTTTGAATTTTGAATAACATTGCTAACATTGATTAAAATAATTGATATTTAAAATATAATAAATATCGGCTTTATTTTCAACTTTATTTATTTGGGATTCAGATGTTTTTGCTTATTTTTGAATTGGTCTAGCTATTTTAGCTCTTGGAAAAATGGCTGCACTGGCTGTGCACCCGAATTTTACATGCATAAGAACGTAAGTAGACATCATGTAAGCAATTTGTAGAGAAATCAGTGCTTGAAGGTCTTATTCGCTAAGGGTTTGCTCTGAATTTGCACAATGGAACCCTTTGGCAGTTCGGCTGTCGAGTTGTTGACTGTTGACATACTAGCAATGTCTACCATGAACCGAACACCTTAATATGGAAAAACTAAATACATCGAAATTGTATTTTTATAGCTTGACGTCATTTATTTCTTAATTTGTTTACGCAAAGATACATTTGTCCATCTTATATGCCTTTTTAGATTTGCAGCCTTTAATGCTTATACAAAGCTTATCGAATTACACTTTATTAAATTTATCAACTTTCGTTAACGCTTCATTCACCAATGACACTGGTTTTTTTTATCGAACTACTCATGTCAGCAAGGGTTTTTTCCATTCTTCTGTGGAAGCTTGTATAGTAGCTTCCTCTTAAAGCGTGATGGAACAGCTTGCCGTTCTTCACCGCTTGGCCGGTTGCTTCCCAAACGCCGGCGCGGAGCGCTCTGAGACAGATCGCTCCACTGGAAGCAACGCCCAATACAGCAACACTCTCAGCAGACTTCGACGAAATGTCGTCCAAATTTCAACCGGAGCAGGCTCTAACGAATAATACTGAATACATTACTCATATGATAATAGTATTAAATTGCACTACCTGTTGTTTGGTCGATGTAACCTTCAATATGTTTTGAAAGTACATGTTGCAATATGCGATGCACCCTATCAATTAGCTGCCACTTCGATGTTGCACCACCAGACTTCTTAAACGAAATATATTACCTATTTTAATAATACATATACAAATTTGCGCTCACCTTTTCAACTTTCAATCAGCTGTTTAGTGGCTTTTTCGATGAAACATTGCAATGTTTTATCGAACAAGTGTTCAAATGAACTGGTTTCTCTCCAGTTATTCCTCAGTTAATATCTACGGTCTGTTCTACTTCAGTTTATTCCTTATGAGAGAGTACATGCCAACTGAACCTCAGTTACTGTTAACTGACTGTTAACGGATTAACTTAGCGGTGGAAATAGGCTATACGCTATTTTTACCTACAAAGATTGATACTTTCGGTAATAAAAATCAGAGTCTTTACTTTGTATCAAAACAAAACCAAGTCTTTCACTCGTTCTATAGGAACTCCCCGTGACTTCATGACTCTAGCTCAATGTTAGAAAATATGAAGGAATGGGGCTGGGTGCAGTATGGGGGGACATGGCATCAAAGCTTTTGCTGCAGATCTGTGTATGATATCAGTTGCTAACCTCCTACCAAATTTGGTGACACTAGCTTAAAAATGGTAAAATATGGGGAAAGGGGGCTGGGGCGTGTCATCCAAATTTTTGCTGAAGATCTGTGTATCATGTCAATTGATATCCTCATACCAAATTTCGTGACTCTAGCTCAATGTTAGAAAAATATGATGGAAGGGGGCTGGGTGCAGTTTGGGGGGACATGGCATCAAAGCTTTTGCTGCAGATCTGTGTGCAGTTTTTTGGGGGTTGTTAGTAGCTATCTTCTCCCTAAATTTGCTTGTTGTAGCTATAAGGGCTAGCGAAATATTTGGGTTTATCGATTTTGAGTTATCGACTTTATCGATTTGCCAGCCCCCTAGCTATCGTAGAACTCCAATCTTGACATTTTAATTTACTATGCCATAGGTTAAGACATTTGCAAAGTTTCAAATCTCTAGCTTGATGGGTGTGGAAAATATTTGCGTTCATACAGATGGACAGACGGAAAATCGGACTGTCGGACAGACGGTCAGACACCATGACGGACATTGCAAAAGCCCAATATACTCTTTACCTTCGGTATTGAGTATAAAAAAGTGAATGTGGTAAAAAAGTTTTGAAATTGTTATCAGTGATGCCAATATTTTTTCGATTGAAAAAAAAAACAGAAAAAAGGACAAAAGGTTTTATTTATATGTTCAGTAGTTTTAAGGCTTCTTTAACTACATCTTGATCGGCCATATCTCTTTCCTCATACGCCGCCATGGATCCAATTAATGCTAAGTATTCTTTGGGAAAATTTTAGTTATGGCAAAACATCTTATGCCGACGCAAACTGAATTTAAAGATAAAATAAATAAAATAATGTATATATATGTACACTGCGCGTCATCAGGTTAGCGCCCCCTTTTACATTCACCGCCAATGCTCAATAAAATCTTAACTATCAAAGCTCACGCTTTAAAATTTTTTTTATATTGTGCTACATTAATTTCTCTTTAAAATAAAACAAAAATGGCTACTGTAACAATAAGGAATATTTTTTATTAAATGTTTTTGAGAAAAGTACAAAAAAATTTAACACAAATTTGGTCATCAGGTTAGCGCCCCCTGCGTTAAATTCAATTAAATTAAGTTGATGTCCAATAATGGTAGTTTATAACACCTTTATATTAAATGTTTATCATTTTTAAGTAATATTAGTAGTGCGTAGTCGCGCCTTTGTTTTGAAATTACTTCAAAAATTCGATTAGGAATTGAATTATAAAGTTTTTCAATATAACTCAATGATATGGTTGACCAAGCGTGTTTGATACATTCAATTAACTCTGTCTTTGTACTGTACTGCTTGCCGGACTCATACACTTTCCTGACCAACCATCCCCAGACGTTTTCAATGATGTTAAGGTCGGGTGAGTATCGTGGCCACTCCATGAGATCAACTTTTTGGCCCTGAATCCATGACTTCACGGATCGGGCGGTGTGAATTGGAGCATTATCGTGCTGGAAAGTCCACTGCAGGTTTTGAAAAAGGTTTTTGAAAAGGGGAAATGCTGTTTTTAACACGGTGTTATAGTCCTGTGCGTTCATGCCCGATGTCAAAAGCTCGCAAGTGCCGTAGTAAGATATTGCTCCCCACACCATAACCACTCCCACCCGGCAGTGCAACCGGTCCAAGTGATGTTCTTCTTTGCGTAGGTCATGAAAATAATAATTAAATCCATCAGGTCCTTCCAAATTAAATTTTTTTTCATCAGTAAAGACAACATGGTGCCATTGGGTAGACCACGTCATGTGCGCTCGGACAAAATTAAAGCGCATTTCTTTTCTCAGCATATTGAGTGGTGGCTTTTTTTTAATTTCCGTCTTTTTAAGTGATTAGCTTTCTTAATTACTCTTTGGACCGTTGATAAGCTCGCCTTAACACCGGTTTTTTCCCTAATCTTGGTGGTCGATTCGTGCGAGTTTGAAGCTTCCCGAAGTATTGCTCTTCTATCTGCTTGTGAAATCACTTGATTATTGCCGCCTTTGTAGTTTTTTCCATAGCTTTCCTTATTTTTAAGAAAATTGGCAATTGTTTTTCTGTGTCTTCCCGTCTTTTCAGCAATTTTATGGTAGGATAGTCCAGATTCAAAGTACGCCTCAATCTTTGATTTTTCAACCAAAGATACAATTTTTCCTTTACTTTACGTTTATTTAAAGATATTGAATACTTTGAGCTTCACAAAAAATTTGGTGACAGTAATTGCCAAAATAAGCTAGATAACTAACGCAAAATAAGTACACGCATTCTTTGCGAAAATAAAGCAGAATGGAAAATAAAACATAACGGTTCTTCTCTCGCGCTTTATTTCATTATGAGAGATTTCTCATATGATAATAACAAAATCAAAACAAAAACTAAGAAGTTGCGTGCAATAGGCAAAGAGAAAAAAGCAAAAGAAAATGAGTGAAAAGGGGAGCGCTAACCTGATGACTCGCAGTGTATACATAACTACCTTACTGTCAAAATTGCACTCAACTCAATATTTCAAATATATTTGCTTCTATTAACTACTATTACTTACCTAGGCGCTTGGTTATACTGATCTCGGTGCATTAGTCAATCAGAAGACTGAACTTCTCGTTGCCCAGGTCCTGTTTTAAATCTCTATTAAAACGCACAGCCAACACATTTTTAATTAGGCTTGTGCACTTGGTTCTGTGCAATTTAATGTCTTTGGCGCCAAATTAGTTTTGCACAATTCACTAAGGTAATCGACCGGCTCAATCGCACAATGCTGGGCTACAAACATAGCTAATGCAGCTTCCTAGCGAAAAACTTCAGTCGGTTTTACTGCTTTAAAACTAATTTTTGTTCTTTGATTCAAACATAATATGTTTTGTTTATGTTTTTGGTTCCTATGTGCGTGCGAATTTGGTCATCTTTCGAGTTTACACTGCATGTGCAGTATTTGCAATGAGCCTAATTTTTTCTTGATTTTGTGAGTAGTGTTAAGCCTTGTTGTCGCATACAACAAAAACCGAAACCGAAACTGAAACCGAATCCGATTTCGGTTACGGTAGGTGGCTGATTTTGCGTAGGTTGCGACACATAACTGAAACTGAACTGTTTCCCGTTTTACAAAACTTTGTTCGGTTTACATATTCTATCAAGTACTCTTCATCCTCCACACTTAATTTTACTTTTTTATTGCTAGACATTATTTTTAGTTAGTTTTTAGTTTATAGTTTTTATTTCTCTCCATGCGATTCACATGAAAAACATAAAGAAATGACCAGCGTTAAGTTGTCTGCGTTTGTAGAAAACAGCTGATCGTCGTGAGCACAACCGAATAAAGTCAAACGTACTTATTTCGGTTTCGGTTGCAAACGTACTGAATTCGGTTTCGGTAGCTAACAACTGAAAAATTACGATTTTCGGTTTCAGTTGCAAAAGTACTGAATTCGGTTTCGGTTTCCGTTGTATGTGACAACAAGGCTTAAAGATAGGTATCCTGCACAGCGAAAAAAATTATTTTCCATACATGTAAATTCTACGATGAAAGTTCTTGTTCAGGCATTAACATATCGATATAGAATAGGTATTCCCTCTTATCGCATAATCTCCCACTTCTAGCTTGGGCATTTATTCTTGTATTTACGCTTGTGTTCTGGGGAAAAATAAATTCTGGTGGAAACTGCCGCTTTTACGAATTAGCTTCAGTTGCGCTTCACTGCCTTAGTCCAACGCTGAAGTGGAGCAGGTTGTTAGTTAATACCCAATTCACACTAGGCCACATTGAACATCTAACATCAATGATGTTACGTATGAAGTACCCGTTCCACGTTTTCTCAAAATATTCCAACATCCTCTGGTAATGTTCCTGTTCCAAGTGTTTTTATTTAGTTATTTTCGATATTTTTGATTCCACAACTAAAAAATTGTCATTCACTACCAAAATGTAAACAATGTCTACGCAAATGAATGGCAAATAAATCGTGTCGGGCAACGAGAACGGTTAGTCAAATGCAAATTATTTACGTTATTTTATTAATATTTTCGTATTTAGTAAGAAAAACAACAACAAACCGGACAATGTGGTTGCCCGAAAAGGAAGCACTCCTGCTGGACTTGTGGATGGAGTGTATTGATGATTTGCGTGGTCTGTGGTCTCTTCAGCTGATGGCTTAACCTCTATATGACATCCATCTTAATAATAAAAAATATTATAATAAATAACATTGACTACATAACAACTTTGTTTACCAAGTGCTCCAATGCACTGTGGAAATCCAAGGGCTTCAAACCCAGCGACGTATTCATCCACCATATCCTTTTCCCAAGTGAAAGTTAAAACGTTGAATTCTATTTTGACCATAAGGTAGATAGTTCAATTTATTTGATCTGATTATATATATATTTATATACAATTTTAGATACCGATTGCGCCGTCACAACAAATGCTGTCATAACTACCGAGTTCCACCAAACTGCTTACCTGCATTAGGCAAATAAGATTTTTACCCACGACGCCAAATCGTTAGACCAAATAATAGAAATTTTGAATTTTGCTAACATTAATTGAATATAATTGATATTTAAAAAATATAATAAATATCGGCTTTATTTTTAACTTTATTTATTTGGGATTCAGATGTTTTTGCTTATTTTTGAATTGGTCTAGCTATTTTAGCTCTCGGGAAAATGGCAGCACTGGCTGTGCACCCGAATTTTACATGCATAAGAACGTAAGTATTTGTTTTCTATATATATTTTGTTTGTATGCCCAATCGCTGATCGCTTTTTGAAAAAGGTTTTTGAAATGGGGAAATGCTGTTTTTAACACGGTGTTATAGTCCTGTGCGTTCATGCCCGATGTCAAAAATTGAAGCTCGCAAGTGCCGTAGTAAGATATTGCTCCCCACACCATAACCACTCCCACCCGGCAGTGCAACCGGTCCAAGTGATGTTCTTCTTTGCGTAGGTCATGAAAATAATAATTAAATCCATCAGGTCCTTCCAAATTAAATTTTTTTTCATCAGAAAAGACAACATGGTGCCATTGGGTAGACCACGTCATGTGCGCTCGGACAAAATTAAAGCGCATTTCTTTTCTCAGCATATTGAGAGGTGGCTTTTTTTTAATTTCCGTCTTTTTAAGTGATTAGCTTTCTTAATTACTCTTTGGACCGTTGATAAGCTCGCCTTAACACCGGTTTTTTCCCTAATCTTGGTGGTCGATTCGTGCGAGTTTGAAGCTTCCCGAAGTATTGCTCTTCTATCTGCTTGTGAAATCACTTGATTATTGCCGCCTTTGTAGTTTTTTCCATAGCTTTCCTTATTTTTAAGAAAATTGGCAATTGTTTTTCTGTGTCTTCCCGTCTTTTCAGCAATTTTATGGTAGGATAGTCCAGATTCAAAGTACGCCTCAATCTTTGATTTTTCAACCAAAGATACAATTTTTCCTTTACTTTACGTTTATTTAAAGATATTGAATACTTTGAGCTTCACAAAAAATTTGGTGACAGTAATTGCCAAAATAAGCTAGATAACTAACGCAAAATAAGTACACGCATTCTTTGCGAAAATAAAGCAGAATGGTAAATAAAACATAACGGTTCTTCTCTCGCGCTTTATTTCATTATGAGAGATTTCTCATATGATAATAACAAAATCAAAACAAAAACTAACCTTACTGTCAAAATTGCACTCAACTCAATATTTCAAATATATTTGCTTCTATTAACTACTATTACTTACCTAGGAGCTTGGTTATACTGATCTCGGTGCATTAGTCAATCAGAAGACTGAAATTCTCGTTGCCCAGGTCCTGTTTTAAATCTCTATTAAAACGCACAGCCAACACATTTTTAATTAGGCTTGTGCACTTGGTTCTGTGCAATTTAATGTCTTTGGCGCCAAATTAGTTTTGCACAATTCACTAAGGTAATCGACCGGCTCAATCGCACAATGCTGGACTACAAACATAGCTAATGCAGCTTCCTAGTGAAAAACTTCAGTCGGTTTTACTGCTTTAAAACTAATTTTTGTTCTTTGATTCAAACATAATATGTTTTGTTTATGTTTTTTGTTCCTATGTGCGTGCGAATTTAGTCATCTTTCGAGTTTACACTGCATGTGCAGTATTTGCAATGAGCCTAATTTTTTCTTGATTTTGTGAGTAGTGTTAAGCCTTGTTGTCGCTTAAAACCAAAACCGAAACCGAAACTGAAACCGAATCCGATTTCGGTTACGGTAGGTGGCTGATTTTGCGTAGGTTGCGACACATAACTGAAACTGAACTGCTTCCTGTTTTACAAAACTTTGTTCGGTTTACATATTCTATCAATTACTCCTCATCCTCCACACTTAATTTTACTTTTTTATTGCTAGACATTATTTTTAGTTAGTTTTTAGTTTATAGTTTTTATTTCTCTCCATGCGATTCACATGAAAAACATAAAGAAATGACCAGCGTTAAGTTGTCTGCGTTTGTAGAAAACAGCTGATCGTCGTGAGCACAACCGAATAAAGTCAAACGTACTTATTTCGGTTTCGGTTGCAAATGTACTGATTCCGGTTTCGGTAGCTAACAACTGAAAAATTACGATTTTCGGTTTCAATTGCAAAAGTACTGAATTCGGCTTCGGTTTCCGTTGTATGTGACAACAAGGCTTAAAGATAGGTATCCTGCACAGCGAAAAAAATTATTTTCCATACATGTAAATACTACGATGAAAGTTCTTGTTCAGGCATTAACAAATCGATATAGAATAGGTATTCCCTCTTATCGCATAATCTCCCACTTCTAGCTTGGGCATTTATTCTTGTATTTACGCTTGTGTTCTGGGGAAAAATAAATTCTGGTGGAAACTGCCGCTTTTACGAATTAGCTTTAGTTGCGCTTCACTGCCTTGGTCCAACGCTGAAGTGGAGCAGGTTGTTAGTTAATACCCAATTCACACTAGGCCACATTGAACATCTAACATCAATGATGTTACGTATGAAGTACCTGTTCCACGTTTTCTCAAAATATTCCAACATCCTCTGGTAATGTTCCTGTTCCAAGTGTTTTTATTTAGTTATTTTGGATATTTTTGATTCCACAACTAAAAAATTGTCATTCACAACCAAAAAGTAAACAATGTCTACGCAAATGAATGGCAAATAAATCGTGTCGGGCAACGAGAACGGTTAGTCAAATGCAAATTATTTACGTTATTTTATTAATATTTTCGTATTTAGTAAGAAAAACAACAACAAACCGGACAATGTGGTCGCCCGAAAAGGAAGCACTCCTGCTGGACTTGTGGATGGAGTGTATTGATGATTTGCGTGGTCTGTGGCCTCTTCAGCTGATGGCTTAACATCTATATGACATCCATCTTAATAATAAAAAATAGTATAATAAATAACATTGACTACTTAACAACTTTGCTTATGCACTGTGGAAATCCAAGGGCTTCAAACCCAGCGACGCATTTATCCACCATATCCTTTTCCCAAAACTGTCCAAACCGCATCTAAAAGTTTTCGATTATTTACTTAGTATATATTAATTTTTATTTTCACTCACATGCGCCCAAATCCTCCGAGGCATTGCAACAAGTGCATAAAGTTGCTCATCGTCAAAATCCTCGTCTTTACAGGCTTCATCCAAATTGACATCCATGATGTCACCTAGTGTGAATAGGCTATAAGTGCATTTTATAAAAACTCAAATCCGTATTAGGATGAAAGTTCAAACGTTGAATTCTATTTTGACCATAAGGTAGATAGTTAAATTTATTTGATCTGAATTTATATATATTTATATACAATTTTAGATACCGATTGCGCCGTCACAACAAATGCTGTCATAACTACCGAGTTCCACCAAACTGCTTACCTGCATTAGGCAAATAAGATTTTTACCCACGACGCCAAATCGTTAAACCAAATAATAGAAATTTTGAATTTTGCTAACGATGTTTTTGCTTATTTTTGAATTTGTCTAGCTATTTTAGCTCTTGGGAAAATGGCAGCACTGGCTGTGCACCCGAATTTTACATGCATAAGAACGTAAGTATTTGTTTTCTATATATATTTTGTTTGTATGCCCAATCGCTGATCGCTTTTGCCGGTAGCCGTAGACATCATGTAAGCAATTTGTAGAGAAATCAGTGCTTGAGGGTCTTATTCGCTCAGGGTTTGCTCTGAATTTGCACAATGGAACCCTTTGGCAGTTTGGCTGTTGAGTTGTCTAGCAATGTCTACCATGAAGCGAACACCTTAATATAAAAAAACTAAATTCATCGAAATTGTATTTTTATAGCTTGACGTCATTTATTTCTTAATTTGTTTACGCAAAGGAACATATGTCCATCGTATATGCCTTTTTAGATTTGCAGCCTTTAATGCTTATACAAAGCTAATCAAATTACACTTTATTAAATTTTTTCAATTTCAATTTCAATTTGTGCTTTATTTCCAATATAATTATGTTTTGCATAAAGCTAGCTTATTTAAATTTACAGAGTTAAGACTTATTATAATTTTTTTTTGGTCTTTGCAGGTGGGATATCATTATTTATTATTAATTTATTTAATTTAGTTTGGTTTTTGTATTGCAAAGGAAAATGGACAAAAACCTTTCAATGAGACTTAATACTAATTTAATACTATAAAAGCAGGCACTTGTTGGAATAACTATAAAAAGAATAGTAGGACAAGTACCTGTCAACCCATATCTTGGGCAAAATAAGATTTTGTAATTGTAAACTTAGTGGTTGCGCGAGAAATGAGGTCATTTATCGTTTTTACATTGGCTATTTCATGCAGTGATATGGTTCTGTGGTATCGTGGTAAATTTAAAATCATTTTTAAAGTTGTATTTTGTGCAGCAAAAATGGAGTTCAGAGAGTGTTGCAAACATGTGTGAATATTATTATAGTGGGTACCGGAAGAGTAGAGGGCAGTATCATCAGCAAAGATTAATGCTTCGCATAGTGTAGTCCTGGGGAAATCATAAGTGTAAATGTTGTAAAGGATAGGCCCGAGGACAGATCCCTGAGGGACTCCAGCGCATATGGATTTTTTGTATGACATAGTTTCATTCATATATACAAAGAAATGTCTGTCGGTCAGAAAGCTTCTTATGATATGGGTCAGGTAAGTTGGAGTGTTACAGGCAGTTAGTTTGTGGATTAGACCATCATGCCACACCGTGTCAAATGCAGCTTCAACATCTAAGGTTACCAATCCGACGGACTGTTTTATCGCGAGCTTTGCCTTGACGAAGTTTGTCAATTTGTCCAGAGGAAACATGCAGTTGTAGAGCTCTCTGAAACCATATTGCATTGGTGGTAGAATATTGTTTTCTTCCAGGTGGGAGTTTAGTTTGATCTTGATCAAACGCTCGAATATTTTTGATAAGCCACATAGGAGACTAATCGGACGATAGCTCAAAGGAGAGTTTGGGTGCTTACCTGGCTTAGCAATTGGTATGATTTTCGCAGTTTTCCAAGCGAATGGAAATTATCCGATTTTCAAGCAGTTATTATAAAGCAATGTTAGAAATTCTAGTGCACTGCTGGCAAATTTTTGAGACAAAATGTTAGGTAGTTGGTCTAGCCCGGGCGTTTTTTGTTTTTCAGTGACTTGATAATAGTGTGAACTTCACTAGTTGAAAAGGGGGACTCACATGAGAAAGGACCCTGAGACGTAAGTTCAGAAAGTGAGTTTTGCACTAGCATTGTGGTATTGGTAGAGTATTTGTAATGAGGTGTTTAGGCTCGAAAATGTCAGCTAGAATGTTAGCTTTTTCTAGACTAGTGGTATAATTTTCTTCATGATTGAGGCAGGGAATGTATGGCTTCTTGTTTTTGATTTCTTTTGTGAGTTTCCAAAGAGGTTTTGAGTTATGGTCAAGCTTCGACAGTTTATCGCTCCAGATAGTTGTAATTAAATAGTTCATGCTTTATCACTTTATTTAAGTGGTTTAATCATGTTTTATTGTTTTTGTTGCACATTTAATCATAGTTTTGCACCAAAACTATCGATAGTTCGTCTTTACGGTGGCATCCCTGATTTTTGCAACTTGTGAACAGTAACAAAGTTAATGCATTAAATAAAAAAAAAGCAAAAAAACAATTTTAATTTAATTATTCAGAAATTTTGATTTAATAAATTATATAATATTTATATGTCAAGTAAATTTTTGTATTATTTATATCAGAGATGCAGTAACAAGAAAAAAAATTGTCCAAATAACAAACACGTGAGTCACATAAGTATTCGTTGCCAAGCATACGGTGAATTTACCTACAACAACAACAAATTAGAAGAAAATTTTTTATGTTTTATGATTTTGCATTCGTTGATTAATGTGTACGAAAGACAACACAAAAGGAAAACTATGAAAATTCCAAACGGTACCTATAATATGGGAACAAAATTAAAAAAATACCCATATATTCATCGCACAAAAGTATTTTTTTTTTTTTAGTTTATTTTAAATAATAGTACACACATTTTTATACCCTGAACCCATAAAATGGGTAAATCAGGGTATATTGGTTTTGTACAAATGTATGTAACAGGCAGAAGGAAGCATCTCCGACCCCATAAAGTATGTATATTCTTGATCAGCATCAATAACCGAGTCGATATGGCTATGTCCGTCTGTCCGTCCGTCTATATGAATGCGTAGATCTCAGAGACTTGAAAAAATGGGTAACGATAGAGCTTATGTCAAAATTTCGCTTAAGAAACAGCGAATATATCATAAATTAAGTCAGTTTTAAGTTTTGTTTCAATTGGTCATTATTTGAAGCATACTTTTAGGGCGCAAGGAGTAAATTATTTATTGGAACTGGGTTAAGGGTATCTTCTAGCCGGGCTCTCCCGACTTGAGCCTTCTTAATCGTTTATATTTTGTGTTGTGAATCTTGTTGGCACATATTGCCTCCAAACGTCTTGGCATCGATTTGACCAACTTTTGGCAATATTCGGGACTTATTGTAGCCCATTCATCCTGCAAGACCTGCTTTAATACAGCTTTTGATGAAATCTGATGCTGCCTGATTTTTATGTCAAGGTGAGACCACAGATTTTCGATCGGGTTTGTATTAGGATTCTGTGGCGGAGTTTTTAATTGCTTTGCGTTGTAAAGCAGCCACACTTTAACGATCCAAGCAGTGTGTCTCGGGTCGTTATCTTGTTGAAACATAAAGTTATTTGGCTCAAATCCCATATTGGAAGCAGCTAGGTTTTTTTTCAATATGTCCAGATACATATTGGCGTTCATCATTCCATTTATAAAAACCAAACTTCCCACTCCACGCGCAGACATACAGCCCCAAACCATCACTGAGCCTCCTCCATGCTTGACAGTTGCTGTTGTATTTTTTGGGTTTAGTGCTTCGCCAGGCTTACTCCACACCATATGTCGACCGTCAGAGTCAAATATGTTGAACTTGCTCTCGTCGCTGAATATGACAGTCTTCCAGAAAGAATCAGGTTGTGTTTTGTAGCTATTAGCGAAAGATAGTATCTTAAAAACGTTCAATGGTTTCTTTCTGGAAACCCGACCATGGATATTATTTGAACGGAGCAATGACTTGGGACAATGACTTTCCACGATTTTTAAACGTTATATACAACTACGGATTGTGGACGGACTTCTATAAACATTTTGCAAATATAATCATTTGATTGGCCCTCATTGTGCAGATACAATATTATGTTTTTCTCAGCAAAAGTTAATTCCTTTCCCTTGGGCATTTTAAGGTAATCACGACAACTTTGACAGTCAAAATGAACGAGTAAAACTAAAATCATATTTGTACACTAAAAACTGCGCAAAAGCAAGTCAAAAAACAAGTAGAAACGTTGCAGTCGGACGCACCCGACTGCGGTATACTCGATACCAGTAGTAAAACAGATTAAAAGAGAGCTGTTTGCAATGGTGTGTGGATACGGAAGGGGTGTACGCTGCCTCAAAGATTGTCTGGTGCAGATGGGGATGCCAAATAGCTATCTTCCTTCCAAATTTGGTGACTCTAGCTCAAAGTTTGTTAAAGGCAGGGGCTGGGGCGGTATGGGGGCGTGGCATCAAAAATTTTGCTGCAGATCTATTTATGATGTTAATTGCTATCCACATACCAAATTTGGTGACTCTAGCTCAAAGTTAGTAGAGTATGTTGGAAGGGGGGCTGGGGGTTGGTATGGGGGGCGTGGCGTCCAAAGCTTTGCTGCAGATCTATTTATGATTTTAATTGTAATCCTCATACCAAATTTAGTGGCTCTAGCTCAAAGTTAGTAGAATATGTTGGAAAGTGGCTGGGGGTGGTATGGGTGGGGGCGCCATTCAAATTTTTTGGGTTTCTTCATCACCAATCTTGGCACCAAATTTGGCGTCTCTAGCTCAAAAAATGTGGAAAATATAGGCGTTTTTGATTTCAAAATGCAGGGGGCTCGGGAACGGGGGAGGCGTGGCTCCAAAACTTTGATGCAGTTTTTTGGGGATCGTTAATAGCTATTTTCCTACCAAATTTGGTGGTTCTAGCTTGAACGCTTTGGAAAATACACGCATTCCCGTTTTTAGTGAAGCATTGGGGCAGTTTGGGGCAGCTTGGGCAGTATGGATTAGCGTGGCATCCAAAGTTTTTATGCATTTTTTTGGGGGCTATAATTACCTATTTTGGCACAAAATTTGGTGGCTCTAACTCAAAACTGTAAAGATATAAGCGTTTATGTTTTTAAGCTGCGGGGGGCTTGGGGCTGAATGGGTAGGTGGTGCTCCAAAACGTTGATGCAGTTTTTTGGGGATTGTTAGTAGCTATTTTCTCCCCAAATTTGGTAGTTCTAGCTGAAAGGGCTTGCGAAATAGCTGGAACTATCGATTTTGCGTTATCGAGTTTATCGATTTGCCAGCCTCCTAGTTATCGTAGAGCTCCAATCTTGACACTTTAATTTACTTTGCCATAGATAAAGAGATTTGCAAAGTTTGAAGTCTCTAACTTGCAGGGTGTGGAAAAAAGTTGCGTTCATACGGACGGACGGACGGACAGACCGACGGACGGACAGACACCATGACGGACATTGCACAAACCCAATATACTGTTTACCTTCGGTATCGAGTATAATAACGGTAAATGCTATAAGAAATAAATAAACAGTAGACGCAATAGTCGCAACGAATACTTTTGTGTGATGAATATATGCGTTTTTTTTAGATATGCTCCCAAATTATAGATACCGTTCAGAATTTCCATGTTTTTCCTTTTCTGTTGTCTTTCGTGGGACACAAAGTTTCGAATGGCAAGGCTTCGAAGTGTCGAAGCCTCATCATTCTTTGCTTCTTAGGTAAAATGCACCAGTACAAATGAGGCAGCTCCACTTCAAGCATTCCTAGGTCACATGCTTAATGCGGATCAAGTCGTTCTTGCTACCGATATCTTAAAGATCAAAGATAGATTCGGACAGTTGCATCCGGCACGAGCTTTGCTCGTCAGTGGTTCGCAGATAAATGATGTCTGATAGCATGGCACAAAGGCTACGGCTTAAACGGGAGGCAACTTCCTTTGAATTCCCATACTCCACTTTAAGAAAACTATACAACGGTTATATTCCAGTCGCTTTCAAGTACATTTTTCCTTTAAGACCGATCCCAAAGATCTTGGCCTTTCCTTTCAAACTGCTGAAAGATGCTTTTTGCAACTTGAGCGCAAACTGTCTAGAGGTGACACTCTTAGAAATATGCATCATGACTTGATGAAGGAGTATTTGGATTTGCGACGTATGTCCACTCTGAATTCTGCTCCTCGAGAACAACATTACTACATTCCTCATCAATGCGTTCTGTGACCTAAGAGTACCTCAAACCAACTTCGTGTTGTTTTTGATGCTTCCAGCAAAACATCAATAGCAGTTTCTCTCAATGAAACTCTTATGGTGGGCCAACTATGCAGAGGGAGTTGTATTCAACATTGGTCAACTTTCGGTTGAACAAATATGCCGTAACTGCCGACATTTCAAAAATGTATAGGCAAATAAATGTATCTTAGGAAGACAAGAGAGTTTCAACTTGTCTTGTGGAGAGAAACCACTTCGCAAAATTTACAGGCATAAATATTAAATACTGTTACATATGGTACAGCCAACAAGAATCCATACTTATAGAGGGTTCAAACAGCTAAAATCCAACCAACTTAACATTTCTGGAATCTGGCGATTTTACTCTCTCGGGGGACTGTCGTTTGTTGCTTCGCTGCTAATTTCAGAAGCTACTGCGCGCAGCGATCGCGCTCACACACACAGTACGGCTGGGTTGGCTGTGCTACGGCAGCTCATGTCGTAGCGAAACCAGCATGCCGAATGACATCGAATTCGCCCACAATTCACGAAGCAACAAACGGCAGTCCCCCGAGAGAGTAAAATCGCCAGATTCCAGAAATGTTAAGTTGGTTGGATTTTAGCTGTTTGAACCCTCTATAAGTATGGATTCTTGTTGCACAGTAAACAAAAGAGAGACAAAAAATAAACAAAAATAGAAACCACAACAACAACACCAACAACAGCTTAATCGATTCATTGGATATGTTATGGAATATGTTTTGAGTGCAAAAATCTCGCTCAGTACATTATCTATCTATCTACCTGCATTTTGTTATAACAGTAGAATTATGTTTGTATTTATCTTCGACATACGTATGTGTATACAAAATTGGATAACAATCATTCTGGCCAACAAAACCATGTTTTGTTTATCAACAACTGGCTTCAATTTGTATGTTTATAGTAGAAATTGTTGAGTTGAACTGAAATGGCATGAATTTCTATTTTTTGCCTGGAAACGCTCAACTGGCGAATGCAAAATAAAGGTGTGAATTTCTTAATAATAATATCAACACTGAAATCCAATACGATTAGCAACGAACTGAACAAATGTGTGAAATGGATTATCAGTAATTGTGACAGACTTAGTAGAGTAGTACCAACAAGAATTCATACTTATAGAGGGTTCAAACAGCTAAAGTCCAACCAACTTAACATTTCTGGAATCTGGCGATTTTACTCTCTCGGGGGGCTGCCCTTTGTTGCTTCGTGAATTGTGGGCGAATTCGATGTCATTCGGCATGCTGGTTTCGCTACGACATGAGCTGCCGTAGCACAGCCAACCCAGCCGTACTGTGTGTGTGAGCGCGATCGCTGTGCGCAGTAGCTTCTGAAATTGGCAGCGATCGCGCTCACACACATAGTACGGCTTTTCCGGCCTTTTTCCGGTTGAAGATGAAGTTAAAGAAGCCTATTGAACATATAAATAAAACCTTTTGTCCTTTTTATACTCGATACCGAAGGTAAAGAGTATATTGGGTTTAAGCAATGTCCGTCATGGTGTCTGTCCGTCCATCCGTCTGTCCGTCTGTCCGTCCGTATGTTCGCAACTTTTTTCCACACCCTTCAAGTTAGAGACTTTAAACTTTGCAAATCTCTTTATCTATGGCATAGTAAATTAAAGTGTCAATATTGGAGCTCTACGATAACAAGGGGGCTGGCAAATCGATTAACTCGATAACGCAAAATCGATAGATCCAGCTATTTCGCAAGCCCTTTCAGCTAGAACTACCAAATTTGGGGAGAAAATAGCTACTAACAATCCCCAAAAAACTGCATCAAAAATTTTGGAGCCACGCCCACCCATTCAGCCCCCAGCTACCCCGCAGCCTAAAAAATAAATGCTTATGTCTTTTACAGTTTTTGAGCTAGAGCCACCAAATTTTGTGCCAAAATAGGTAATTATAGCATCCCAAAAAATGCATAAAAACTTTGGATGCCACACCAATCCATACTGCCCAAGCTGCCCCAAACTGCCCCAATGCATCACAAAAACGGGAATGCGTGTATTTTCCAAAGCGTTAAGGCTAGAGTCACCAAGTTTGGTAGGAAAATAGCTATTAACGATCCCCAAAAAACTGCATCAAAGTTTTGGAGCCACTCCCCCCGTTCCCGAGCCCCCTGCATTTTGAAATCAACACATTTTTTGAGCTAGAGACGCCAAATTTGGTGCCAAGATTGGTGATGAAGAAACCCAAAAAATTTGAATGGCGCCCCCACCCATACCACCCCCAGCCACCTTCCACCATATTCTACTAACTTTGAGCTAGAGTCAGCAAATTTGGTATGAGGATAGCAATTAACATCATAAATAGATCTGCAGCAAAACTTTGGACGCCACGCCCCCCATACCAACCCCCAGCCCCCCTTCCAACATATTCTACTAACTTTGAGCTAGAGTCACCAAATTTGGTATGTGGATAGCAATTAACATCATAAATAGATCTTCAGCAAAACTTTGGACGCCACGCACCCATCAAGCCAGAGACTTGAAACTTTGCAAATGTCTTTACCTATGGCATAGTAAATTAAAGTGTCAAGATTGGAGTTCTGCGATAGCTAGAGGGCTGGCAAATCGATAAACTCGATAACTCAAAATCGATAAGCCCAACTATTTCGCACGCCCTTATAGCTACAACTAGCAAATTTAGGGAGAAGATAGCTACTAACAACTCCCAAAAACTGCATAAAACTTTTGGAGCCACGCCCACCCCAACCAAATGCACACAAATTTTTATGCCACGCCCCCCAATACCACCACCAGGCCCACCTACCCGTATTTTACTATTTTTGAGCTAGAGTCACCAAATTTGGTAGGAGGTTAGCAATTGATATCATACACAGATCTGCAGCAAAAGCTTTGATGCCATGTCACCTCATACTGCACCCAGCCCCCTTCCACCATATTTTTCTAACATTGAGCTAGAGTCACGAAAATTGCTATGAGGATAGCAATGGACATGATACACAGATCTTCAGCAAAAATTTGGATTCCACGCCCCCATAGCGCCCCCAGCCCCCTTCCACCATATTTTACCACTTCTAAGCTAGTGTCACCAAATTTGGTAGGAGTTTAGCAATTGATTTCATACACAGATCTGCAGCAAAAGCTTTGATGCCATGTCCCCCCATACTGCACCCAGCCCCCTTCCATCATATTTTTCTAACATTGAGCTAGACTCACGAAATTTGGTATGAGGATAGCAATTGACATGATACACAGATCTTCAGAAATTTGGAGTTCCTATAGAACGAGTAAAAGACTTGTTTTTGTTTTGATACAAAGTAAAGACTCTGATTTTTATTAGCGAAAGTATCAATCTTTATAGGTAAAAATAGCGTATTGCCTATTCTCACCGCTAAGTTAACCCGTTAACAGTCAGTTAACAGTAACTGAGGTTCAGTTGGCATGTACGCTCTAATAATCATAAACTGAAGTAGACCTGAACGTAAATATTAACTGAGGAATAACTGAAGAGAAACCAGTTCATTTAATCACTTGTTCGATAAAACATTGCAATGTTTCATCGAAAAAGACACTAAACAGCTGATTAAAAGTTGAAAAGGTGAGTGCAAATTTGTATATGTATTATTAAAATAGTTAATATATTTCGTTTAAGAAGTCTGGTGGTGCAACATCGAAGTGGCAGCTAATTGATAGGGTGCATCGCATATTGCAACATGTACATTCAAAACATATTGAAGGTTACATCGACCAAACAACAGGTAGTGCAATTTAATACTATTATCATATGAGTAATGTATTCATTATTATTCGTTAGAGCCTGCACCGGTTGAAATTTTGGACGACATTTCGTCGAAGTCTGCTTAGAGTGTTGCTGTATTGAGCGTTGCTTCCCAGTGGAGCGGTCTGTCTCAGAGCGCTCAGCGCCGGCGTTTGGGAAGCAACCGGCCAAGCGGTGAAGAACGGCAAGCTGTTCCATCACGCTTTTAGAGAAAGCTACTATACAAGCTTCCACAGAAGAATGGAAAAAACCCTTGCTGACATGAGTAGTCATTGGTGAATGAAGCGTTAACGAAAGTTGATAAATTTAATAAAGTGATTAGCTTTGTATAAGCATTAAAGGCTGCAAATCTAAAAAGGCATATACGATGGACAAATGTATCTTTGGGTAAACAAATTAAGAAATAAATGACGTCAAGCTATAAAAATACAATTTCGATGTATTTAGTTTTTCTATATTAAGGTGTTCGCTTCATGGTAGACATTGCTAGTATGTCAACAGTCAACAACTCGACAGCCGAACTGCCAAAGGGTTCCATTGTGCAAATTCAGAGCAAACCCTTAGCGAATAAGACCCTCAAGCACTGATTTCTCTACAAATTGCTTACATGCTTAATTGCGATCAGCGATTGGGCATACAAAAAAAATATGTATAGAAAACAAATACTTACGTTCTTATGCATGTAAAATTCGGGCGCACAGCCAGTGCTGCCATTTTTCCAGAGCTAAAATAGCTAGACCAATTCAAAACTAAGCAAAAACATCTGAATCCCAAATAAATAAAATTAAAAATAAAGCCGATATTTATTAAATTTTTTAAATATCAATTATATTCAATTAGTGTTAGCAAAATTCAAAATTTCTATTATTTGGTCTAACGATTTGGCGTCGTGGGTAAAAATCGTATTTGCCTAATGCTGGTAAGCAGTGTAGTGGAACTCGGTAGTTATGACAGCATTTGTTGTGACGGCGCAATCGGTATCTAAAATTGTATATAAATATATATCTAATCAGATCAAATAAATTGAACTATCTACCTTATGGTCAAAATAGATTTCAACGTTTTAACTTTCATCCTAATCCGGATTTGAGTTTTTATAAAATGCACTTCTAGCCTTATCACACTAGGTCACATCACGGGGAACGATGGAAGATGTGAAATTCGCGTTCACATTGAAACATCATATATCTAATATCAAGCGTCTTCTTCTTCATTTGCAAAAGAGACGCTTATTTCACCACGCATTTTTGTTCTCGTAACAAAATATTTGTTAAAAGAATGGATAAAAGAAATTTAGAGATAATATTTATAGTTGCTCAGCAGCAGAGTATGATTGTTGATCTTGCTGGCAATTTGGATGTAGCCTGTAAAGACGAGGATTTTGACGATGAGCAACTTTATGCACCGTTGCAATGCCTCGGAGGATTTGGGCGCATGTGAGTGAAAATAAAAATTAATATATACTAAGTAAATAATCGAAAACTTTTAGATGCGGTTTGGACAGTTTTTGTAAAAGGATATGGTGGATGAATGCGTCGCTGGGTTTGAAGCCCTTGGATTTCCACAGTGCATAAGCAAAGTTGTTAAGTAGTCAATGTTATTTATTATACTATTTTTTATTATTAAGATGGATGTCATATAGATGTTAAGCCATCAGCTGAAGAGGCCACAGACCACGCAAATCATCAATACACTCCATCCACAAGTCCAGCAGGAGTGCTTCCTTTTCGGGCGACCACATTGTCCGGTTTGTTGTTGTTTTTCTTACTAAATACGAAAATATTAATAAAATAACGTAAATAATTTGCATTTGACTAACCGTTCTCGTTGCCCGACACGATTTATTTGCCATTCATTTGCGTAGACATTGTTTACATTTTGGTTGTGAATGACAATTTTTTAGTTGTGGAATCGAAAATATCGAAAATAACTAAATAAAAACACTCGGAACAGGAACATTACCAGAGGATGTTGGAATATTTTGAGAAAACGTGGAACGGGTACTTCATACGTAACATCATTGATGTTAGATGTTCAATGTGGCCTAGTGTGAATTGGGTATTAACTAACAACCTGCTCCACTTCAGCGTTGGACCAAGGCAGTGAAGCGCAACTAAAGCTAATTCGTAAAAGCGGCAGTTTCCACCAGAATTTATTTTTCCCCAGAACACAAGCGTAAATACAAGAATAAATGCCCAAGCCAGAAGTGGGAGATTATGCGATAAGAGGGAATACCTATTCTATATCGATATGTTAATGCCTGAACAAGAACTTTCATCGTAGAATTTACATGTATGGAAAATAATTTTTGACGTAGAATACGTCTTACGGTTCGGTATGAGTGTGCTATCCAAAAAAGTTGTTGTTGTAATATGGTTGCTTCACAAAATCGCTCATTGCTAATGAACTAATGAATAGATTTTCCTCAAATTAATTTCATTTTAAAGCCAAGGCTTCAACCTTTATTTTAAGCTATATATATATATGAAGTGATTACATTTTCTATTAAAAAAATGAGACCAAAAACATGCAAAATTTTGCTTCATTTTGAAGACTTTAAATTGCTCTAGCAATCTCAATAATCAATCAATTAATCTGAGTTTTTCGAATTTAAGTTGAGATGAGGTAAACAAACATTCCCACATTCAAATTTCTAATAATTTTGCCAAATATATAACTTTTCAAGGCAAAAAATCAGTGCAAAAATCACTACTTTTTTTCAATTGCACATTGCTCAAAAATTCCGCCAGAGAATCGATTAAAACTTGTTTTAATACAAAGAAGACTTGATTTCCTATCGTTTGATAAACATGCGGTCATGACTGATAGCTTCTAAATGTGGAAATTTCATTAAGATATTCGGGCATAATTAAATTTTCATACATAAATTCTTCCGTGCCAGGGGTGAACAAGCTCAGCTTAAGCGTCAGCCCCAAACAATTATAACACAATAAAATATATTTACCCCAATTCTGAAATTTGAGTGCAAGTTTTCGAAATCATGTTTTATTGTTTGTGTTGCACATTTAATTATGCTTTTGCACCAAAACAATAAATATACCCGTGCAAAAATATCATATAAACTATCGTGAGTTAAACTATCGATAATTCGTCTTTACGGTGGCAGCCCCGATTTTCGTATCTTGTGAACAGTTACTGTGAATTAAGTTAATTTAATTTAATTTAAATGAATATTGAACAATGCCGCCTGTAAAAAGAAACGTAGCTTCGCTGCGTAACAGAGTGAATATTTTAAATGTACGGAATAGAAGTTCAGGTAAGTTGTGTTTTAAAATTAAATATTCGAAATTATTCTATAAAAGACAATTTTGATGTAATAAATTGTGTAAACATATATTTCTATTTCAAGTCAATGTTTGCTAAATTTATATCAGAGATGCTAACCAGTATTGCAGTAAAAAGGAAAAAATTAGCCAAATGACAACAAACACAATTAAAAACAAGTAGAAACGTTGCAGTTGGACGCACCCGACTGCGGTATACTCGATACCAGTAGTAAAACAGATTAAAAGAGAGCTGATTGCAATGGTGTGTGGATATGGCAGGGGTGTAGGCTGCCTCAAAGATTGTCTGGTGCAGATGGGGATGCCAAAAAGCTATCTTCCTTCCAAATTTGGTGACTCTAGCTCAAAGTTTGTTAAAGGTAGGGGCTGGGGCGGTATGGGGGCGTGGCATCAAAATTTTTGCTACAGATCTATGTATCATGCCAATAGCTATCCTCAAACCGAATTTGGAGACTCTAGCTCAAAGTTAGTAGAATATGGTGGAAGGGGGGCTGGGGGCTGGTATGGGGGGCGTGGCGTCCAAAGTTTTGCTGTAGATTTATTTATGATGTTGAATAAATATGAATTTTTTTGGGGGTTATAATTACCTATTTTGGCACAAAATTTGGTGGCTCTAACTCAAAAACTGTAAAAGATATAAGCATTTCTGTTTTTAAACTGCGGGGGTGCTGGGGGCGGAATTGGTGGGTGGGGCTCCAAAACTTTGACTCTAGCTCAAACACTATGGAAGATACACGCACTACCGTTTTTAGCGAAGCGTTGGGGTGGTTGAGGGCGGATAGGGCAGTATAGATGGGCGTGGCATCCAAAGTTTTTATGAATTTGGTTGGAGATCGTCAACACCTATCTTGGCACCAAATTTGGTGGGTCTAGCTCAAAAACTGTAGAAGATATAGGCATTTTTAGTGTTAAACTGCGGGGGGGCTGGGGGCGGAATGGGTGGGCGTGGCTCCAAAATTTTTGATGCAGTTTTTTGGGAATTGTTAGTAGCTATTTTCTCCCCAAATTTGGTAGTTCTAGCTGTAAGGGCTTGCGAAATAGCTGGATCTATCGATTTTGCGTTATCGAGTTTATCGATTTGCCAGCCCCCTAGTTATCGTAGAACTCCAATCTTGACACTTTAATTTACTATGCCATAGATAAAGGGGTTTGCAAAGTTTGAAGTCTCTAACTTGAAGGGTGTGGAAAAAAGTTGCGAACATACAGACGGACAGACGGACAGACACCATGACGGACATTGCACAAACCCAATATACTCTTTACCTTCGGTATCGAGTATAATAAAATAAAACATCTATGTGGTTGTTGTTATTAGGCTATCGCTTCATAATTTTTGTTGCACAAGGACAGACGTATTCTACGGCTAACCTATGCGCCCGTGTGATCTGACACAGGCTGTTAATTTTTTTCGCTGTGCAGGATACCTATCTTTAAGCCTTGTTGTCACATACAACGGAAACCGAAACCGAATTCTGTACTTTTGCAACTGAAACCGAAAATCGTAATTTTTCAGTTGTTAGCTACCGAAACCGAAATAAGTACGTTTGACTCTATTCGGTTGTGCTGACGACGATCAGCTTTTTTTTTACAAACGCAGCTAACTTAACGCTGGTCATTTCTTTATGTTTTTCATGTGAATCGCATGGAGAGAAATAAAAACTATAAACTAAAAACTAACTAAAAACTAACTAAAAATAATGTCTAGGAATAAAAAAGTAAAATTGAGTGTGGAGGATGAATATAAATTGATAGAATATGTAAAACCGAACAAAGTTTTGTAAAACGTGAAACAGTTCAGTTTCAGTTATATGTCGCAACCTACGCAAAATTAGCCACCTACCGTAACCGAAATCGGATTCGGTTTCAGTTTCGGTTTTTGCTGTATGCGACAACAAGGCTTAACATTACTCACAAAATCAAGAAAAAACTGAACAAATTCAAAAGCAAAACGAGCGGTTTGGAATAAAAAAATGTCAGAATTCCCGCTTCCTGCTATTTTCAAAATGTTCCCGCAATCACAAAAAGCCAGGTCTTTCGGAAAAAAAGCGAAAATAGCAACACTGCGCACATCACACAAACAAGCTTTTGCCACAAAATCACAAGCAATAAGTCGAAAATTGGTCTTTCTGAGCGAATTGTTGCTGGAGGTTCAGTTCCCTTCTCTGTATCAGACTTTTGCCAGTTGACCACTCTTTTTCAATTAACGCATACTGATTGCACATAAACAATTTAAAACAATGTAAAAATTAGTTTTACGAAGTATCGACTCAAATATCGAAACCTTGTCCGATAAGTTTCACAACGATAAGTCCATGTTGCCAGCTATTTGTATTTATTGCTTATACGGTGCTCACATCATAGAGCTTATGTATTACGCTTCAAAACTTGTGAGCAACTTATTTTTTATATTGTGTAATGTTTTTCAAATAAATAAAACATACTTAATGATAATTGTTTGATATCACTAAGGATGCAGAGCAGTTATTAACATGCAGTTACATGGTGCAAATATAATTTAACTAACGAAGCAAAACAACCCTGACGTTCAAAATATAATATAACCAAGAAACGACGTTGCTACGAAATCTGATCGAATGGAATAAACGTGACCCCAGTTGGTAAAAAGTGATTATTTGCTCTGTAAAAAAATCAATAGCGATAAAGAACGCGAATTAAGACAATAATGATTTAGTTAAAAAAAAAAACAATTACAAGAAAATTATGTGATGCATGGAATGGCGAACATAAGCTACTCCGCGAATAGCAAGCATACAAAAATGCAAGGCGAATTTTGCATTAAGAGCGCATCAAAAGACGATAAGAAAAAATAAGTAAGAAGAGTGGTAATTGCCCGTTTTTAATTTTATATACCGTTTGTACAGCTTCTATCAAGTGCGCAGCCGCACCGATGCGGTAGGCCCAAAGTTATTTAAGCATGTTTCGCATACCATCTCGCTCTCACCCAAGCTGTAGTGTCAGAGTTATCGCAAATACTGATACACAAACACAAAGAGTGCAGCTGCAGAGCAGTTAAAAAGAGTCGATGATGCTAAAGTCAAATTCTGCAACACTAGACAAGCACAAAATGCATTGACGTCAGTGACATATTATATTCTCTCATAAGTGCACTATTAATACTTTAATACAAAATTTATTAGTGTTTTTTTTTAAGTGTTACCGATAAAATGAAAGTTACCGTTTGTTTTGGCGATCTTCGCATACTGGTTCCCTGTGGCAGTGGTGAACTTCTTGTTCGGGATTTAATTGGCGAGTCAACGCGACGGTATAAAAAAGCAGCTGGCAAGGTGAGTAACATTCGTCACTAAGTCCGTGTGCACTGAGCGAAGTCATAGATATAAGAAATTTCAATTGCTAGCATATCATTCACTATTAAGTGTAAGCACTTATTCGCTTTTCGCAGATCTACACTTTTCATGCTTGATACCGACGGTAAAGTATACATATATGCAATGTCCGTCATGCCGGCTGTCCGTCTGTATGAACACAAATTTTTTTGACACTGGTTAAGGTAGACAAATATCTTTTTTTTTTGGGCAGGCCAGATAATGTGTCAAGATTGGGTTTCTACGCCTACTGGGAGGCTGAGAAACCGAAGAATTCGATCACTCAATTTTTATTTTTTTTTTAGTTGTTTTTTAGGGAAAAATTCTTTATTTAGAATCTGTCTTGATAGACAATAACTAAATTTTACAAAAAAACATTGACGGTTAGGTAAAAAAAAAAAATTAAGGTAGCACAAATAGAATTAATTAAAGCGGAAGGGGAGGTCGAAATGATGGAATCTTGAAAGCCTCCGGAGCTGATTGCTGTTGTCCAGCAACTGAAGAGCTAGTACATTATCATGATTCTCCAATCTTTGTAAGTATCTCTGGCTGTATTGAGTGATGGTTTCTTTTACTGTAGCCAAATTTAGGTCATTATGAATGACAGCATTTCTGACGTAAAACGGAGCACTCACTAAGGTACGCAGAAGTTAACTTAGGAAAGTTTGAATAATTTGAATATTCGAGGCAGCTGCAGTGCCCCAGATCTATATCCCAAAGGTCCAGATAGGCTTTAGGATAGCCTTGTAAACCAGCACTTTGTTACGTAGGCTGAGTCGTGATGCAGGTCTTAGAAGCCAGTAAAGGCGCTTGAAAAGAATCTTAAGCTGAGTCCTTTTGTTAATGATATGAGCTCTCCAATTCAATTTTGTGTCCAAAGTAAGGCCCAAGTACTTGGCACTTGCGGCTGTGCGGAGCCTCCGTCCAAAGAGGTGGACTTTAGGGCATGAGAGGGTTCGTAAAGTGAAAACAACTTGCACCGACTTCTCGGTGTTAATACTAATATTCCTTCTTATTTAGCCAAGGCTCAAGGGCTGACAGCTGCATCTGAATAACTCTTGAGGCAACAGAAGGGCAGGTACTAGAGGCCAGGAAAGCGGTGTCGTCAGCGTATGTAGCGATGAGGGAGAGCTCTGGGTTGGTTACCGGTAGATCAGCAGTGAACAGGGTATATAATATTGGAGCAAGCACGCTGCCTTGGGGTACCCCAGCCTGTATTAAGAACAAATCCGATTCAGCGTACTTGCACCTTACAAAAAAATCTGCGAGTGTGAATATAAGTTCAGTACCATGTAATATGGCATTGGAGGATTTTTTTGGCCTTGTATAGGAGTCCTGTGTGCCATACCCTGTCAAAAGCCTGTCGGACATCCAGAAACACTGCCGAGCAATACCTTTTATTCTCCAGAGCGTTAGAGATATATTGTGCGACTCTGTGGCACTGCTCAGGTGTACCATGGTGCCTTCTGAAACCGAATTGGTGGTCCGGAATAACCTGATTCTCTTCCAGTATGGGAAGTAGTCTTCGTAGAAACAATCTCTCGAAGATTTTGGAGACAATCACCAGTAGGCTTATGGGACGGTAAGATCTGGCATAATGCACAGGCTTGCCGGGCTTTGGAATCATAATAATCGCAGCGCATTTCCATTGTGAGGGAAAATGGTGGAGTGTTAGAATCCCATTGAACAGATGTGTGATCATTTTGATCACGTTTGGTGGCAGCATCTTCAAAGCAAGTGCGTTAATCCCATCATAGCCTATTTGGCAATGCCTGCAGTGTTGTGCATATACCTAGTTCATGCTTCAGCAGCATTATCAATGTCATTGCCGAATGCAAGGTAATGTTGCAGTCAACATTCTGCTCAAGCCAGGCGCGATACTTAACAGCGTTGGTGCCCTTACTAAGTATTTAATGTGGCTTATTGACGGCCAGTACGGGCATGTTTACCTCCAGAAGAACAGCACTGTGGTCAGATTGTAGGTCCGCGCAAATGGACGTGCGGATTTGCCTGGGATGAATTCCTTTGGCAATAGCAAAGTCCAGAATGTCACTCAAATGCGATAGATGAACATGTATCTCAAATCCGTTCAGCTCGAGCTACTAAATGTGGCAAAGAAATAGAAACTGGTATAAACACAACATTAGAAATTTTTGAGTCACGCCTACCCATTCCGCGCATCCTACTATCATTTTGAAATCACCTGTATCGAGCTAGAGCACAGACTTTTTAATATCATAGACTGTGCAATTGCTAACAAGATCCTTTTAAGGTTTTTCGTCTCATGTTTCCGCACTTGGGAACCGCTCTTGATTTTCCCTTGTTTTGCCTTCGCTTTAGTAAGTATGAGCGAGCGCGAAAGTGAATAGCATGTGCAGACGTTTTTGTTTCACTTGCCCTTGCGCTCGTCGTCTATCGTACGACAACCAAGAACGGTAAATATTTGTAAGTTGCATGCAAGTGCGTTTGATACACATATTTTTGCTGGGACTACTTACCGAGATTTTTATTAAGTTTGATATTTTTCCCTTTTCTGTGACGGAGGCAACCGTCATCGACAAATGCACTACTGAATACACTTTCGGAATTTATGCGCAACTTTGCATAACTGGTAACTTTGCATATGGTAGCTTGTAACGGTTATTGTTGGCTAGTGTCATAGAATTAAAAATTTAAAATTTGTTTCGGTAGATAAAGGTGCATACCAACCGAACGGTTATGACTGGTGATATATGTATGTATGGCTTAATAAACAAAGTAATCTTTAATTTCCAAAATTTAGTTTGCGGTACAAGTCAGTTTATATTTAATGCACAGTGTGCGGGCAATAACATCGTTAGGCGCGGTTACGGCAAACATTCAAAATGAACAGATCTAAACCTCAACGTGTAGGGTAAGTCACACAAAGAAGGGTTCAAAGACAGTAGAACTGCAGTCTTATATTGAAATAATGGATGGTTGTTGTACAGCAGTTGACTCTGTCTAAACATCAGTACGATAATATTGGTGTAGCGGGAGCTAAGTCGAAGTCTTGCTAATCATAAGCTTACGAACATAAAACGATTTGTCTGTTGATTTGCATTCGCTTTGTGTTGTTTGCGCCATGATGAACGCAACCGACTGCGGTATACTCGATACCAGTAATAAAACCGATAAAAAGAGACCTGATTGCAATGGGGTGCGGATACGGCAGGGGTGTACGCTGCTTCAAAGACTGTGTAGTGCAGATGGGGATGCCAAAAAGCTATCTTCCTTCCAAATTTGGTGACTCTAGCTCAAAGTTTGTTAAAGGTAAGGGCTGGGGGCGGTATGAGGGCGTGGCATCAAAATTTTTTGCTGAAGATCTGTGTATGATGTCAATTGCTATCCTCCTACCAAATTTGGTGACTCAAGCTCAAAAATAGTAACATTTGGTGGAAGGTGGCTGGGGGCGGTAAGGGGGGGCGTGACATCCAAATTTTTGCTGCAGATCTACATATGTATCATGTCAATAGCTATCCTCATACCGAATTTGGTGACTAGCTCAAAGTTAGTAGAATATGGTGGAAGGGGGGCGGGGGGCTGGTATGGAGGGCATGGCATCAAAGCCTTTGCTGCAGATCTGTGTATGATGTCAATTGCTATCCTCCATCCAAATTCGGTGACTATATAAAAGTTAGTAAAATATGGGGTAAAATGGGCTGGTGGTGGTATGGGTGAGGGGGGGGCTTGGTATGTCTGTGGTCTGTGTATGATGTCAATTTCTTTCTTCCTGGCTAGAGCTCAAAAGCTGTGGTAGAGGCGTTTCTGATTTCAAAATGCAGGGGGCTGGCGAACTGAAGGAGGGGGCGTGATGCAGTTTTTTGGGGATCGTTAACAGTTATATTTGGTGACTCTAGCTTAAACACTTAGGAAGATACACGCATTTCCGCTTTTAGCGAAGTGTTGGGGGTGGTTGGGGCATCATGCATGGGCGTGGCATCCAAAGATTTTATGAATTTGTTTTGGTGTCGTGGGGGGGGGGCGGAATGGGTGGGCGTGGTTTTAAATCACAACAAAATTAAATAACATTGTACTATAAAGTGAAAACATTGTGCTATTAAGTGAAATTTACATACAATATTAAATATCTGGTAACATTGAATAATATGAACAGGTAAAAATGGTTTATTTTATATTGCAATGAATGCAATAAACAGAGCTCCGTTTAATTAACGTAATAGAAACGCACAAAATGTTGACAACATTGTTCCAGTTGCTATTAACCAACAAACCAATATAAAATACGCGAAATAGATGGTAAATATGGTTTATTTTATAACAAAATGACTAGTTTAAACAACAGTGCACTAAATTGCAGATTAAGAAACCCAAATAATGTTGATAACATTCATCCAGTTGCTGCTGATCAAGAAAGAGGATTACGAAGATCTGAGACAAATTGCTGATATCGGGAAAAACGGACGAGACTTGCTGAAAACCAATTGGAAGAACTGGAAGAAACTGAAGCTTACCCAGCAAGACGTACAAGAATGACGGAAAACATTCAAGCTGATGCTGAGTTCGAGAAAAGGAATTATAATAAACTACCAATTATTCTCGCCGGTGGTCTCAATATCAATTTCAAAGACCCAACTAATCAATCACTTCTCACATTTATAAAGGATAATTTTAATTTGGAAATCAATAATAATAACATAATCTCTACGGCAAGAAACAATACATGCATTAATGCTGTTTTCACTGGGAATTCATAAGATGTACAATCAATTAGCTATGATACTTATTTTTCATATCATAGACCACTGATAACGTAAATTACTATTAACTCATTTAATTACCATGTTATATATTTATGACAGACATACACATATACATACACAATCGATATCTACATTATACATACATTTAAATAAAAACTAAAAAATAACATGAACTCCCAAGCCATATTCATGATACCTTGTTTTTTCCCTTTAGGAGCAAACACTGTTGAATTTTTTGTCGTAGAAAACGTATCACTTTTCGGTAATGAGTGTGCTATCTAAAAAAAGTTGTTGTTGTAATATGAGTGTTTCACAAAATCGCTTATTGCTCATGAACTAATGAATCGATTTTCTTCAAATTAATTTCATTTTAAAGCTAAGGCTTCAACCTTTATTTAAATATATAAATATAATATATATATAAATATGTAGTGCTTACATTTTCTTTTAAAAAAATGAGACCAAAACATGCAAAATTTTGCTTCATTTTGAAGACTTTAAATTGCTCTAGCAATCTCAATAATCCATCAATTACTCTGATATTTTGGAGTTTAAGTTGGAATGAGGTAAACAAACATTCCCACAATCAAATTTTTAATACTTTTGCCAAATATATAACTTATCAAGGCTAAAAATCAGTGCAAAATTCACAACTTTTTTTGCAAATTGCTCAAAAACTCAGCGACGAATTTTTGTTTTTGTTTTTTATAATAGAAAATAGACTTGATTTCCTTTCGTTTTATATATATGCAGTCATGACTAATAACTTGTAAATGTTGAAATTTCATTAAGGTCATAATTAAAATATCATACTAAATTAAAAATTATTTTATAAATCATCCCCAATTTTATAAATTCAGGAAATTTGTTGTTGTATTGTTTTTGTTGCAAATTTAATTATGCTTTTCCACCATTAGCTCATAATGTCCACGTTTAGATCTATTGGCGAGTACTCATTGATTTCCGTTATCGCCAATTTCAGCTCAGAAGCCACCTCGATAGAATTTAAGAGTTCATTCAAAAGTAAGCATGTGCTCTGTGAAGTTATTTCAACAGTATTTTCCGCTGGAGTTGGAACAATCAAATGTTCCTTGATATTTTTACGAATCTCTAGCACCGCTTCGGCTATTATTTTGTTTAGCCATTGGAAAGAATAAAGTCAGCTGTTTGCGTCCCATATCTTCTAATAATTTGTACGACGATTGTTTTAACAAGCAAAGTATTTGGTAGGGGTGGGGCTGCAATCACCTAAGTTGCCGACGCCGGATAAACACTAGAAAAAGCCTGGAATTTTTGAGCGAAATATGTTTTTTCCCCGGACACCTCTGAAAATTTTTTGCAACGAAAACCAAAAACATCTTTTAAGTTCTTTAATTTTTGTTGTATTATTTTTTTTACTTATTTTGGTATTTTTCAGTCCTCCCAATTTTTTCTAAAATATCTTTCTTTTCCAACAAGAATGTGTGTGTAAAAGTCGGCACAACTCAGGTTCTTGAAATTATATTTGATTTTGATCAGAGAAGAAACTGTGTGTATGTTTAGCGAGTTTCTTTCTTTTGTCCATTACTGCGTGACTAGCGAAAAGACTCTCTCTACATTCGCATTGTGAGCTGGTATGCAAAAATAATATTGTGCGATTTAAGGCAGCTCAGAATATAAATGAGCATTAGGTGTTTTAAAAATTCACCCACAACTGGTTCGCGCTTAAAAGCTTATCGCCGTTAGTAAGGTTTTTGCTATAAGCTATTGCCCATTCGCCTATCAGCTTCGTTTCATCGATTTCGATGTTAATTTCCTTGAGAAATATAACTGTTTTTTCTACATTAGCCCATGGAGTGCTTTCAGTAATGTTTGACAACATCATCCAGTCCTTCATTGGATTTTCCCACTTCTCTATATAGGATTTCATTTCTCTGTAAAAATCTGAACAATTTTTCTTAAACTCGGTTTTTGTGCTTTCCTCTTGTTTGTTCAAAATATTTTGGCCTTGAGAGGCACAAAGTTTTCTTTTATTCTGTCTTCTAAGGTTTTATTCAGAGACGCCAATATGTTGCTGGTTTCGATAATGGAGTTATCACTTTTTTTCCAACTTTTCAATTTTTCCATGGAAAACGTTCATCACTGAATGAATGAGAATCATATATGCCTCTGATAGTGGGTCTTCAAAAAACTTTTTGATCAAAACGGGTGGTCTCTCCAAGCTTTCAAAGTAACTTTTTAAGGCCTCGTACATTTTCAAAAGACACAACAATTATGAATTAATTTTCAACTGAGATTTATTTCAAAATATCGTTTATGTTAAAAAAAATTGCGTTTCCACTGACAAAAAAAGTGTCCGGGTTTTACCCGGACCCTTTTAAAAACCCCTGCCGGACGGCCCTCGACACCCTTCAAACTAGGACAAATCCGGGGAATCCCGGACGGATGGCAGCCCTAGGTATGGTGCATGTTCTTTTTAACGAATATTGCCACCCCTCCCCTTTTGATCACCGTTCTGTCGTTTCTATAACAGCTTTAGTTAAAATATTAATAGAACTGGCATTTTTTAACAGACACTTGTCGGTTTTCAGACTTGTAATATAATATAAAATACTATATGATGTTAAGTTTGCTATTTATTCAATTTAAGAAACATAGTTTTGATTGATTCAGCGGAAATATTGCATCTTTAATCAGTCACAACTGATTAAGGATACAAGATCTGCATAAAATTTTTGGATGCCATGCCCCCAAACCGCCCCCAGCCTCCCTTTCCCACTTTTAACTGCACCCTAGCCTCCCTTTCCCACTTTTGACCGCACCCCATTGTAATCAGATCTCTTTTTATTGGTTTTATTAGTGGTATCGAGTATACAGCAGTCGGTTGCGACCGACTGCAACGTTTCTACTTGTTTAGATATTATCTTTTTGGCAAGACTGGTTTAAACAGCTGAGCTTTTGTGTTATTGTCAAACATCTTCAGTTTGGTCTATAATTTAACCATGAATCTTCTTACAAACGAACAACGCTTGCAAATAATTGAATTTTGTTATCAAAATGCGTGCTCTGTTAAGAAAGTTTATCGTTTAATTGACCCTCTAAAGTGGCTATTTGGGCTATTGTAAATAAAGAGCTTGACTTGCCTGACATGTGGTTTCAACAAGACTGTCCCACATGCCACACAGCAATTGGAAATAAAAGTTTATCGTTTTTCCGAATGTGCCATACCGAAATAAAATATTGGTCTATTTCAAACTCATCGTGGAGCTTATGATGACCTTCAATTTTGTTCAACTCATAATTATAATTTGCGGTTCCTGTAACAAAGAACAACAAGCGGTAATGTTCTAAGGAGCTTCAGTATGGGCAGATATTGCCAAATGTTATATTAACCAACTACAAATCGGTCTAAACAACGTCCTTAAACTTATTCACAAACTTCCCTGGTATTATTCCACGATTGACCTACATAGTCGAGCCAAAATTTAAATGGTAGCTAGCACACTATCGCAAAATTTTGTATCCAATTGTCAAATTTCAATGTAGCCGCACATCAATGATCTGGGCAAGCACACATCCTTCCCCAATCTAAATGGTCAGTCAGTTGGCCTGACAAATTCAATTTGACTTAGGCTAAATATTCAGTTAGCACTGATTTTTTCCACTGGGTGTATTAAAAACCTTGATTTTGAGCTCATAGGCAACCTAAGAAATTGTTAAACTAAGACAGAACAATTTGAGATAATAACCTCACTTGAAATTTTATTTGTTAAAGGAGGAATTCCGACACATCCTGGTAGATAATAATATTGACATTTGCCTGGTCTCTGAAACCTGTTAAAAAATGCCACTTCTATAAATATTTATAACTATAGCTGTTATAGAAACGACAGAACGGGAACAGAGGGGGAGGGGTAGAAATATTCATTAAAAAGAATATGCACCATTCTATATTACCCTTACCAAACACTTAACTTGTTAGAACAATTGTCGTACAAATTATCAGAAGAGATGGGACTCAAACACCTTTTTTTCATGCTATTTTGCAAAAGGCCGTTCGAATGCCAGTAAAAATCTGAATTTCCTAGCCGATATCTACAAGCTTACTAGTTTTAACGAAGCTTTTATCCTATGCCTTCAATTGTCGGCATCAGTCGTGGGGCTGCCCCAGCGCTAACGTGTGAATAATAAATTTTACTAAATGCATCCCAAAGAGCACACCTGTGTATATTCCTCTAGGAAGTCATGGACAACCTTCATTCCTTGACATATTCTTGACAAACCGGCCACAGCATCTAGCGAGCCCGCGAGTGTTTAAAGCACTAAACTGAGATTAGCAGCAATATCCGACGGCTCATCTGACTAAGTTATAGATATCAGTCTGACTTTATTCTTTCCAATGGCTAAGTAAACTAATAGCCGAAGCGATGCTAGAGATTCGTAATAATATCAAGAAGGAACTTTTGATTATTCCAACTCCAGCGGAAATAACTGTTGAATTGACTTCACAGAGCACATGCTCACTTTTGAATGAATTTTTAAATTCTATCGAGGTGGCTTCTGAGTGTGAAGAGTCTGACGAATAGGATGAACTGGAGCTGAAATTGGCGATAACGGAAATCAAGGAGTACTCGCCAAAGCCAATAGATCTAAACGTGGACATTATGATCTAATGGGCGTGCAAAACGGTCATGTACCCTAAATCATTTGTGACTGATTAAAGATGCAATATTTCCGCTAAATCAATCAAAATTATGTTTCTTAACCCTCTCATGCCCGAATTAAAATGGGCGTGGCTAAAATTTTTTTGAGTATATATTTTGTACATAAGATTGAGTTGACCTCAATATCAACTGACAAAAATTTCAATGTCCTAGGTGTCCTGGTTCGAGAGCTACAGGATGTTGCGTATAGGCAACATTGGGCGATGGTGTTATAAGTTTTAATACAAGTTGATTTTTTTCAAATGCCGTTTATTTCATTTTATGTATGGTAGGATACAAAACAATTTTTTTGAGGATTGGAGCACATGTGCACATTGCATTTGCTGCATTTACAGCTTGGAAACCCAGTGCTGCATAGCCTACATCTGCCCCTTGTCCCCCATTCCAGCCAATGATTGTTACCATCAAATCTTATGGATTTTGCAGGCTCTTCAACATATGCTCTTTTGTAGGTGCTTGATTCAGAATCCGAAGAAGGAGCTGGTGATAATGGAGCTGGTGATGATGGAGATGGTGATGACGGAGTCGATGGAGAAGGTGATGAAGTTCCTGAATTCATTGTCAAAAGAAGTGACGATGGACGACCTCTCTTTTTTCCGACAGCAGTAATTTGACTTACGTTCAAGAGCTCGGTAGCGATATCCAATTGAAAATTTATGAGCGGCATATGCTTCAATTCACCGTCTGTATGTGTGATGTCTCTGCGGTACAACAACCAACTGTTTACTAAACTCGAATTTATGCACCAGTACACTATGCGCATGTACCATTTATTTGAGCGGTGGTTGATTTTGTACAATTGAAGTAGCATGTCTGCAAGATCAACTCCTGCCATGTGCTTGTTGTAGCATTCTACTAAACGTGGACGAGGTATAGTTATAAACTTCTTCTCTTTTCTGTATAGTTTGAAACCAGTTGTACACTCTTATTATCACACCAACGACAAGTAATCAAGTTGTGAGTTGCTTCATATTTGAAATCGCTTGATCCTCGTCCTTGTTTTTGAAGATCCTTCTCACTTCTTAGAGTACAATTTTTCAATCGGTTGGTTCTAATTGTACCAACGGCGAAAATGCCTTTTTCTTTCAGAGCAATCATCAAGCTTATTGAAGAAAACCAATTGTCAAAAAACAGTTTGAAATTTTAGTTTACTGGCATATTGGATGATAAAATTAGCACAATGTCTGATGATATTCCCAAGCCATAAGACTTGCACGTTCCTTCTCCAATGTAGAGAGTAAAATCATAAATAATCCCAGATACCCCAGCTCTAGTGAACGTTTTAAAACCCCACTTGTGTGGCTTCATTGGCAGATATTGTTTCAAACTATGTTGACCTAAGAAAGGAATGTATAATTGTATTATTTAGAAATAGATAACATATGTTCACAAATAATATGATACCTTTATATGCAAGCATTTTTTCATCAATGCTTTGGCATTCTTCTTGTGAAATTTCGTTGAATTTTTTTTTTATGGAGTCTAACAAAGGCCGAACTTTGTACAACTTGTCGTACTCAGGTGTTCCCTTCTGAGGCTGTTTAGTATTATTGTTCAAGTGGAAAAACTGTTTGATTTTTTCGAATCTGTTTCTTGATAATGCACTTGCAACGGCCGCTAGTTTGAAGTTGGCCGCCCACGCCATTCTATATGTTGGTATTTTCACAACTGCAAGGTATAGTAGAATGCCAACAAACCTTTTTATTTCAGGCACAGTACATTTCAATTCAATGCCCTTTGTTTGCATGTCATATAAGTTCGTTTACTCACATATTTTCTGCCACAGTTCATCCGCAAAGAAAAAACTAAAATACTCGATGGGTGTTTTCACCGCATTGCTGCATAGTTTACTTTTCCAGCTGGTCTCGCTCTTCGTAAACTCTGTACTCCTCCACCTCAAACTGTGTAAATCAATTTTTTCCATTACCTCCTGTGCAGCGTTTTCATTTTCACTCAAATCTTCATCATTTTCAGTTGTAATAATTTGTTCAATCAATCCAATTTGCATGTTTTCATCTTTGTTATCCAAATTTTCCAAAGTTTCTTCTATAATTTTATCCAAATTTGCATCTTCTTCTTCATTTTCGTCGTCAGCCGAATCATCCCAATCAAAGCTGGCAATATGTTCAATTTCAGCCTGAGTCAGACCTTTTGGGCGCATCTTAGAATGTGCATACAAAAATAAGTTTTTAATTTTCGACAACTACCACAATAGACCAATGTTGCATATACGCAACACTACATTTACAAAATTATTACAGACAAACTAAATAGTATTTTCATGCCGGGTTTTTTTTAAATTGCTCACTTACCTTTCTTTAGTTAGTTGTTGAACTTGGTTTTGGGATAAGTTCATTATATTAGTGTTTGTTAACACTTTTTTAAAACAACGTTTTTTTGCAAAATGTATTTGTCAGCTTTGCTCTCGGGAGAATAGCTATGAACTGAACACGAGCACAGCTGATTACCAACCAGTCAGCTGTAAGCTTAAACAACAAATGATTCTATTTTTTTGCGAAAGAATAAATAAAAAATATTTAAAATTGCGCTACTTAGACGCTAATAAACACAGTGTTGCATCAGAAACTTTTGTCTTTCGTTGGTGACGGTTGTGTTTTTGAGTGCTCTCAATAATATATTGATTTCTTGTGTGTTTTTACGGAGTTTTAATTGGTTTTATTTGGTAAACAATTCTAAAAGTGATCGCAAATATACGTTATATATATATATTTTTGTGTGCATCAATTGAGTGCCGTCTTTAATCTCATTTTAACTTGCAGTAGAACTTACGCTGCAGTGCTTTGCAATAAAGAAAACAAACGCATATTAATACAAACATATATTTGCGTTTGCTTACTCTGTGTACTCTGTGTTGTCGTTCGTACACTAACAACAAACAGCTTGTCTATTTTTCTTGCTCTTGCTTGCCAGCATCAGTCCTCTCACGTTTTCGTCCGCTCTTATCCGACGTACGCGCGGATAAATCTGCTAGTGCGCTCACGCTCTCTCGCTTAAGCGCTCTTCTGATTTTTACCGTTTCTAAAGTGCTCATCGCATTGTCACTTTCTTACTTCATTCTAGCACCCGACTTTTTGTTTGATAAAGCATATCAACTTTTCTAGGTCATTCCATATTTATTAAATTATAATCAATATGCTTGCTTGCTGCAGCTCAAGTTGCAAATTGGTTGGGTCAAACAACCAAGACTTTATTTTATGTAGATTATGTGATAACATGATCCACTTAAAATGTTCGGGCTTTACAGCCAAAATAAGAGACTGCTTACTAGCTAATACTGGCTTAAAATGGTACTGTGAGCCCTGCAGAGAAGTGATGAATGAATCTTCAAAGTTCATAAGGCAGACTCACGCAGGCTTTAAAGCTATGCAGGTTGCGTTTAACAATTTGCATGTATCATTTAAAGAGCTAGAGTCGAATTTTAAAAATGGCAGGGTACTTGTAGATTCTCCGAAACGAAAAAAGGCTTCGGATAGTAATTCGTTAAAAGCTCCACCTATCCAACCAACCAAACCTCTTCTAGTCCCTAGTGTAAATCCTCCAATGGGCACATTAACATGCCCATTGATGTTATTTAATTCGCCTGCTCGCAACTCTACTCCCCCAATCCTATAAATGAACCCTCAATATCCACAGCATGCGTCCCTATTAATTCCTCTATAGGTACACTTGGGGCCCCCAAACCTCTTGTTGTTGTGCCTATCAACAAATTTATATTCGTGTCTAGGCTAGCTTCCGACACTTCGTTGGAAGATGTTAGTGCGTATGTTAAAAATAAAATATACTCCCCGCTTATTAATGTTGAAAAGTTTAAGTTTAAACATGCCCGGAGCATATCTTCCTTCAAGCTGAGTGTTCCGCCCGATCTTTTCGCAACAATTTGTTCAGAAAAGTTTTGGCCGCCAAAGCTCGTGGTAAAGGAGTATGTTAATCGGCGAAACAACGTTAATAATGGTATTAGAATCAGTAATGCACCGCCTGTTATCCAACCTGTTGCCTCAACTTCCACGGCAAAAAACTAATAAAAGTAGTTAGCTTGGCCTATCAAAATGTTCGAGGCCTCAACACTAAACTTTCTGAACTTTATGTAAACAGCTTGTCCTTTGATTCACAGATAGTTAGGTTAGGTTAGGTTAGAGCGGTAGTGAGCAGTTTGAGACAAAAACCCCCCACTCACGTAGGCCATGTATTGGCCCATTGTGATGCCGCGTCGTGGACCTAGTCCACAGATACCGTCTACCCAGACGTAGAGTGTGTTACACCGTTTACGAGGGCGTGGTCCCAGCCCGAGGCTCGAATAAAGGACAGGATATTTTTCGGTTTAGTGTCCGCCAGTTGAGAGAGGTCCGATAAGAAGAAAGAACCAAGGTATCGCTTTCTGTTTTTGCAGAGAGCTGGACAGTCGCAGAAGAGGTGGGAGACTGTTTCCTCTTCCTCCTCGTCTCGGCAGCTTCTGCAGAAATCATTGAAAGGGGCTAGAAGTCTCGCTGCGTGAGTCCCCACTAGCCAGTGCCCCGTAATGGCCCTGATTACGGCAGCACAACCTAATCTGTTTAAGTGAACAAGGCCTAAGGACCGCTTTTTACAGCGCGTTGGCCAGGTTGTGCCTGGCAATCCTACCCGTGGCGGTGGTGAGTTGCCATCTCTTGTTTGCTTCAAGTTCGAAGTGCGATCGGACTCTTAGCTTGCAGCTGGCCATGGGGATACCCATGCTCTCCTTGCCTGTGAGGAGAGGCAAGGTAGTACCATGCCTTGCCAGCTCGTCTGCTTTGTCGTTGCCCTCGATGCCTTTATGTCCGGGCACCCATATGAGGTGTATTTCGAACTGCTCGGCCATCTCCTTCAGAGATCTGCGGCAGTTTGTGACAGATATCGAGTTAGATGATATCGCTTTGAGAGATTTGATAGCAGCCTGGCTATCAGAAAATATGCAGATTCTGGCTGCAGAGCAATTTATTTCGGATATGCAGGAGAGTGCTTCGTGAATTGCAGCGATTTCAGCTTGAAACACACTGCAATGGTCAGGGAGGCTGAAAGATTTGTTAATGGATAGCTCATCGCAAAAGACGCCGCCCCCTACCCGGTCGTCTAGCTTAGAGCCATCAGGTGTAAATTTTTATTGAGTTTGTCGGCCCTGGCGTGCCTGAGCACCAATCGTCCCTGGAGGGGATAAGTGTATGGAATGGAGTTTTGGGGAATTCCTGAGGACGGCAATAGTCCGTGTTTTTGGGAATAAGTGGGTTTCCCACAAGAACCTTGGAGTGTCCGTAAGTCTGTTCGGACCACTGCTTTGTTTCTCTCATGCGTAGGGCAGAGAGAGTTGCTAGTAGCTTCCCCATTTGGTCTATTGGTAGAAGATTAAGTATGTTGTCAAGAGCTTCAGTTGGGGTCGTACTGAGGGCTCCTGTTGTGGTCAGTCCAGCGGCACGCTGTACCTTGCCAAGCTTGTGGACTAATTTCTTCTTTGAAAGAGCTGGCCACCATACCGACACTCCGTACAGTAGGATAGGCCTTACGATGGCTGTGTACAGCCAGAGGGTGATGTGAGGTGCCATTCCCCATTTTAATCCAATGGATTTCCTGCATGTATATAGTGCGACTGAAGCCTTCTTCACTCGTTCCTCCGAGTTGAGGTTCCAGTCTAGTTTGCTATCAAGAGTGAGCCCTAGGTATTTGGCTGATTTACTGAAGGAAAGTTCCACCCCATTCAACGACGGCGGCCTGAGGGGGGGAATCTTATACCTCCTAGTGAAGAGGACTAAGTCAGTTTTGGCTGGGTTCAGCCCTAGTCCATTTGATGTGGCCCATGAGGACAATGTTTGAAGTGCAGTGGTCATGCATTCGCACAAGGATTGGGGATACTTGCCCGAGAAGGCTATGGCAACGTCATCTGCGTAAGCGATCACCCGACAGCCCCCTCCCTCCATGGAGCGCAGCAGGTTGTTTACCGCTACGTTCCACAGGAGAGGAGAGAGGACACCTCCTTGCGGTGTGCCTCTATTTACAGATCTGGATATGGTTGAGGACCCCAGAGTGGCCCTGACTGTCCTGCTCTTGAGCAGTTGATCAATCAGTCCCACAATGCGGTCCCCCACCCCCAGCTCTGACCAATGCTCCAGTGATCGCCCACGGTACGACGTTATTGAAAGCGCCCTCAATGTCTAGAAAGGCTATAAGGCAATACTCCTTGTGGTGGAGTGCTGCTTCTATTGTGGAGACAACAGCATGAAGTGCTGTCTCGGTAGATTTACCTTTTTGGTAGGCATGTTGTGCTTGGGAGAAGTTGTCGGTCTTGATCGTATTTCTAATATGTAAGCCCAGCACCCTTTCTAGTGTCTTGAGTAGGAAGGATGTTAGGCTTATGGGTCGGAAATCTTTGGGGGTCGTGTGTGAGGCTTTTCCCGCCTTGGGAATGAAGACAACTTTAGATTCGAGCCATGGCTTGGGGATCGTTCCTGTTGTCAGGGTGTCGGAGAAAATTTTCTGAAGCCAGTTTATGGCGATGTCCCCTGCATGCTGCAGTTGGGCTGGGATAATTTCGTCCGGCCCAGGGGACTTGAAGGGTGAGAAGCTACGAATAGCCCACGAGATGATATCTCTGGAGAATAGGTGCGGTGGAAACGTGTTCCTGAAATTCTCTTTGGATAAGGGGTAGTGGTACTTCAACTGAGCATCCGGGAAAGTGGGTTGCCATCAAAAGTTCTAGTGACTCTAGACTGGTCGTTGTCCATGAGTCATCAGGTTTTTTGAGGTAGCCTATGGTTGCTTGAGTACTTGAGAGAACCTTCCTGAGCCTTGCTGCTTCTGCAGTGCTCTCTATTTTGGAGCAAAAGTTTTGCCATGAGGAGCGTTTAGCTTGTCTAAGATTCTTTTTGAAGGTGGATAGGCTGGCTTTGTAGAGACTCCATGATTGGTCGTCTCCCCTCGACTTAGCTCTGTTAAAGAGCTTTCGTGAAGTTTTACGAAGCTCGCCTAATTGCGAGGACCACCATGGTGGTTTTGTTTTGCCTCTTGGTTTGCTCTGGGGGCATGTCATGTTTAGGGCGGACTTGCATGCCTCCGTGAGCTTACTTGTGAGTAACTCTGTGTACTCGGTAGAGGGGGATCCCACTTGGGGGATGCTCTGGGATTAGCCTTTCGAGGCATTCTTTGAATCTGGTCCAGTTTGTACGTTTAACGTTTCTGCACCATTTGGGTCTGGGTATGTCAAGACAGAACTCTATGTCGATATACCTATGGTCGGAGAAAGAGTGCTCTACGAGTACCCTCCATTTTGTCAGTTGTTTATAGAGGGAGGTTGTGGCTAGCGTCATGTCTAAGACCTCTTCCCTATTCTTTATGATAAAGGTCGGGTCGTTACCTATATTACAAATGTTCAAGTTTGTTGTTAAGATATAATTGAAGAGTAACTCACCCCGTTCATTTATATCCGAGCTGCCCCACTGATGGTGGTGAGCGTTGGCGTCGCAGCATATAATCAGCTCGGTATGCGTCAATTCGCAGTCAGCGATTAACGCCCGTAGTCGTTGCTGTGGTAGGGGCCCCTGGTGGTCGTGGGCCATGTAGGCGGAGCTAAGTCTGACCTGTCCAGACTTTAGCTCAAGGCATACAGCCGCCGTGTTGTCACCATCGCTGAAATCAGGAAGCAGAAAAATGTCTAGATGTTTTCTTGCTAGAATGCAGGTGCGGACTTTACCTTCGTTGTGGGCTACAAGCAGCTTGTAGTCCTGAGTCCCCAGTCCAGAAACCTTGCCACCACAGACCCAAGGTTCCTGGATCAGGACAATGTCTGCTCCGCATTGGCTTATGCGGAGCAGAAGGGCGGCTGCAGCCGCTTTACAATGGTGGAGGTTGATTTGGAGGAGTGTCAAAGACATCTTCCGTTCTCAACTCCACCACTGTGAGATCAGCCTCGTCATCCGTTTCCTCTTCGAGGCTGATCATTTGAGCCGCGTCGGCGAGTTCGGCGTCACTCGTCTTGGCTGCCGGCGCTTCGCTTATGATTTTACCATTGGCGGTGGTATCATCGGCGACAGCAACCGGCAGTGGCTGCTCCGGGAGTGCGGCAGTGACTTGTGCCTCCGGTGCGTCCTCCAACCCTGACGGCTTGCTGGCTGCGCGTCCGAGCGGTAAACTTTGATCGTGATAGGCTTGAAGCCATAGTGAGCCGCCCCATTTGTTGCGACCAGAGTCTCAGCCGACTCATCGTTTATCACAAGGATGATTTGTCGGCTGTTGCCTTCAGGCGCCTCGACCTTGGCAATCCTCCAATCCTGAGTAACCAAGTCGGGGTTACTCATCTGAAGGAGCTTGAGGATTCGCTCGGGCTCCTCTGGCTTGACGGAAACCCAAGCTCTCGCTCTGGGCCGACTTGGCACGTCCTTCCAGTCGACCGCCTCGAGCTTCGCCCCGGGGTAGACTTCCCCCAGCAAGGCCACCGCTTTTTTGTAGAGCTCTGCCGATGACTCGTCCTCGCAGGCTATCGCTTTTATGTTGCCCTGATGCCACCCAGCATCAGAGCAACGAGGCGGCGGTCCACCAGACCGCTCCATTAGGTCAACCACCTTGTCCTGGAGCTCATTCTCAATGGCCCCCCACTGGTTCCGCGGGATATGGCCCTCCCTTGTGGCCCCTGTCGAGGACCCCAATTAGAACCTTCCCCTTTGCGGCTTCGGCGAAGGACCGAGTGAGTGGCTGTGGACGCGGTGGCTGCTTTATCCGCTTGGCTTGCGGAGCCTGCTCCTCCACGGAGCGTTGGCGCTTCTGCTTGGCTTTTGCAGAAGCGGCCGGGATTGCTGGCTTAAAATCCGGCAATATTGTCTTGGCCCACTCAACGAGCTTGAGTCCGTCGGGAGACGACTGCTGGCCGCTCAGGTTGAGTTGCAGAATCTCTGCAGCCCGCCTCCGGTCTTGTATAGGCGGTTTATTTGCTGCCGTAGAGGCGGACCCCGGGGCGACCGCCTGCGTCGCGGACCTGGACGCTGGTGCTGCAAACTTGTGTTGCAGCCTCCGAGCTCCAGGAGCCGTTCCAGGTCGGCGTCCGGGGTGTGAGGACGAATGGCTTGTCCGTCCTGCACCAATGCCGCTTGCGGCGTTACGAGCACCTGCTGGCGTACCAGATGGTCGCGGAGGAGGTGCAAGCACCTATAGAGGGATTGGCGTTTCCCACCGGGTTTTTGAGTGTCCCGGACACTGGGTTTGTTTGTTTGTCGGTGTTCATAATTTGGTCCCACGAGTAGACGGGTGTGGACAGTCACCCGCGGCATAGCCCGTGTACCGCGGGAAGCCTTATTAAACTGGAGGTCGGCAGGTATCCAGAGTTCGCAAAGTAACGACTGAGCTCCCCCTCAGCCACGAGTCCCTCGGCACGATGCTGTTCCACCTTGGACTGGGGTAATTTTAAAGAGTTTTCTTCTCTCGCCCGACTACTATTCGTCAGCACCCTTGGCAGAGACATGACCTTACCAAGGGCCTGCTTCCAGCCGCCCTCGCGTGGAGAGTGTAGTCGCACTACCAGTTGTGAGTTCCAAGGACGGCACGCACCGCACAGGCGCGCACTCATAATGGCGATATGAGTGCGTTCCCCCACAGCGCGTGTTATTCCCCTTGTTTCTCCAACTGGCTGCGACGGCCTTCACAGATAGTTGCATTCACAGAAACCTGGTTAAAACCTAATATATCTGATTATTCCGTTTTGCCAAATAAGTATAACCTGTACAGATGCGATCGCACCTCCCGCAAGGGGGGCGGTGTTCTCATTGCTGTTGATTCTTGTATTTCCTCTGAACAGATTCATTCCCATGATTATCCGGGTATAGAGTTTCTTTGTGTTAAAATATTATGTAGCGGCCGTTCATTGTATATTACTTGCTCATATATTCCTCCCAATTCTGATAATAACATTTACATATCCCATCTGAATGCCCTGCAACTTGTAGCGTCATTGTTGACGGATATTGATCAACTTATAGTGGTTGGTGATTTTAATTTGCCACATGTTGTATGGTCTGTGAATGACACATCTTCGGCGCAATTACCGGCCACTTCTGATGATTTTATCGAGGGCCTTTTAGAGTTAGGCCTATCACAAGTTAACAGGGTGCATAACAGTAGTAATAAAATGTTAGATTTGATATTCGTTTCTGATTCTGATTGTAGTAATGTTAGTAGAGTATCCCCTCTAGTGCTTCCTGAAGATACCTACCATCCAACTTTAGAACTTTCATTTGAACTTTTTAATCTTAGATCAACAACTAACAATTGCTTAAAGACCCGATGTTTTCGTAAAACTAACTTTACTAAATTGAATGACCTTCTTCAGCATACTAATTGGTCTCAACTCTATTCTTGTACTGATATAGAAACTGCCATTGCCATTTTTTACAGGACTTTGAATTCGTATTTGAATATATGTGTTCCCCTCACTGTTCCTTTAAGTGAAAATAAACCACCTTGGTTTACGAGGGAACTTTCAAAATTAAAAAACGTGAAAACAAGATCCTATAAAAAATTTAAAAGATCTGGAAATACTTTAGATTTATCCTCGTATATAATTGCAAAGTCAAATTTTATTTCTGTAAACACTATTTGTTATAACAATTATCTCAATCGTTGCAGATCAAACTTTTCCCGTGATCCAAAACAGTTTTATAAATTTGTTAATTCTAAACGTAAATCTTCTTGCTTGCCATCCTCGGTTTACCTTGATAATACAAAAGCAAATTCCGATCAGGCAGTAACCGATCTATTTGCTGAGTATTTTCAATCGGTATACTCATCGAGTTCATATAGTTGCAATAATTCCTATCCTTTTCAAGTCCAAGCGTCAAACTGCATTTATATCCCCGTTATAGCTGAGTGTACGCTACTATGCGACCTTAACTCTATCAAACCGGGCTTTTTACCCGGGCCAGATGGAGTGCCAGGTTGCATACTTAGATACTGTGCGGATTCACTTTGTAAACCTTTACATAAATTATTTAACTTATCGGTTGACTCAGCTGTGTTTCCTGGTATATGGAAGGAATCTTTTATTATTCCACTTCATAAAAAATTCTTCTAAGTCTAACGTTAAAAACTATAGGGGTATATCCAAGTTGTCTGCCATTCCGAAAGTCTTGGAAAAAATTATATGCTCTCAATTGCAGCACTTATGTTGTTCAATTTTATCCCCTTATCAACACGGTTTTGTTAGGCGAAGATCTATTACCACCAACCTTCTTGAGTTTACCTCACTAGTTATCAAAGGGTTTCAAGCAAAAATGCAAACTGACGTCGTTTACACAGATTTTAGTAAGGCATTTGATTCTGTTAGTCACACTTTGTTGCTTCAAAAATTAAATATTATTGGATTTCCAGTAAAACTCCTGTCGTGGCTTTCTGAGTACTTGTGTGGCCGAACACAAAAAGTAGTTTTTAAATCATCTGTATCTAAACCTAATTTTGTTACCTCAGGTGTCCCTCAGGGGAGTCACCTAGGACCATTGCTATTTAATCTCTTTATTAACGATCTTCCTGCTGTTGTTACTAATTCTCGTGTATTTATGTTTGCTGATGATGTAAAGCTATGTTTCACCTATAATGATGATTCTCTAAGTAACTTACTACAGTCGGACTTGGGAGCACTGTCAGCTTGGTGCCGTTATAACTTACTTAATTTAAATTGTTCAAAATGTAAAATCATGACTTTTTGTAGAGGTACCCCTCATAATGCTCACTACGTGCTTGATGCTTCACCACTTGTCCGCGTTTTTGAAATTAAAGATTTAGGCATTATTCTTGATAGCAAATTAAAATTTGATTCTCACATATCGTCGATGGTCAATAAGGCCAAAAACGTTCTTGGCTTCATCAAGCGGTGGTCTAAAGAGTTTGATGACCCCTACACCACTAAAACGCTATATACATCCCTAGTACGTCCCATCCTGGAGTATGGATCTTGTGTGTGGTCTCCGCAATACGGGATTCACCAGGATAGAATTGAATCTGTGCAGAGGAAATTTCTTCTGTTTGCGCTCAGATGTTTTAACTGGGTTCCTGGAATAGACCTTCCCCCATATTCAAGTAGACTTCTTTTAATTAATCTTCCTTCCCTGTTGAACCGTAGAATTATGCATGGTGTAGTATTTGTCAATAATCTACTTAATGGTGAAATCGACTCATCAGTTCTTCTAAGTCGAATAAAATTAAATGTTCCCATTAGATCCACACGTAACTTTTTACCCCTCAGCCTCGATCGTTGCTCGAGCAACTATTTAATTCATGAACCATTTCGTGTATTATGTTCTGACTATAACAAACTTTATTCTCTTGTCTCTCTGGAGACCTCGACTCCAGTACTAAAACGATCTATCCTTTCTGCCTTATCTAATCGTAACCACTAATCACTAATCTACCACTGGTCTGATTGGGTTTTTCTGGGTTTTTCCCAATCCACGCAACAAATGTTGGGCCACTTTTTTTCTTGTTGAATTTCCCAGAGCTTTAACGTTAACTTTATAATTGTTTCAACCTTAATTTACTTTCAGCACTTCACATAATTTTAAATTTTACTTTAAACTTAATTATTTTCATTATGATTACTTTAATTAGTTTTATTCTGATGTCAGCTGTTCATAGCTGACAATAAATAAATAAATAAATAAATAAATAAATAAATAAATAAATAAATAAATAAATAAATAAAAATAAATATACGCAACAGCGGGCATGAAAGGGTTAAATATACTCTTTCCAACATTTTAGCCGGTATCTCACGAATAAATGCTTCAATATTGTCTTCCAATGCGTCAATCGAAGTAGGCTTGTCTGTATGGACATGAACTATGACATAGCCCCACAAAAAAAGCCTTAAGGCGTTAAATCGCACGATCTAGGCGGCCAATTGACCGGTCCCGAACGTGAAATAAAATGTTCACCGAACTCGCCTCTCAATAAGTCCATTGTTGCGCGTGCTGTGTGGCATGTGGCACCGTCTTGTTGAAACCACATGTCAGGCAAGTCAAGCTCTTGCATTTTGGGCAAAAAAAAAGTTGGATATCATCTCACAGTTGCGCTCACGATTCGCATCATCACGGTCCAATGATGCCACCAGCCCATAAACCGCACCAAACTTTGACTTTTTATGTAATAGTAGCTCTTGCAATGCTTCTGGCTGGTTTTCACTCCAAAATCGAAAATTCTGCTTATTACGTGCCTATTGAGCCAAAAATGAGCTTCGTCGCTGAGCAAAATTTTTCGGTAAAAAGTGGATCTTCGGCTAACTTTCCAAGACCCCATTCACCAAAAATTCTACGTTGCGGTAGGTCGTTTGGCTTCAGTTCTTGCACCAGATGTATTTTGAAAGGCTTCACACCTTCACATCCTTCCACAAAATTTTCCTCGTTGTTGAGTAACAGAGGCCCAATTGCTGCGAACGGCGACGAATCGATAATTGATGGTCATCATTGACACTGGCCGATACAGCTCCCATATTTTCTTCAGTTCACACTCTCCGTTAGCGTGTTGGTGGTTTAATATCCAACAATAAATATTTATATTTGCTGCAAAATTTTGTCACAATAGCCCGAGTAGCCGTTTCAGTGGCGACCCACTGAACTGACCATAAAATACAAGAAGCGCGCGATAAACTTTCTTAACAGAGCAGGCATTTTGATAATGAAATTCAATAATTTGCAAGCGTTGTTCGTTTGTAAGACGCTTCATGGTTTAATCATAGACCAAACTGAAGATGTTTGACAAAAACACAAAAGACCATCTGTTTAAACCAGTGTTGCCAAAAACATAATAGCTAAAAAATCACCTTTTATGAGCCTTTCTTCCGAAAATATCCCAGAGCAAAGAATTGCTATGTAATCCGCAAATATGGACGAGGTGCAGTTAGGTGTTGGAAAGTCGGAAGTATATATATTATATATATTATACTAGTATGGGCGATAGGCAAGATCCTTGCGGGCAGCCTGGAGGGATGTTAGCTGCCGTTGATGAAGCTTTTCATACATGCACAACGATTTGTTAGGAAGCTTTGAACGTGCCACACTAAATTAAATGCAGTTTTAATATCTAACAGGACCAATCCAGTTGACTAGAGCAGAGAAAAATTGTTTTGGATAGCTTTTTGTATTCTGACAACGGGCTGCACTGTATTGTGTTCTCTTTTAAAACCAAACTTCTGGCATGGAAGAATACTGTTACCATTTAGAGATTGGTTAAATTTTTCCTTAATTACTTTCACTAAGAGTTTGCTGACCGACGACAGCAGACTGAGTTGCGTTCTACAACTCGACAGGCTTGTTACGTTTTGCAAAAGAAAAAACTTTAGCACGTTTCCAAATAGAGGGGAAGTAACTGTTGTCTAGGCATTTATTGACAATGCAAGTGAATAATTTTACTCCTTCCGGAGGAAGTGCTTTCGAGCACAGATTGTCAATACCGTCAAGCTCAAGAGACTTCTTCTTTTTAAGCATTTTAAGAATATTTTTAATGTTGCTGGTTCCGACAAATTAGCCATTTTGGTGAGTTACTGGCATATGCGTTGAATTGAAGTATCCAAAACAGCTTTGGTTGATTAATCTCCGGGACCTGACGCTAAAGTATGATTTGGCTAAATGATTGATCTAGTGCCTCAGCTTTTGATTTGTCTGTCGCATGACGACTGTTGTAACATATTAGCATTGGAATAGTCAAATGTTCCTTCCTGATATTATTACGAATCTCTAGCAACGCTTCGGCTATTATTTTGTTTAGCCATTGGAAAGAATAAAGTCAGACTGATATCTATGCCTTAGCCAGATGAGCCGTCGGATATTGCTGCTTATCTCAGTTTAGTGCTTTGAACACTCGCGGGCTCGCTAGATGCTGTGGCAAATTTGTCAAGAATATGTCAAGGATTCAAGGTTGTCCATGACAAATAGTTAGCTTGTAGATCTCGGCCTGGAAATTGAGATTTTTATTGGCATTAGAACGGCCTTTTGCAAAATAGCATGAGAAAAAAGCTGTTTGAGTCCCATCTCTTCTAATAATTTGTACGACGATTGTTTTAACAAGCAAAGTATTTGGTAGGGGTAATATGGCATGGTGCATGTTCTTTTTAATGAATATTGCTACCCCTCCCCTTTGTTCACCGTTCTGTCGTTGATATAACAGCTATAGTTAAAATATTTATAGAAGTGGCATTTTTTAACAGACACTTGTCGGTTTTCAGACTTGTAATATAAGTGTAAATCCCTTCTCGTCCACGCAGTTCAGTTTGACACCCATATAAATTTTTATTAAATGTATTTGAATAAATGAATAAATATGAAATATAATGTTTTTTATGTTGTGCACACAATTGGAATCAGCGTGGCATTGAGTTTGTAGTGTGCTATGTTCGATAATTGCTCATTTCTGGTTAATAGCAACTTTTCAGTCCTGTTAGGACTCAAATTGCCTTCCACCCTCATACACCTTTGCTTTGAGGATGCCCCAACGGTTCTCAAATGGATTTGCTAGATGCTGACTTATGAATTAAGGGGATATTTACTGAAAAGAAAGACCTTATTGTATGCTTAGCTACATGTATAGGAGCGTTATACTGTTGAAATATCCAGTCCTCGACATGGGACTCATCCGCAAATGGTTAGCCTTTAAGGTGACCCGTTTACCTTTGCGCATTCATTTGCACAAAGCAAACGGGAGACTTTCCAGGAAAGCTTAAACCGCCTATCCGCTTATGGCAAATCAGCCGTGAATGTCTTGAGTGGTTTTGAGTGATGAAAAAAAAATTCTATTTAGACGGACCAAACGGTAACCATAAAATACTGGTGCATTAATATAACTCAAGCTTTTAAAATAAATTCATTCTTTATCATTGAATGTTTACATGATGCATTGTATTTTGCTGTTAGTGATTTTATTTTAAATAAAAACGATGCAGTAATCAGTAGCTCAACAGCAAAAAGGGCTGTACACATCGCCCAAGAGTTCAAACACTCCTGGAATTTTGTTTTTGATATGGCTCGGGGAGGGATTAATCTAACAAAGTGAACACATGCAAACCTCACACCGCTGTAGTAAAATAGCGTTATCTACTTTAAAACTTTTCAGCGCTTGCATTGAAAATAATATGTGGTTGTTGTACAACAATAGTCTGCCTGAAATTGAGTATGATGGTATTGGTGTAGCAGCAGCAAAAAGACATCGTAATAAACGAAGTCTTGCTGTTCGCAAGCTAACGGACATAACACGTGTGCCTGTTGCTTTGCATTCTTTTTTTTTTTTGTGGGAGTAAAAGAAAAATACTAAGCAAGAAAAAAAATGTCAAAAGTGTTTGCATCTTTCCTTACATATTTTTATTTTGAGTCGTAATATTGTAATTGAAGTCTTATTAAATTATTTAAATGAAACGTCATCATTCGAAGGAACACAGGTTTTGCAGCGCCATCTATTGATGGCTTGATTGATGGTTTGCAAACTATCATCTTTGTTTTATGACCTATCTAAAGAGTGTGCAATTGATAAAAAATGCCATTCTCAGGGTTTAAAGTAATCAATTTCTATGCTTTGCTGTGTTTGCACTTTTGTTTCACTTGCCCTTGCGCTCAACGGCCCGTCAAGCGTAATACAACTAAGAACAATAAATACTTGTTAGTATTGGATGCATGTTCTTTTGTTATATTTCTCGCTGTGCCTGCTTGTCGAGACTTTTTGTTATTTTTGATATATATTCTCTTTCTGTGTCCGCAAATGACATCGAAAAATTCACTACTGCTGCAACTTTAAATGTGTGCGTGGCAATTGTTTATTATTTTTTGAACCGTCTCAACTATTATGTTTGAAAATTTATGAACAAGATGCATAAATTCATAGAAAATTCATTTATTTATTAATATCTAGGGGGAGTTTTGTCAATTAAATCCTTTAATGGGAAAGTTTGTAAATAAAAGAGTCAGCACTGACATTTTATTAAAACAAAAGATTCCTTGCAAACTTAAATAATATATTTTATTAGATATTTATAGTATAAGGTTTTTATTAACAGTTTAAAAATATGTAAAAAAAATAAATTTGTTTAGTTGGCTGGTTTTATTTATTGAATCTTTTCTTGTGATCAGAAAACTAACAATAAATATACAAAACTTATTAATATATTAAAGCAAAAAGTTCATCTTAGGACAGAATTCTGAGTGCTCGTCCCTAAGATTCATCGCTGGGTTGGTAAGCCATTACCACAAAGGCAGCTTAAGCAGCAAAGTCTTGTAGGACCTCTCGAGAGATGATTGGGATGCGATGAAAGCTTGCTATAGTATTTCACTTTTTGTTCGGCTATTACCTCATTGTCTGGTTAGATGTTTAAGTCTCTCTATATGTTTTCGTTTCGAACGTAACATGGTGCCAAGGTAATGGTTCTGAAGGTCTTCGACTGGGCTCTCTAGACTATGTCGATGCTGCTGTTGCAAGCGTTAAAAATAATTTAAATGCATTTATTATGAATTTCTTGTTCATAAATTGGAAAAATGGTTGAGTTGGCACGCACACATTTAAAAGTTTTGCATATGCATAGATGTACACTTACAGTCAAATTTCATTTTTGCAATTGCTGTTTATAAGCACTCTATTATGTTTTTAATACTATGACCCTAATCATCAATTTCGCCAACGCAACAATCATACAGTTATGCAAAGATGCACAATGTCAATGTCATTTGCCGACACAGAAACAAAGAAAAAACAGGTAGAAACGTTGCAGTCGGACGCACCCGACTGCGGTATACTCTATACCAGTAGTGTGGAATCTAAAGAGAAGCTAACAGGGGTGCTTCCACTTCTTGGTGTCTTCTTGTTAACTGAATAAGGAGCGTTGGTTTTGCCCTTTGATGGTGCAGTTAACCACTTGGAAGGGGTCTGCCACGGGGTGGCTAGTACAGTCTTGTCAGATTAAGTTTCATAAGCGGACCGGCTGGAGTAAGATGCTGCTCTAATAGTAACATTGCATCCTTCATCGGTATTGCATCTGTTCGATCCTGAGAATGTCATTTATGCATTATTAACTTTGAGATTGTGTATTGTCAACCTTAATAAGATGCCCGATGGGCAATGTAAGCCTTTTTCACACTCTTTTCTTAAAGAGAGAATACCTTTTGCCGCCACTGCACGAAACAGCGTCCAAAGAACTAGAAGTGTGCTAATATTGCACACAAAAAGAGGTTGTCTGTAAAGTTGGTATACAGACGATAGTTTAGCGTGACAGCGTCATAATAAAACAGTGATGAAACAAGTAGAAACGTTGCAGTAGGACGCACCCGAATGCGGTATACTCGATACCAGTAGTAAAAAAGATTAAAAGAGAGCAGATTGCAATGCTGTGTGGATACGGCAGGGTTGTACGCTGCCTCAAAGATTGTCTGGTGCAGATGGGGATGCCAAATAGTTATCTTCCTTCCAAATTTGGTGACTGTAGCTCAAAGTTTGTTAAAGGTAGGGGCTGGGGCGGTATGGGGGCGTGGCATCAAAATTTTTGCTGCAGATCTATTTGTGATGTTAATTGCTATCCTCCTACCAAATTTGGTGACTCTAGCTCAAAGTTAGTAGAATATGCTGGGAGGGGGGCGGGGGGCTGCGGGCTGGTATGGCGGGCGTGGCGTCCAAAGTTTTGCTGCAGATCTATTTATGATGTTATTTGCTATCCGCATACCAAATTTGGTGTTTCTAGCTCAAAGCTAGTAGAATATGGTGGAAGGTGGCTGGGGGCGGTATGGGTGGGGGGCGCCTTCCACATTTTTTGGGTTTCTTCATCACCTATCTTGTCACCAAATTTGGCGGCTCTAGCTCAAAAAATGTGGAAAATATAGGCGTTTTTGATTTCAAAATGCAGGGGGCTCGGGAACGGGGGGGGGGGGGGGCGTGGCTCCAAAACTTTGATGCAGTTTTTTGGGGATCGTTAATAGCTATCTTCCTACCCAATTTGGTGACTCTAGCTTTAACGCTTTGGAAAATACAGGCATTTCCGTTTTTAGTGAAGCATTGGGGCGGTTTGGGGCAGCTTGGGCAGTATGGATTGGCGTGGCATCCAAAGTTAATATGAATTTTTTGGGGCTATAATCACCTATTTTGGCACAAAATTTGGTGGCTCTAACTCAAAAGCTGTAAAAGATATAAGCATTTATGTTTTTAAACTGCGGGAGAGATGGGGCCGGAATGGGTTGGTGGGGCTCAAAAACTTTGATGCAGTTTTTGGGGGGTCGTTACCAGTTATCTGCCTACCAAATTTTGTGACTCCAGCTCAAACACTATGGAAGATACACACACTACCGGTTTAAGCGAAGCGTTGGGGTGGTTGAAGGCGGATAGGGCAGTATAGATGGGCGTGGCATCCATTTTTATGAATTTAGCTGGGGATCGTCAACACCTATCTTGGCACCAAATTTGATGGCTCTAGCTCAAAAACTGAAGAAGATATGGGCATTTATTGTGTTAAACTGCGGGGGGCGGAATGGGTGGGCGTGGCTCCAAAATTTTTGATGCAGTTTTTTGGGGATTGTGAGTAGCTATTGTCTCTTCATATTTGGTTGTTCTAGCTGTAAGGGCTTGCGAAATAGCTGGATCTTTCGATTTTTCGTTATCGAGTTTATCGATTTCCCAGCCCCCTAGTTATCGTAGAGCTCCAATCTTGACACTTTAATTTACTATGCCATAGATAAACAGATTTGCAAAAATTGAAGTCTCTAACTTGAAGGGTGTGGAAAAAAGTTGCGAACATACGGACGGACGGACGGACGGACAGACACCATAACGGACATTGCACAAACCCAATATACTCTTTACCTTCGGTATCGAGTATAATTAGCTTTTCAGCAATTCAAAGTGGGCTGCTGGTAGATAAGGTTTGAGCTTTTACAGTAGGTCGGGGTATCATACCCTATCGAAGGATCGCTTTACGTCTAGCATGGCCGCACAACAGTTCTTCTTGTCTTTGAATGCCTCTAGTACTTTCTCCACTATCCTGTGACATTTTTCCGGTGTTCCGTGGGAGCGCCTAAAGACAAACTGGTGATCAGGGACAAAGCCAGCCACGTCCAATACTGGCAGCACTCTACGCAAGAACACTCTTTGGAGTATTTTAGATAGTGTTGCCAGTAAACTTATAGGAAGAGGCGATCTTGGCGTCATGTTTTCCAGGCTTGGGTGTTTGGACAACCTAAGTTCGTTTCCATAGTGTTGATAAGTTTCCAATTTAAAAGCAACTGTTAGCCATGTTATTCAGATGGGTTATGCAGTTTTAGTTGGCAGCAATTTAATTGCTCTTGGGTCAGCGATCAAAATGTGTGAATGAGCTGTATAGGTGCTCCGCAAAATCCTTCGGCTCTTTCTTGGTCTGATCGGCACCATTGCCCATTTTCTGTCTGGACCGGAACTTCTCTTTGGATGGGCCGTTTGATATTTCGAGTGATTTTCGAGAAACCTGTCAAAGAACTTCTTGTAAAAGTTTCGTTAGGCTTTTTGCTGCTGTGTTGAATCGGCTCTTATCCCTTGGACTGCGAGTTGAAAACCAGTTTCGCCTGTTGCGCCTTTTTTCCGTAAAAAGTGAAGCATCTTTCGAGTCCAGAGATAAAGATCTCTGACTGGTATTCTTGTATTAGGTCTCCTTCTCGTTGTGGCTATTTGCAAAGTGTGCGTAATAAGCTGTTGCCGCACTTCATTTCGTTTGTTGTCACAAAATTTTTAAATCGGCAATTTAAGACTTTTCCCACAGCCCATATAATGTAAATACGTTGAATTGGTAAGAAAAGGTCTCTTTCAAGCACCCGCTTCAAAAACCTTTCAATGGTAAGTATAGAGGATTACAACAGCTGTAAGAAATTGGTGTGAGCGAGAGCTGGAGGCGGTATGGGTCGGCGTGGATCCAAATTTTTCATGCAGATTATTGTTGGATGTCTATATTAAATATTATTTTTTTGTTACAAATTTATTTCGATATTAATACAAATAGAAGCGTTCATATTTTTATTCATGAAAAACAGAATTGATTTGATGATAGTTCATTTCTTTTATTAGTATATTTTAATATAAATTTATCTGATAGAATGGTAATTGCAGTATTGCAGATTGATGAGCAAAATAAATATTGGATTCTCTACCTTAAAGAAGAGGTACTGAATTATAACTTTTGTTTAGTAACTGAGCTCCTGCATCTATTGATGGCAACAAATGAAAGTGAATAGGTCAATAATTGTATTGATGTTTGTATTAGTTAAAATATAAATGCTACTGATAACGAGTTTTTGTCCCTGTGAAGTTGATGAATGGCAAAGCAAATGTCTTCAATTTGAGAAGAAGATAAAGAACTATTTATTTTGCTTACTCAATATGTTAATAAAAGGAGATACAAAAGTTGTTGAGTATCAATTGTTTTTAAAAACAGCCACACCCCCTATTCTGACATTTTCACGATTAAATTTAATGATGCATTGAAAGTTGAGAATGTCAATACTTGCGGTATTAGTGATATTCGTTTTTGATAAAAAAAGGAAATGCCATTTTGTTCATAATATGTTGTCATTAAGATCCTGAGCATGACTTTGCAGTCCTTGACAATTTAAAGAATAGAATCAAAAATAGATGGTCTTTCTGTTATGAAATAATTTAAAGAATTCTATATATGGTTTCAAATCATTCCGAAGAAAGTCTTTGTAATGCCGTTGGTAAAGGAACCATAGATAAATAGCTTTTAGAGCCTTGATAAAATTTATTGTTATTTTTTGCATTTACTTTGTATTAGCCGTTTAGAATTGTTACGCGCGTTAATAAAACATAAACTAAACGTTGGCAATGCCAATCTTCATATTCGTAGAAATTTTCATCAAAAGGGCCTCTTTGCTATTTATACTCGATACCGAATGTAAAGAGTATATTGGGTTTGTGCAATGTCCGTCATGGTGTCTGTCCGTCCGTCCGTATGTTCTCAACTTTTTTCCACACCCTTCAAATTAGATACTTGAAACTTTGCAAATGTCTTTACCTATGGCATAGTAAATTTAAATGTGAAGATTGCAATTCTACGATAATAACGGGGCTGGCAAATCGATAAACTCGATAACGCAAAATCGATAGATGCAGCTATTTCGCAAGCCCTTACAGCTAGAACTACCAAAATTGGGGAGAAGATAGCTACTAACAACTTCCAAAAAACTGAATGAAAAATTTTGAATCCACGCTCACCCATTCCGCCCCCAGCCCCCCCGCAGTTTAAAGCCAAAAATGCCTATGTCTTCTACAGTTTTTAAGCTAGAGTCAGCAAATTTGGTGCAAAGATAGGTGTTGACGAAACCCAACCATTTAATAAAAACTTTGGATGCCACGCCTATCCATTCTGCCCTAGCCACCCCAAACCGCCCTAACGCTTCGCTAAAAAAAGTAATGGGTGTATCTTCCAAAGTGTTAGTTAGAGTCATTAAATTAAGTAGGAAGATAACTGGTAGCGACCCCCAAAAAAACTGCATCAAAGTTTTTGAGCCCCACCCACCCATTTCGCCGCCAACCACCCCACAGTTAAAAACCAAAAATACCTATATCTTCTTCAGTTTTTGAGCTAGAACCACCAAATTTAATGCCAAGATAGGAGATGACAACCCCCAAACAAACGCAAAAAATGTTGGATGCCACGCGTATCAATACTGCCCTAGCCGCCCCCAACCACCCAAACGCTTCATAGTATGTAATTATGGTCCAGTCGGATATAACTCTCTTTGTTGTCTCAATTTTTTCATAAAATATTCCAGGGCTTGTGTCGAACTTTTTCACAGACATCAACCGTGTAAGCACCAATGGTAACATAAGAAGCAGAATTAGCATGGATGAAGTGATTGTCTGTATTGGCTGTGGTGACCAGAAGTCGTTTTGCAGACTTGACCGCAGCCTCCCGAATGCATTCACATGACGGTGCTTGTGGCGGAATAAATTTGAAGGCAACTTGTTTTTTGTTACTATGATTTATAAACCCTGCTCGGCCCCTTCGCCAAATATTGGTCCTTCCAGTTCCTTCAGTTGGTGGTTCGCACCAACGAAGTTTTTGGCATTGCCAGAATGAACCGTTTGACACTTGCCTCGGCGGAAACGTCGAAGGGCACCTTAGAAGGCGTTTGTTGTCAGATCACTACCCAGCACAAGGTGTACCGCCTTGGTAGAGAAGCAACAAAATACAGCTATGTAAGCCTTGTTTGGTCTTTTCCCGCGCAGTTTATGATGAATCCAAATCTGTCCGCAGTAGTGTACGCCTGTAGTGAGCAACGTTCGTGTCGGTGTTACTCGATCGGTCGGCAAATTGCAAAATAAAAGCTAATAAAGAACTTTGGTTTTGCGTTGTTGCTTTTTCGCAGCTGTGAATGATGTTTCTGGATTTGGTTTGTTTTCCTCGCCGTTGCTCGTATGGCTTGAGCGCCTTAGTTCGTGTTATCTTCATGCAGCTCGTGCAATAGCACTTTTAATATAGAATCGTTGTTAGGCAGTAGAATCTGGTATTTTTTATTGTATGGGAGTGGGGCTTGATCCAATTCTTCGACGCACAGAGTAGTAGTTTCTGATCTGTGTTTCTTTTAAACAGAAGCGCAACATATACGCCACAATGCGCTGCAGTTTGTGGAATAAGTCACTGTGTTTGCAAGTGTACAATTCTTCACCTATTGTAAATGGATATTTTGCCAGGATTATATGTTTTGTTCTTCTCTCCAGGTTGCTCGGAAATATGTTGGGTGGGGTTGCCGATTTGCTCATGCAGGAATAGTGGTCCATATAGCCATAGATTATGCTCGGGTAACCTTCGTGCAGATATTCCTCTTGAAAGAACATCCGCTGCGTTGGCATGGCACATGGCACCATTGATTTTGGCTTGTCAACGCTTGGATCTTTGCTATCCGGTTGGCCACAAACGTGTGGTATGTGGAGGCAGCTGCATCGATCCATGACAGGACAACCGTAGAATCCGCCCAAAATCATCCTGGTACTGTGTTGGAGTTCAAGTCGAATCGTGTCCGCGAGCTCAGCGCCTAACAGTGCAGCACAAAGTTCTATTCGCGGGAGTGACTGCTTTGCCGTTGGAGCTACTCGAGATTTGGAACCTAGCAAGCGCACAAAAATTCGTTTATATTTGTATGTTGCGAGAAAGTACATTTGCTACGCCGTATGCTTGTTCCGATGCGTCCACAAATGTGTGTAGTTCCCTTGTCCCAACGACGGGAGCAAACAAGCCCAGGGGTTTGAAGAGTTGTGCCAACTCTGAGCGTACAACACGTTTAGTTATTTTCGTAGCTGTGCTGCTCTGAGCTCCGCCACAAAGTTCGTCCCCTTTGGGCATCCAAATAAGACCCAGTGTCTTGATCCTGTAATTGTCCACTGTGTCCTTTGTATCCTTGGTATCTCTTGTGACAGTTGCTCCTTGTTTGAGCACCATTTTCGTCAATTAAGTCCATAGGGAAGCAGGGTCTTTATCAATTTTTTCGAATGAGGTTTGCTTCTTGAACTGAGTCTGCTCCTGTGAGGCAGTCGTCTACATAGAAGTCATTTGTTAGTGCAGTTGGTCCTGCTGTGATTTGTCAAAGTGTGTCGTGCCCAAGTGATTAAGACACTTGGTTGCTAAGAATGGAGCTGAGGCCGTGCCGTACGTAACTGTTTTTAGTCTATAGTACGTAAGTTGCTCCTTGGGATTTTCTCTCCAAACGATCATCTGATGAAACCGGTTCTCAGGATTGGTCCAAATCTGGCGGTACATTTTTTCAATGTCCGCAGTAAACACAAATTTGTATGCTATAAATCTTAGCAAGATTGGCATTAGGCCGCTCTGCACAGTAGGTCCTACTTGCAGTATGTCGTTAAGTGACTTTTCTGTCGACATTTTGCAGGATGCATCAAAAACTACTCTTAGCTTTTTTGTGCTGCTATCAAGTTCTAGCACACAATGATGAGAGATACAGTAGTGACTACTGGGAATCTGTTGAGGTGACACTTGTTTTAAGTGCCCTAGATCCTTATATTCCGATATGAGCACTGCATATTGCTTCCACGTGTCCCCCAAAGTTTTGCGCTCCAAAGATAAAAATCGTTTGGTCCTAATTTCTATGGAATCTCCCAAGGCTGAATAGTATTTAGAAAATGGAAGTTTAAAAATGAATCCACCGTTATTTGTAAATTCTCCAAGAAGTGTTTTTCACACTTAATCTCAATAGGTGTTCGTGTTTTCTGCTGAGTCCATGCTATCTAGTTTCCAAAATCGTTCCAATAAATCATTGTTTTCTGCACAAATGGCTGATGATTTATTTGCAGTTTTTACTTTTCCAGCAAAAATCCATCTAAATTCAGTTTTTTGAATCATCGGACCAGAATAGAATATTCTGTGTTGTTAGGGAATAATAATGCTTTGTTCCAATCAGCAGATCGATTTTGCCTGGTTTGTTAAAGTAGGGGTCAGCAAGTAGCAGATTGCTCGGTATGCTCCAATCGGTACTGTTGATCGATTCGTCAGGTTGATCCGATATAGTGTTGGGTAGTACAAAAACTTCCATTCGCATCGTGAAATTGCTGTGTAGTGATGCCTTGTGTGTGCGAATGCCTTGTGTGTTGATCTGCTGCTGCTGATGCGATAAATGAACTAACGTGTGGTGTTTCTTGTTGCATTTAAAGCAGCTGCAGTTGCTCGGTCATGAATTTGTTTTATGGTCGTTTTTGAAGCAATTGACGCATAATTTTTGCCGTTGCACCCAATTAAGGCGCTCACTAATTGTTTTAGCGCGAAAGTTGTCACATTTCGATAAATAGTGAATTGTCTTTTTACAGTACAGACATCTTGTTTGTGCACTTTTTTCCCTGGTATAACCTAATTATTGCTTCTAAAATGTTTATTCTTTGTGCCATCCAGTTTATTTCTTGGAATGTAAATGATGATCGGATCCCATGTTGAGATGTCAATTCCGAGTCCCATCAATGAAGCTAAGGAATCTAATGTGGTGATTTTCAGCTCCTTAAAAAATTTAACATCGTCGCTGCTGGTTTGTTGCAGCAGAAGCAGGTTCAATATCCTATTTGCAATATCCCTAGGCTTATTGTAAACATCTACTTAAATTTCCAATGCCTAAAGATAACTTTCCACCCTAAGATCGATGTGACGGATTAATTTCCGATTACGCTGGTTTTTTAAATACCAAATCTTGCGTATGCTTGTCATGTAACATTTATGAAAAATAGTCAAAAAATGTATTCCATTTGAGTGCGTCACCATCAAATTTAGGAATGGCAATGCATAGCAAGCTATCGTTTTCGGAGCTTGTGCTTGCTTTAGCATCAACCGATCTTGAAGTTATGACGGTCCTTGGTTCCGTCATATTGCTACTAGACTAATCAGCAATATCAGCCTGCGCTGAGAAGTAGTTTTTGGTTTGTTGAACCATATCAGGATCTCTTCGATGAACCTAAAGTATCTATGGGACTTCTCTAAGTTCTGGTTCTTGATCAATTTGTTGTTGTCTTTAAAACAGTCCACCTTTTCTCTTGTACTGAGGCTCTGGCTTGATGGTAGACAGGTTTCGCTTTTCGTTTGGCTGGGTCTTATTTGCTGTTCCTAATACGCCTTGATATTTCCTTGCTTAATTCTTCCTGCGCATTCAAGATCAAGACCTCTTCCAGATTCATTGATTTGCGCATATATTTCGCTGTTTCCTGTTTGCGGAAATATATTGTAACTCTATTTTTTATTCCTGACCCATTGGACATTTTTTATTTGCTCCTTGGTGAGCTGGATCAAGCTTTGAGTCGCAAACGTGATAAGGTCAAGGAATAAATGAGTTTTTATATTTTGTTTATTGTGTTATGTAGAAATACAATTGAGTGGAGTCCTTCGTCAGGGTCGCCAAAATGTTTCTGTAAATGGGAAGTATTCAGTACACTACTAAAAGGCGTCGCAGGTAGCACTTGTAAGTTACAAGTGTAACCAGTTGGACTACAGAGAGAGAATTCCTCTGGGCCTATTTTGTGGTAGTTTTTTGAACTTTGGGCTTCTTTAGGTCCTTATGAACGACAGCATTTCTTACGTAAAACGGAGCACCCACTAAGCTGCGCAGAATTTTGCATTGAAAAGTTTGAATAATTTGAATATGAATCTGAATCCCATAAATCCAAATAGGCTTAAAAATTGCCTTGTAGACCAACTTTGTTACGTAGGCTGAGGCGTGATGCGGGCCTTAGAAGCCAGTACAGACGCTTAAGCGAATCTTAAGCTAAGCCGTCTTGTTAGTCAGGTGAGCTCTCTAATTCAGTTTGCTGTCCAAAGTAAGGTCCAAGTAATTGGCAGTTGACTCAATAGGAAGCCTCCTTCCAAAGAGGTGGACTTCGGGGCATGTAAGGATTCGTAGAGTGAAAACAACTTGCACCGACTTCTCGGTGTTGATACTGATGTTCCTTATATTTAGCCAAAGCTTTAAGACTGACAGCTGCATCTGAATAATTCCTGAGGCAGGATAAGGGCAGGTTTTAAAAGCCGGGAAAGCGGTGTCGTCTGCGTACATACCGATGAGGGAGAGCTGTGGGTTAGTTACCGGTAGGTCAGCAGTGAACAGGGTATATAATATAGGTGGAAGCCTTGGGGTACCCCAGCCTGTATTAAGAACAAATCCGATTCAGCGTACTTGAACATTACCAAAATTCTTTGATTATGAAGATATGACTTTAGTACAATGTAATTCGGCATTGGAAAATTTTTTTAGCTTCTACAGGAGTCCTGGGTGCCATACCTTGTCAAAGGCCTTTCGGACATCCAGAAACACTGCCGAGCAATACCTTTTATTTTCCAGAGCGTAAGAGATATTTTGAGCGACTCTTTGTGACTTGTCAGGTTTACCATGTTGCCTTCTGAAACCCAATTGGTGGTCTAGAATGAGCTGCGTCTTTTTCAGTACAGGAAGGAGTCTTCGTAAGAATAATCTCTCGAAGATTTTGGAGACAATCACCAAAAGGCTTATGGGACGGTAAAGGCTGGCCATATGCACAGACTTGCCGGGCATTGGAATCGAAACTGTCGCAGCGCACTTCCAATAGGAGGGCGAATAGTGTGATCAATTTGGTCACCATTGCCCTTGTCTGGACCGGAACTTCTCTTTGGATGGGCCGTTTGATATTTCGAGTGATTTTCGAGAAACCTGTCAAAGAACTTCTTGTAAAAGTTTCGTTAGGCTTTTTGCTGCTGTGTTGAATCGGCTCTTATCCCTTGGACTGCGAGTTGAAAACCAGTTTCGCCTGTTGCGCCTTTTTTCCGTAAAAAGTGAAGCATCTTTTGAGTCCAGAGATAAAGATCTCTGACTGGTATTCTTGTATTAGGTCTCCTTCTCGTTGTGGCTATTTTCAAAGTGTGCGTAATAAGCTGTTGCCGCACTTCATTTCGTTTGTTGTCACAAAATTTTTAAATCGGCAATTTAAGACTTTTCCCACGTTGAAATACGTTGAATTGGTAAGAAAAGCTCTCTTTCAAGCACCCGCTTCAAAAACCTTTCAATAGTAAGTATAGAGGATAACAACAGCTGTTAGAAATTGGTGTGAGCGAGAGCTGGAGGCGGTATGGGTCGGCGTGGATCCAAATTTTTCATGCAGATTATTGTTGGATGTCTATATTAAATATTATTTTTTTGTTACAAATTTATTTCGATATTAATACAAATAGAAGCGTTCATATTTTTATTCATGAAAAACAGAATTGATTTGATGATAGTTCATTTCTTTTATTAGTATATTTTAATATAAATTTATCTGATAGAATGGTAATTGCAGTATTGCAGATTGATGAGCAAAATAAATATTGGATTCTCTACCTTAAAGAAGAGGTACTGAATTATAACTTTTGTTTAGTAACTGAGCTCCTGCATCTATTGATGGCAACAAATGAAAGTGAATAGGTCAATAATTGTATTGATGTTTGTATTAGTTAAAATATAAATGCTACTGATAACGCAAATGTCTTCAATTTGAGAAGAAGATAAAGAACTATTTATTTTGCTTACTCAATATGTCAATAAAAGGAGATACCAAAGTTGTTGAGTATCAATTGTTTTTAAAAACAGCCACACCCCCTATTCTGACATTTTCACGATTAAATTTAATGATGCATTGAAAGTTGAGAATGTCAATACTTGCGGTATTAGTGATATTCGTTTTTGATAAAAAAAGGAAATGCCATTTTGTTCATAATATGTTGTCATTAAGATCCTGAACATGACTTTGCAGTCCCTGACAATTTAAAGAATAGAATCAAAAATAGATGGTCTTTCTGTTATGAAATAATTTAAAGAATTCTATATATGGTTTCAAATCATTCCGAAGAAAGTCTTTGTAATGCCGTTGGTAAAGGAACCATAGATAAATAGCTTTTAGAGCCTTGATAAAATTTATTGTTATTTTTTGCATTTACTTTGTATTAGCCGTTTAGAATTGTTACGCGCGTTAATAAAACATAAACTAAACGTTGGCAATGCCAATCTTCATATTCGTAGAAATTTTCATCAAAAGAGCCTCTTTGCTATTTATACTCGATACCGAAGGTAAAGAGTATATTGGGTTTGTGCAATGTCCGTCATGGTGTCTGTCCGTCCGTCCGTATGTTCTCAACTTTTTTCCACATCCTTCAAATTAGATACTTTAAACTTTGCAAATGTCTTTACCTATGGCATAGTAAATTTAAATGTGAAGATTGCAATTCTACGATAATAACGGGGCTGGCAAATCGATAAACTCGATAACGCAAAATCGATAGATGCAGCTATTTCGCAAGCCCTTACAGCTAGAACTACCAAAATTGGGAAGAAGATAGCTACTAACAACTTCCAAAAAACTGAATGAAAAATTTTGAATCCACGCTCACCCATTCCGCCCCCAGCCCCCCCGCAGTTTAAAGCCAAAAATGCCTATGTCTTCTACAGTTTTTAAGCTAGAGTCACCAAATTTGGTGCAAAGATAGGTGTTGACGAAACCCAACCATTTAATAAAAACTTTGGATGCCACGCCTATCCATTCTGCCCTAGCCACCCCAAACCGCCCTAACGCTTCGCTAAAAAAAGTAATGGGTGTATCTTCCAAAGTGTTAGTTAGAGTCATTAAATTAAGTAGGAAGATAACTGGTAGCGACCCCCAAAAAAACTGCATCAAAGTTTTGGAGCCCCACCCACCCATTTCGCCGCCAACCACCCCACAGTTAAAAACCAAAAATACCTGTATCTTCTTCAGTTTTTGAGCTAGAACCACCAAATTTAATGCCAAGATAGGAGATGACAACCCCCAAACAAACGCAAAAAATTTTGGATGCCACGCGTATCAATACTGCCCTAGCCGCCCCCAACCACCCAAACGCTTCATAGTATGTAATTATGGTCCAGCCGGATATAACTCTCTTTGTTGTCTCAATTTTTTCATAAAATATTCCAGGGCTTGTGTCGAACTTTTTCACAGACATCAACCGTGTAAGCACCAATAGTAACATAAGAAGCAGAATTAGCATGGATGAAGTGATTGTCTGTATTGGCTGTGGTGACCAGAAGTCGTTTTGCAGACTTGACCGCAGCCTCCCACATGCATTCACATGACGGTGCTTGTGGCGGAATAAATTTGAAGGCAACTTGTTTTTTGTTACTATGATTTATAAACCCTGCTCGGCCCCTTCGCCAAATATTGGTCCTTCCAGTTCCTTCAGTTGGTGGTTCGCACCAACGAAGTTTTTGGCATTGCCAGAATGAACCGTTTGACACTTGCCTCGGCGGAAACGTCGAAGGGCACCTTAGAAGGCGTTTGTTATCAGATCACTACACAGCACAAGGTGTACCGCCTTGGTAGAGAAGCAACAAAATACAGCTATGTAAGTCTTGTTTGGTCTTTTCCCGCGCAGTTTGTGATGAATCCAAATCTGTCCGCAGTAGTCTACGCCTGTAGTGAGCAACGTTCGTGTCGGTGTTACTCGATCGGTCGACAAATTGCAAAATAAACGCTAATGAACTTTGGTTTTGCGTTGTTGCTTTTTCGCAGCTGTGAATGATGTTTCTGGATTTGGTTTGTTTTCCTCGCCGTTGCTCGTAAAGCTTTAGCGCCTTAGTTCGTGTTATCTTCATGCAGCTCGTGCAATAGCACTTTTAATATAGAATCGTTGTTAGGCAGTAGAATCTGGTATTTTTTATTGTATGGGAGTGGGGCTTGCTCCAATCGACCTGCAACTCGCACGAGACCATCTGAGCCTTGTATAGGCGACAGCGATGAAAAAGGACTCTTTTTGTCCACCATATTGTAGCGTCGCAACATTTTGAGATCAGCAGTGAATTCAACTTGTTGTATTGTCCGCAAAATTAAGTTGCGAGCGTGATCCAATTCTTCGACGCACAGAGTAGTAGTTTCTGATCTGTGTTTCTTTTAAACAGAAGCGCAACATATACGCCACAATGCGCTGCAGTTTGTGGAATAAGTCACTGTGTTTGCAAGTGTACAATTCTTCACCTATTGTAGATGGATATTTTGCCAGGATTATATGTTTTGTTCTCCTCTCCAGGTTGCTCGGAAATATGTTGGGTGGGGTTGCCGATTTGCTCATGCAGGAATAGTGGTCCATATAGCCATAGATTATGCTCGGGTAACCTTCGTGCAGATATTCCTCTTGAAAGAACATCCGCTGCGTTGGCATGGCACATGGCACCATTGATTTTGGCTTGTCAACGCTTGGATCTTTGCTATCCGGTTGGCCACAAACGTGTGGTATGTGGAGGCAGCTGCATCGATCCATGACAGGACAACCGTAGCATCCGCCCAAAATCATCCTGGTACTGTGTTGGAGTTCAAGTCGAATCGTGTCCGCGAGCTCAGCGCCTAACAGTGCAGCACAAAGTTCTATTCGCGGGAGTGACTGCTTTGCCGTTGGAGCTACTCGAGATTTGGAACCTAGCAAGCGCACAAAAATTTGTTTATATTTGTATGTTGCGAGAAAGTACATTTGCTACGCCGTATGCTCGTTCCGATGCGTCCACAAATGTGTGTAGTTCCCTTGTCCCAACGACGGGAGCAAACAAGCCCAGGGGTTTGAAGAGTTGTGCCAACTCTGAGCGTACAACACGTTTAGTTATTTTCGTAGCTGTGCTGCTCTGAGCTCGGCCACAAAGTTCGTCCCCTTTGGGCATCCAAATAAGACCCAGTGTCTTGACCCTGTAATTGTCCACTGTGTCCTTTGTATCCTTGGTATCTCTTGTGACAGTTGCTCCTTGTTTGAGCACCATTTTCGTCAATTAAGTCCATAGGGAAGCAGGGTCTTTATCAATTTTCTCGAATGAGGTTTGCTTCTTGAACTGAGTCTGCTCCTGTGAGGCAGTCGTCTACATAGAAGTCATTTGTTAGTGCAGTTGGTCCTGCTGTGATTTGTCAAAGTGTGTCGTGCCCAAGTGATTAAGACACTTGGTTGCTAAGAATGGAGCTGAGGCCGTGCCGTACGTAACTGTTTTTAGTCTATAGTACGTAAGTTGCTCCTTGGGATTTTCTCTCCAAACGATCATCTGATGAAACCGGTTCTCAGGATTGGTCCAAATCTGGCGGTACATCTTTTCAATGTCCGCAGTAAACACAAATTTGTATGCTATAAATCTTAGCAAGATTGGCATTAGGCCGCTCTGCACAGTAGGTCCTACTTGCAGTATGTCGTTAAGTGACTTTTCTGTCGACGTTTTGCAGGATGCATCAAAAACTACTCTTAGCTTTTTTGTGCTGCTATCAAGTTCTAGCACACAATCATGAGAGATACAGTAGTGACTACTGGGAATCTGTTGAGGTGACACTTGTTTTAAGTGCCCTAGATCCTTATATTCCGATATGAGCACTGCATATTGCTTCCACGTGTCCCCCAAAGTTTTGCGCTCCAAAGATAAAAATCGTTTGGTCCTAATTTCTATGGAATCTCCCAAGGCTGAATAGTGTTAAGAAAATGGAAGTTTAATGTTGTAATATATTGTTCGTTTACCCTTTGCTATGTTTGTTCAATTAATAACACAATTGTTTAGAGTTTATGTTTAATGATCGCTTTAATATTTGATGTTTTTAATTCTTTATTAACTGCACACAACCAGCCACGTTCACACGCAAAAACAAAAGAGGAAGTAAGTAAAACAGTGTGCCCATACATTCATTTTTAGGGATTTCAATAATGTACATTTTTGTTAACATAACATGACAGTGAGGACGGTAGAGTAATGTTATGTCCAACATTTAAAAATGAATCCACCGTTATTTGTAAATTCTCCAAGAAGTGTTTTTCACACTTAATCTCAATAGGTGTTCGTGTTTTCTGCTGAGTCCATGCTATCTAGTTTCCAAAATCGTTCCAATAAATCATTGTTTTCTGCACAAATGGCTGATGATTTATTTGCAGTTTTTACTTTTCCAGCAAAAATCCATCTAAATTCAGTTTTTTGAATCATCGGACCAGAATAGAATATTCTGTGTTGTTAGGGAATAATAATGTTTTGTTCCAATCAGCAGATCGATTTTGCCTGGTTTGTTAAAGTAGGGGTCAGCAAGTAGCAGATTGCTCGGTATGCTCCAATCGGTACTGTTGATCGATTCGTCAGGTTGATCCGATATAGTGTTGAGTAGTACAAAAACTTCCATTCGCATCGTGAAATTGCTGTGTAGTGATGCCTTGTGTGTGCGAATGCCTTGTGTGTTGATCTGCTGCTGCTGATGCGATAAATGAACTAACGTGTGGTGTTTCTTGTTGCATTTAAAGCAGCTGCAGTTGCTCGGTCATGAATTTGTTTTATGGTCGTTTTTGAAGCAATTGACGCATAATTTTTGCCGTTGCACCCAATTAAGGCGCTCACTAATTGTTTTAGCGCGAAAGTTGTCACATTTCGATAAATAGTGAATTGTCTTTTTACAGTACAGACATCTTGTTTGTGCACTTTTTTCCCTGGTATAACCTAATTATTGCTTCTAAAATGTTAATTCTTTGTGCCATCCAGTTTATTTCTTGGAATGTAAATGATGATCGGATCCCATGTTGAGATGTCAATTCCGAGTCCCATCAATGAAGCTAAGGAATCTAATGTGGTGATTTTCAGCTCCTTAAAAAATTTAACATCGTCGCTGCTGGTTTGTTGCAGCAGAAGCAGGTTCAATATCCTATTTGCAATATCCCTAGGCTTATTGTAAACATCTACTTAAATTTCCAATGCCTAAAGATAACTTTCCACCCTAAGATCGATGTGACGGATTAATTTCCGATTACGCTGGTTTTTTAAATACCAAATCTTGCGTATGCTTGTCATGTAACATTTATGAAAAATAGTCAAAAAATGTATTCCATTTGAGTGCGTCACCATCAAATTTAGGAATGGCAATGCATAGCAAGCTATCGTTTTCGGAGCTTGTGCTTGCTTTAGCATCAACCGATCTTGAAGTTATGACGGTCCTTGGTTCCGTCATATTGCTACTAGACTAATCAGCAATATCAGCCTGCGCTGAGAAGTAGTTTTTGGTTTGTTGAACCATATCAGGATCTCTTCGATGAACCTAAAGTATCTATGGGACTTCTCTAAGTTCTGGTTCTTGATCAATTTGTTGTTGTCTTTAAAACAGTCCACCTTTTCTCTTGTACTGAGGCTCTGGCTTGATGGTAGACAGGTTTCGCTTTTCGTTTGGCTGGGTCTTATTTGCTGTTCCTAATACGCCTTGATATTTCCTTGCTTAATTCTTCCTGCGCATTCAAGATCAAGACCTCTTCCAGATTCATTGATTTGCGCATATATTTCGCTGTTTCCTGTTTGCGGAAATATATTGTAACTCTATTTTTTATTCCTGACCCATTGGACATTTTTTATTTGCTCCTTGGTGAGCTGGATCAAGCTTTGAGTCGCAAACGTGATAAGGTCAAGGAATAAATGAGTTTTTATATTTTGTTTATTGTGTTATGTAGAAATACAATTGAGTGGAGTCCTTCGTCAGGGTCGCCAAAATGTTTCTGTAAATGGGAAGTATTCAGTACACTACTAAAAGGCGTCGCAGGTAGCACTTGTAAGTTACAAGTGTAACCAGTTGGACTACAGAGAGAGAATTCCTCTGGGCCTATTTTGTGGTAGTTTTTTGAACTTTGGGCTTCTTTAGGTCCTTATGAACGACAGCATTTCTTACGTAAAACGGAGCACCCACTAAGCTGCGCAGAATTTTGCATTGAAAAGTTTGAATAATTTGAATATGAATCTGAATCCCATAAATCCAAATAGGCTTAAAAATTGCCTTGTAGACCAACTTTGTTACGTAGGCTGAGGCGTGATGCGGGCCTTAGAAGCCAGTACAGACGCTTAAGCGAATCTTAAGCTAAGCCGTCTTGTTAGTCAGGTGAGCTCTCTAATTCAGTTTGCTGTCCAAAGTAAGGTCCAAGTAATTGGCAGTTGACTCAATAGGAAGCCTCCTTCCAAAGAGGTGGACTTCGGGGCATGTAAGGATTCGTAGAGTGAAAACAACTTGCACCGACTTCTCGGTGTTGATACTGATGTTCCTTATATTTAGCCAAAGCTTTAAGACTGACAGCTGCATCTGAATAATTCCTGAGGCAGGATAAGGGCAGGTTTTAGAAGCCGGGAAAGCGGTGTCGTCTGCGTACATACCGATGAGGGAGAGCTGTGGGTTAGTTACCGGTAGGTCAGCAGTGAACAGGGTATATAATATAGGTGGAAGCCTTGGGGTACCCCAGCCTGTATTAAGAACAAATCCGATTCAGCGTACTTGAACATTACCAAAATTCTTTGATTATGAAGATATGACTTTAGTACAATGTAATTCGGCATTGGAAAATTTTTTTAGCTTCTACAGGAGTCCTGGGTGCCATACCTTGTCAAAGGCCTTTCGGACATCCAGAAACACTGCCGAGCAATACCTTTTATTTTCCAGAGCGTAAGAGATATTTTGAGCGACTCTTTGTGACTTGTCAGGTTTACCATGTTGCCTTCTGAAACCCAATTGGTGGTCTAGAATGAGCTGCGTCTTTTTCAGTACAGGAAGGAGTCTTCGTAAGAATAATCTCTCGAAGATTTTGGAGACAATCACCAAAAGGCTTATGGGACGGTAAAGGCTGGCCATATGCACAGACTTGCCGGGCATTGGAATCGAAACTGTCGCAGCGCACTTCCAATAGGAGGGCGAATAGTGTGATCAATTTGGTCACCATTGCCCTTGTCTGGACCGGAACTTCTCTTTGGATGGGCCGTTTGATATTTCGAGTGATTTTCGAGAAACCTGTCAAAGAACTTCTTGTAAAAGTTTCTTTAGGCTTTTTGCTGCTGTGTTGAATCGGCTCTTATCCCTTGGACTGCGAGTTGAAAACCAGTTTCGCCTGTTGCGCCTTTTTTCCGTAAAAAGTGAAGCATCTTTTGAGTCCAGAGATAAAGATCTCTGACTGGTATTCTTGTATTAGGTCTCCTTCTCGTTGTGGCTATTTTCAAAGTGTGCGTAATAAGCTGTTGCCGCACTTCATTTCGTTTGTTGTCACAAAATTTTTAAATCGGCAATTTAAGACTTTTCCCACGTTGAAATACGTTGAATTGGTAAGAAAAGCTCTCTTTCAAGCACCCGCTTCAAAAACCTTTCAATAGTAAGTATAGAGGATTACAACAGCTGTTAGAAATTGGTGTGAGCGAGAGCTGGAGGCGGTATGGGTCGGCGTGGATCCAAATTTTTCATGCAGATCTTTGTGGGATGTCTATATTAAATATTATTTTTTTGTTACAAATTTATTTCGATATTAATACAAATAGAAGCGTTCATATTTTTATTCATGAAAAACAGAATTGATTTGATGATAGTTCATTTCTTTTATTAGTATATTTTAATATAAATTTATCTGATAGAATGGTAATTGCAGTATTGCAGATTGATGAGCAAAATAAATATTGGATTCTCTACCTTAAAGAAGAGGTACTGAATTATAACTTTTGTTTAGTAACTGAGCTCCTGCATCTATTGATGGCAACAAATGAAAGTGAATAGGTCAATAATTGTATTGATGTTTGTATTAGTTAAAATATAAATGCTACTGATAACGCAAATGTCTTCAATTTGAGAAGAAGATAAAGAACTATTTATTTTGCTTACTCAATATGTCAATAAAAGGAGATACCAAAGTTGTTGAGTATCAATTGTTTTTAAAAACAGCCACACCCCCTATTCTGACATTTTCACGATTAAATTTAATGATGCATTGAAAGTTGAGAATGTCAATACTTGCGGTATTAGTGATATTCGTTTTTGATAAAAAAAGGAAATGCCATTTTGTTCATAATATGTTGTCATTAAGATCCTGAACATGACTTTGCAGTCCCTGACAATTTAAAGAATAGAATCAAAAATAGATGGTCTTTCTGTTATGAAATAATTTAAAGAATTCTATATATGGTTTCAAATCATTCCGAAGAAAGTCTTTGTAATGCCGTTGGTAAAGGAACCATAGATAAATAGCTTTTAGAGCCTTGATAAAATTTATTGTTATTTTTTGCATTTACTTTGTATTAGCCGTTTAGAATTGTTACGCGCGTTAATAAAACATAAACTAAACGTTGGCAATGCCAATCTTCATATTCGTAGAAATTTTCATCAAAAGAGCCTCTTCGCTATTTATACTCGATACCGAAGGTAAAGAGTATATTGGGTTTGTGCAATGTCCGTCATGGTGTCTGTCCGTCCGTCCGTATGTTCTCAACTTTTTTCCACATCCTTCAAATTAGATACTTTAAACTTTGCAAATGTCTTTACCTATGGCATAGTAAATTTAAATGTGAAGATTGCAATTCTACGATAATAACGGGGCTGGCAAATCGATAAACTCGATAACGCAAAATCGATAGATGCAGCTATTTCGCAAGCCCTTACAGCTAGAACTACCAAAATTGGGAAGAAGATAGCTACTAACAACTTCCAAAAAACTGAATGAAAAATTTTGAATCCACGCTCACCCATTCCGCCCCCAGCCCCCCCGCAGTTTAAAGCCAAAAATGCCTATGTCTTCTACAGTTTTTAAGCTAGAGTCACCAAATTTGGTGCAAAGATAGGTGTTGACGAAACCCAACCATTTAATAAAAACTTTGGATGCCACGCCTATCCATTCTGCCCTAGCCACCCCAAACCGCCCTAACGCTTCGCTAAAAAAAGTAATGGGTGTATCTTCCAAAGTGTTAGTTAGAGTCATTAAATTAAGTAGGAAGATAACTGGTAGCGACCCCCAAAAAAACTGCATCAAAGTTTTGGAGCCCCACCCACCCATTTCGCCGCCAACCACCCCACAGTTAAAAACCAAAAATACCTGTATCTTCTTCAGTTTTTGAGCTAGAACCACCAAATTTAATGCCAAGATAGGAGATGACAACCCCCAAACAAACGCAAAAAATTTTGGATGCCACGCGTATCAATACTGCCCTAGCCGCCCCCAACCACCCAAACGCTTCATAGTATGTAATTATGGTCCAGCCGGATATAACTCTCTTTGTTGTCTCAATTTTTTCATAAAATATTCCAGGGCTTGTGTCGAACTTTTTCACAGACATCAACCGTGTAAGCACCAATGGTAACATAAGAAGCAGAATTAGCATGGATGAAGTGATTGTCTGTATTGGCTGTGGTGACCAGAAGTCGTTTTGCAGACTTGACCGCAGCCTCCCACATGCATTCACATGACGGTGCTTGTGGCGGAATAAATTTGAAGGCAACTTGTTTTTTGTTACTATGATTTATAAACCCTGCTCGGCCCCTTCGCCAAATATTGGTCCTTCCAGTTCCTTCAGTTGGTGGTTCGCACCAACGAAGTTTTTGGCATTGCCAGAATGAACCGTTTGACACTTGCCTCGGCGGAAACGTCGAAGGGCACCTTAGAAGGCATTTGTTATCAGATCACTACACAGCACAAGGTGTACCGCCTTGGTAGAGAAGCAACAAAATACAGCTATGTAAGTCTTGTTTGGTCTTTTCCCGCGCAGTTTGTGATGAATCCAAATCTGTCCGCAGTAGTCTACGCCTGTAGTGAGCAACGTTCGTGTCGGTGTTACTCGATCGGTCGACAAATTGCAAAATAAACGCTAATGAACTTTGGTTTTGCGTTGTTGCTTTTTCGCAGCTGTGAATGATGTTTCTGGATTTGGTTTGTTTTCCTCGCCGTTGCTCGTAAAGCTTTAGCGCCTTAGTTCGTGTTATCTTCATGCAGCTCGTGCAATAGCACTTTTAATATAGAATCGTTGTTAGGCAGTAGAATCTGGTATTTTTTATTGTATGGGAGTGGGGCTTGCTCCAATCGACCTGCAACTCGCACGAGACCATCTGAGCCTTGTATAGGCGACAGCGATGAAAAAGGACTCTTTTTGTCCACCATATTGTAGCGTCGCAACATTTTGAGATCAGCAGTGAATTCAACTTGTTGTATTGTCCGCAAAATTAAGTTGCGAGCGTGATCCAATTCTTCGACGCACAGAGTAGTAGTTTCTGATCTGTGTTTCTTTTAAACAGAAGCGCAACATATACGCCACAATGCGCTGCAGTTTGTGGAATAAGTCACTGTGTTTGCAAGTGTACAATTCTTCACCTATTGTAGATGGATATTTTGCCAGGATTATATGTTTTGTTCTCCTCTCCAGGTTGCTCGGAAATATGTTGGGTGGGGTTGCCGATTTGCTCATGCAGGAATAGTGGTCCATATAGCCATAGATTATGCTCGGGTAACCTTCGTGCAGATATTCCTCTTGAAAGAACATCCGCTGCGTTGGCATGGCACATGGCACCATTGATTTTGGCTTGTCAACGCTTGGATCTTTGCTATCCGGTTGGCCACAAACGTGTGGTATGTGGAGGCAGCTGCATCGATCCATGACAGGACAACCGTAGCATCCGCCCAAAATCATCCTGGTACTGTGTTGGAGTTCAAGTCGAATCGTGTCCGCGAGCTCAGCGCCTAACAGTGCAGCACAAAGTTCTATTCGCGGGAGTGACTGCTTTGCCGTTGGAGCTACTCGAGATTTGGAACCTAGCAAGCGCACAAAAATTTGTTTATATTTGTATGTTGCGAGAAAGTACATTTGCTACGCCGTATGCTCGTTCCGATGCGTCCACAAATGTGTGTAGTTCCCTTGTCCCAACGACGGGAGCAAACAAGCCCAGGGGTTTGAAGAGTTGTGCCAACTCTGAGCGTACAACACGTTTAGTTATTTTCGTAGCTGTGCTGCTCTGAGCTCGGCCACAAAGTTCGTCCCCTTTGGGCATCCAAATAAGACCCAGTGTCTTGATCCTGTAATTGTCCACTGTGTCCTTTGTATCCTTGGTATCTCTTGTGACAGTTGCTCCTTGTTTGAGCACCATTTTCGTCAATTAAGTCCATAGGGAAGCAGGGTCTTTATCAATTTTCTCGAATGAGGTTTGCTTCTTGAACTGAGTCTGCTCCTGTGAGGCAGTCGTCTACATAGAAGTCATTTGTTAGTGCAGTTGGTCCTGCTGTGATTTGTCAAAGTGTGTCGTGCCCAAGTGATTAAGACACTTGGTTGCTAAGAATGGAGCTGAGGCCGTGCCGTACGTAACTGTTTTTAGTCTATAGTACGTAAGTTGCTCCTTGGGATTTTCTCTCCAAACGATCATCTGATGAAACCGGTTCTCAGGATTGGTCCAAATCTGGCGGTACATCTTTTCAATGTCCGCAGTAAACACAAATTTGTATGCTATAAATCTTAGCAAGATTGGCATTAGGCCGCTCTGCACAGTAGGTCCTACTTGCAGTATGTCGTTAAGTGACTTTTCTGTCGACGTTTTGCAGGATGCATCAAAAACTACTCTTAGCTTTTTTGTGCTGCTATCAAGTTCTAGCACACAATCATGAGAGATACAGTAGTGACTACTGGGAATCTGTTGAGGTGACACTTGTTTTAAGTGCCCTAGATCCTTATATTCCGATATGAGCACTGCATATTGCTTCCACGTGTCCCCCAAAGTTTTGCGCTCCAAAGATAAAAATCGTTTGGTCCTAATTTCTATGGAATCTCCCAAGGCTGAATAGTGTTAAGAAAATGGAAGTTTAATGTTGTAATATATTGTTCGTTTACCCTTTGCTATGTTTGTTCAATTAATAACACAATTGTTTAGAGTTTATGTTTAATGATCGCTTTAATATTTGATGTTTTTAATTCTTTATTAACTGCACACAACCAGCCACGTTCACACGCAAAAACAAAAGAGGAAGTAAGTAAAACAGTGTGCCCATACATTCATTTTTAGGGATTTCAATAATGTACATTTTTGTTAACATAACATGACAGTGAGGACGGTAGAGTAATGTTATGTCCAACACGCCCCCTCAAAAATTACATTAAACTATATAAATTAAGTATTTCATTACAAGTGACTGGTGTGTATTCTGGGGAAGTATTACAATATGATCCAGTATTTACTGCTAGGATTGGGAAAACCCAGATAAAACCCAATCAGATCATTTCAACCTAACAATATTCATATTCAATTCAACTTAACAATATTCATATTCATTTTAATTACTATAGATGATTTCAATATTTTCACGTTAATATAAAATAAATCAAATTAAAATTTAATAATTTTCATATTTTTTTTTTTTTTTTATAGTTTTTTTTTTTTTTGTTAATTAATATATATGACTTAAATGCTTTTAATCTAATTTTATTGTTGTTGGTGACTTCAGTCTTCCTGTTGTAGTCCCATCTGCTTTCTCAATTCGATGAATCTCCCGGCAGGTAATGCTTTTGTAAAAATATCTGCCAGCTGATTCTCTGTAGGAATATACTAAATAGTTATAATATTATTCTCTCTGGTGAAATGATATTTTATGTCAATATGTTTTGACCTCTTATGACATGAGGGATTGCTGGCTATACTTATACAACCCTGGTTATCTTCAAATATTTTTATTGGCTTGTCAAGTTTAATGCTAACACTTTCTAAGAGAGATTTAAGCCATAATGCCTCTCTTACTGCTTCAAACAAAGCCATGTACTCTGCTTCAGTGGATGAAGCTGCCACTGAATTCTGCCTCCTTGTGTTCCAACAAATCGAATTTGAATTAAACATTTTAAATATATAACCCGTTGTACTTTTTCTGTCATTCTCGTTTCCCCCCCAATCTGAGTCAACATAGCCAACAAATATGTGTTCATAATCTAAATTTTTCTTAAAGATTAGTTTCATGTCAATATTGCCTCTAAAATATCTCAGAATTCTTTTTAAACCTTGCCATAATTCAATATTATTTTTATTTGTATATCTACTTAATTTGTTTATGGCAGCAGCGATATCAGGACGTGTACAAAGCATTATGTACATTAAGCTACCAATTAAATTTCGACAGGGGGCATCGTATATGTCGTCTGAGTTTAACATTTCATAATTTAGCTTGCTTGGAAGTGGAGTGCTGACGGATTTGCATTCTTCCATATTAAACTTACTTAAAATCCTTTTTATGTAAGCAGATTGGCGTAAAGATATCTGATCATAACCTATTTCTATTTTCATTCCAATAAAGTACCGTATTTCACCTAAGTCAGTCATTCGAAACTTTGTCATCAGGTATTGTTTAAAATTATCTATTATATCTATATCTGATGTCGCTATAACTAAGTCGTCCACATATAGCAATACATATAAATTCTTTTTTATATCACCTTCATCTTTAACATATATACATCGATCAACAGGTGAATTCTTAAATCCACACTCTTTCAACGCTTGCTCAAATACTTGAAACCAGCATCTAGCTGCTTGTTTGAGCCCGTAAATTGATTTATTTAATTTACATACACTTTCATTATTGCAAACAATTCCTTGAGGAACTTTCATGTATATTTCCTCTCTCAGCGTACCATTTAGAAAAGCTGTTTTAACATCCATGTGATGTACTTTGAAGTTAAATTGGTTTGCAATAGATAATATAAAACGAAAACTAGAAATTCTAGCAACAGGGGCGAACGTTTCATCGTAATCTATTTGATACTTCTGTGTAAAACCACGTGCCACTAATCTTGCCTTATATCTTACTGGATTTCCAAATTCATTCTGTTTTAAGGTAAATACCCACTTGCTGTCTACAATATTCTTGTTTTCGGGCCTTCTAACAATAGTCCATGTCTTATTTAATTCGTGAGCAGACAATTCTTCTTGAATAGCTTCTTCCCATAAAGACCTGTCCTCTCTACTTCGTATCTCATCAAACGTATTAGGAACTTCATTGAAAACAGTATGAGCATTTAAAATATAACTATTTAGACTTGCTTCATCTTCGCTATACGATATATGTGGCTTATTTTTCAATCTATCGCTTCTTCTAGTTACATCTTCAGTAACTTTGTCCGCGATTTCATTTGGTAACTTTTCACTAGGCTGTTGAATTTCCTTACTCTCATTTTTGGAAATTGTCTTTATCGCTATCCTTACTTTCATTCAGGATCTCTGGTACACAACATTCCATACTCTCATTCTGGACATTTTCATTATCGTAATCCTTACTCTCATTCGGGATCTCTGGTTCATAACTTTCCATATTCTCATTCTGGAAATTTTCATTATCATAATCCTTACTCTCATTCGGGATCTCTGGTTCATAACTTTCCATATTCTCATTCTGGAAATTTTCATTATCATCCTCCTTACTTTCATTCAGGAGATCACTTTCCTTACTCTCATTCAGGAATTTAATATTCTTATTTTTATCCTTACTATCGTTCGGGATTTCACTTTTACCAGCTCTAGAGTTCACCATATTTGTCTCATCTACAACCACGTCTCTAGCAACAATAAATTTCTCATTTTCGATATCCCATAATTTAAAGCCATTCGGTTCATATCCGACAAAAATACTCTTAAATGATTTTTCTTCGAACTTCCGTTTTCTATTTTTATTGTGAACATACACAGTCGAACCGAATATTTTCAAATATTTTAAAACCGGCTTTCTACTATGCCACATCTCGTATGGTGTAGTTGCTCGATCTCCAAGTGCCTTACTTGGATTCCTATTTATTATGTACGTTGCCGTTAACACAGCTTCACCCCAAAAAGATTTATCTAATTCTGCACCACTGATCATGGCACGAGCCTTTTCAGTAATTGTTCTAATCATTCGTTCGGAAACTCCATTCAACTGTGGAGTATATGGTACCGTTAAATGATAACTTATTCCCTTCTGAACACAGAACTCACGCATATCGGTAGATAAATATTCCCTACCATTGTCAATGTACAGATTCACTACTTTGAGATTAAAATGTGCTTCACTTTTTGCCACAAAGTCTTTAAACATATTAAACACATCCGATTTATGTTTTATAAGATAAGTAACACAATAATGTGTAAACTGATCCACGAAAATTACGTAGTAGTTTTTATCATCAATAGTTGTAGGAGTTATCGGACCACAGACATCTGAATGAATAACAAAGAGAGCTCTATTTATATGTTCTTTATTTTTATATTTATCAAATCGTAATCTGGCTTGATTTCCATTTAAACAAGCTTCGCATATGTCGTCTGTGGGATTAACACTATCAAGAAGCCTATTATCGTTAAATAAATTCTTTCTTTTTATTTCTAACATTTTCCCTTTGCTAATGTGACCCAATCTCTCATGCCACAATTTATATAGATTAGTGTTATTTGCATTAATTTTATATGCTTTAAATTCAATAATTGGCATATCGTACGCACCTGACTTTTCAGCAATAGTGATACCATTCTTGTTCAGTTTCACTCCATTTTCGTCGAATATAACAGTTATACCGGCCTCTTGCATTCTTTTTACCGATATAAGATTCTCTGCGACTTCTCCACAGTATAAGACGTCCTCCAGCGTAATCTCATAATCAGTTTGTAGACGAACGACTCCACGCTTGGTTGCAGATATGTATTCTCCTTGTTTGGCTACAGCAATCCTTACTGGAGTTTCCAATTCGACAGAGTCTACGAATAGTGTCTCATCGTTTATGAGGTGGTCTGTAGCACCAGAGTCCAGAATAAAATTCACATTCATGTTTGATTTCTTATTTTTATCATTTAAGCTTTTCAACATAAACGCGAAACCTGGCTTGGATGTTGCAGTGTGAGCTTGTTTATTGTTTTCTTTATTATTATTTTCATTATTAATTTGTTTTTTATAACTATAACAATCTTTCTTTATGTGTCCCGGTTTTCCACAGTGGTGACATTTTATATTATTTTGTTTTGAATATGGTTTGCGGGTATTATTATTATAATTTTGCTTTTTGAATTTGTATTTGTTATTATTTTTATAATTGTTTTTATAATTATTATTGTATGCTTCAGCATGCATAACCTTTTTACTAGTGTCATTATTAGCGTTTTTTATTTTTACTTCGTGATCTAATAAACGGTTCTTGACGAAAGCTAGTGTTATATTTTCCTCCGATAATGTCTCTATAGCTGTAATAACCCCGTCATACGATATTGGCAAAGTAAGTAGCAAGTGCGAAACCTTATCCATTTCATCTATTTTAGCACCCGATGCTAAAAGTTCACCGACTAGTTCATCAAAAATCATAAAGTGGTTCACTAGCGTCATCTCGCTCTTTAATTTGAGCGACAACAATCGTTTGCGCACAGCTAATTGCGACGCCAGACTTTTACGCTCATATACGGAATCCAAATTCAGCAGAATTTGGCGTGCTGTGTGGTTGCCGGTAGCAAAATTCAAAAACGAATCGCTTAAATTTTCTATTAATGCACTCTTAGCGCACCTCTCTGCCTTCACCCAACTTTCGTCTTGTTCATTAGGTGTCTCATCGTCGATAACTTTTAACACATCGAGTTCAGCAAGAAGTGCTCTAACTCTGAATTTCCAAATCGCGTATTTCTCGCCGTCAAACGGTTTTATATTGCGCTTTGCCTTATCCATTATATATATTTATTTGCGTATATGTATTTGTAAGCACGCGAGACGGACGCTTTGAATATGAAAATTTTATACACTTTTAATTCTTTATTAGAACGTAGCCTGGGCCCATAACCTGTTGTAATATATTGTTCGTTTACCCTTTGCTATGTTTGTTCAATTAATAACACAATTGTTTAGAGTTTATGTTTAATGATCGCTTTAATATTTGATGTTTTTAATTCTTTATTAACTGCACACAACCAGCCACGTTCACACGCAAAAACAAAAGAGGAAGTAAGTAAAACAGTGTGCCCATACATTCATTTTTAGGGATTTCAATAATGTACATTTTTGTTAACATAACATGACAGTGAGGACGGTAGAGTAATGTTATGTCCAACATTTAAAAATGAATCCACCGTTATTTGTAAATTCTCCAAGAAGTGTTTTTCACACTTAATCTCAATAGGTGTTCGTGTTTTCTGCTGAGTCCATGCTATCTAGTTTCCAAAATCGTTCCAATAAATCATTGTTTTCTGCACAAATGGCTGATGATTTATTTGCAGTTTTTACTTTTCCAGCAAAAATCCATCTAAATTCAGTTTTTTGAATCATCGGACCAGAATAGAATATTCTGTGTTGTTAGGGAATAATAATGTTTTGTTCCAATCAGCAGATCGATTTTGCCTGGTTTGTTAAAGTAGGGGTCAGCAAGTAGCAGATTGCTCGGTATGCTCCAATCGGTACTGTTGATCGATTCGTCAGGTTGATCCGATATAGTGTTGAGTAGTACAAAAACTTCCATTCGCATCGTGAAATTGCTGTGTAGTGATGCCTTGTGTGTGCGAATGCCTTGTGTGTTGATCTGCTGCTGCTGATGCGATAAATGAACTAACGTGTGGTGTTTCTTGTTGCATTTAAAGCAGCTGCAGTTGCTCGGTCATGAATTTGTTTTATGGTCGTTTTTGAAGCAATTGACGCATAATTTTTGCCGTTGCACCCAATTAAGGCGCTCACTAATTGTTTTAGCGCGAAAGTTGTCACATTTCGATAAATAGTGAATTGTCTTTTTACAGTACAGACATCCTGTTTGTGCACTTTTTTCCCTGGTATAACCTAATTATTGCTTCTAAAATGTTTATTCTTTGTGCCATCCAGTTTATTTCTTGGAATGTAAATGATGATCGGATCCCATGTTGAGATGTCAATTCCGAGTCCCATCAATGAAGCTAAGGAATCTAATGTGGTGATTTTCAGCTCCTTAAAAAATTTAACATCGTCGCTGCTGGTTTGTTGCAGCAGAAGCAGGTTCAATATCCTATATGCAATATCCCTAGGCTTATTGTAAACATCTACTTAAATTTCCAATGCCTAAAGATAACTTTCCAACCTAAGATCGATGTGACGGATTAATTTCCGATTACGCTGGTTTTTTAAATACCAAATCTTGCGTATGCTTGTCATTTTTGTTTTATGTAACATTTATGAAAAATAGTCAAAAAATGTATTCCATTTGAGTGCGTCACCATCAAATTTAGGAATGGCAATGCATAGCAAGCTATCGTTTTCGGAGCTTGTGCTTGCTTTAGCATCAACCGATCTTGAAGTTATGACGGTCCTTGGTTCCGTCATATTGCTACTAGACTGATCAGCAATATCAGCCTGCGCTGAGAAGTAGTTTTTGGTTTGTTGAACCATATCAGGATCTCTTCGATGAACCTAAAGTATCTATGGGACTTCTCTAAGTTCTGGTTCTTGATCAATTCGTTGTTGTCTTTAAAACAGTCCACCTTTTCTCTTGTACTGAGGCTCTGGCTTGATGGTAGACAGGTTTCGCTTTTCGTTTGGCTGGGTCTTATTTGCTGTTCCTAATACGCCTTGATATTTCCTTGCTTAATTCTTCCTGCGCATTCAAGACCAAGACCTCTTCCAGATTCATTGATTTGCGCATATATTTCGCTGTTTCCTGTTTGCGGAAATATATTGTAACTCTATTTTTTATTCCTGACCCATTGGACATTTTTCATTTGCTCCTTGGTGAGCTGGATCAAGCTTTGAGTCGCAAACGTGATAAGGTCAAGGAATAAATGAGTTTTTATATTTTGTTTATTGTGTTATGTAGAAATACAATTGAGTGGAGTCCTTCGTCAGGGTCGCCAAAATGTTTCTGTAAATGGGAAGTATTCAGTACACTACTAAAAGGCGTCGCAGGTAGCACTTGTAAGTTACAAGTGTAACCAGTTGGACTACAGAGAGAGAAATCCTCTGGGCCTATTTTGTGGTAGTTTTTTTGAACTTTGGGCTTCTTTAGGTCCTTATGAGCGACAGCATTTCTTACGTAAGCACCCACTAAGCTGCGCAGAATTTTGCATTGAAAAGTTTGAATAATTTGAATATGAATCTGAATCCCATAAGTCCAAATAGGCTTAAAAATTGCCTTGTAGACCAACTTTGTTACGTAGGCTGAGGCGTGATGCGGGTCTTAGAAGCCAGTACATACGCTTAAGCGAATCTTAAGCTAAGCCGTCTTGTTAGTCAGGTGAGCTCTCTAATTCAGTTTGCTGTCCAAAGTAAGGTCCAAGTAATTGGCAGTTGACTCAATAGGAAGCCTCCTTCCAAAGAGGTGGACTTCAGGGCATGTAAGGATTCGTAGAGTGAAAACAACTTGCACCGACTTCTCGGTGTTGATACTGATGTTCCTTATATTTAGCCAAGGCTTTAAGACTGACAGCTGCATCTGAATAATTCCTGAGGCAGGATAAGGGCAGGTTTTAGAAACCGGGAAAGCGGTTTCGTCTGCGTACATACCGATGAGGGAGAGCTGTGGGTTAGTTACCGGTAGGTCAGCAGTGAACAGGGTATATAATATAGGTGGAAGCCTTGGGGTACCCCAGCCTGTATTAAGAACAAATCCGATTCAGCGTACTTGAACCTTACCAAAATTCTTTGATTATGAAGATATGACTTCAGTACAATGTAATACGGCATTGGAAAATTTTTTTAGCTTCTACAGGAGTCCTGGGTGCCATACCTTGTCAAAGGCCTTTCGGACATCCAGAAACACTGCCGAGCAATACCTTTTATTTTCCAGAGCGTAAAGATATTTTGAGCGACTCTTTGTGACTTGTCAGGTGTACCATGTTGCCTTCTGAAACCCAATTGGTGGTCTAGAATGAGCTGTTTCTTTTTCAGTACAGGAAGGAGTCTTCGTAAGAATAATCTCTCGAAGATTTTGGAGACAATCACCAAAAGGCTTATGGGACGGTAAAGGCTGGCCATATGCACAGACTTGCCGGGCATTGGAATCGAAACTGTCGCAGCGCACTTCCAATAGGAGGGCGAATAGTGTGATCAATTTGGTCACCATTGCCCTTGTCTGGACCGGAACTTCTCTTTGGATGGGCCGTTTGATATTTCGAGTGATTTTCGAGAAACCTGTCAAAGAACTTCTTGTAAAAGTTTCGTTAGGCTTTTTGCTGCTGTGTTGAATCGGCTCTTATCCCTTGGACTGCGAGTTGAAAACCAGTTTCGCCTGTTGCGCCTTTTTTCCGTAAAAAGTGAAGCATCTTTTGAGTCCAGAGATAAAGATCTCTGACTGGTATTCTTGTATTAGGTCTCCTTCTCGTTGTGGCTATTTGCAAAGTGTGCGTAATAAGCTGGTGCCGCACTTCATTTCTTTTGTTGTCACAAAATTTTTAAATCGGCAATTTTAGACTTTTCCCACAGCCCATATAATGTAAATACGTTGAATTGGTAAGAAAAGCTCTCTTTCAAGCACCCGCTTCAAAAACCTTTCAATAGTAAGTATAGAGGATTACAACAGCTGTTAGAAATTGGTGTGAGCGAGAGCTGGAGGCGGTATGGGTCGGCGTGGATCCAAATTTTTCATGCAGATTATTGTTGGATGTCTATATTAAATATTATTTTTTTGTTACAAATTTATTTCGATATTAATACAAATAGAAGCGTTCATATTTTTATTCATGAAAAACAGAATTGATTTGATGATAGTTCATTTCTTTTATTAGTATATTTTAATATAAATTTATCTGATAGAATTTTAATTGCAGTATTGCAGATTGATGAGCAAAATAAATATTGGATTCTCTACCTTAAAGAAGAGGTACTGAATTATAACTTTTGTTTAGTAACTGAGCTCCTGCATCTATTGATGGCAACAAATGAAAGTGAATAGGTCAATAATTGTATTGATGTTTGTATTAGCTAAAATATAAATGCTACTGATAACGCAAATGTCTTCAATTTGAGAAGAAGATAAAGAACTATTTATTTTGCTTACTCAATATGTCAATAAAAGGAGATACCAAAGTTGTTGAGTATCAATTGTTTTTAAAAACAGCCACACTCCCTATTCTGACATTTTCACGATTAAATTTAATGATGCATTGAAAGTTGAGAATGTCAATACTTGCGGTATTAGTGATATTCGTTTTTGATAAAAAAAGGAAATGCCATTTTGTTCATAATATGTTGTCATTAAGATCCTGAACATGACTTTGCAGTCCCTGACAATTTAAAGAATAGAATCAAAAATAGATGGTCTTTCTGTTATGAAATAATTTAAAGAATTCTATATATGGTTTCAAATCATTCCGAAGAAAGTCTTTGTAATGCCGTTGGTAAAGGAACCATAGATAAATAGCTTTTAGAGCCTTGATAAAATTTATTGTTATTTTTTGCATTTACTTTGTATTAGCCGTTTAGAATTGTTACGCGCGTTAATAAAACATAAACTAAACGTTGGCAATGCCAATCTTCATATTCGTAGAAATTTTCATCAAAAGGGCCTCTTTGCTATTTATACTCGATACCGAAGGTAAAGAGTATATTGGGTTTGTGCAATGTTCGTCATGGTGTCTGTCCGTCCGTCCGTATGTTCTCAACTTTTTTCCACACCCTTCAAATTAGATACTTGAAACTTTGCAAATGTCTTTACCTATGGCATAGTAAATTTAAATGTGAAGATTGCAATTCTACGATAATAACGGGGCTGGCAAATCGATAAACTCGATAACGCAAAATCGATAGATGCAGCTATTTCGCAAGCCCTTACAGCTAGAACTACCAAAATTGGGGAGAAGATAGCTACTAACAACTTCCAAAAAACTGAATGAAAAATTTTGAATCCACGCTCACCCATTCCGCCCCCAGCCCCCCCGCAGTTTAAAGCCAAAAATGCCTATGTCTTCTACAGTTTTTAAGCTAGAGTCACCAAATTTGGTGCAAAGGTAGGTGTTGACGAAACCCAACCATTTAATAAAAACTTTGGATGCCACGCCTATCCATTCTGCCCTAGCCACCCCAAACCGCCCTAACGCTTCGCTAAAAAAAGTAATGGGTGTATCTTCCAAAGTGTTAGTTAGAGTCATTAAATTAAGTAGGAAGATAACTGGTAGCGACCCCCAAAAAAACTGCATCAAAGTTTTGGAGCCCCACCCACCCATTTCGCCGCCAACCACCCCAAAGTTAAAAACCAAAAATACCTATATCTTCTTCAGTTTTTGAGCTAGAACCACCAAATTTAATGCCAAGATAGGAGATGACAACCCCCAAACAAACGCAAAAAATTTTGGATGCCACGCGTATCAATACTGCCCTAGCCGCCCCCAACCACCCAAACGCTTCATAGTATGTAATTATGGTCCAGTCGGATATAACTTTCTTTGTTGTCTCAATTTTTTCATAAAATATTCCAGGGCTTGTGTCGAACTTTTTCACAGACATCAACCGTGTAAGCACCAATGGTAACATAAGAAGCAGAATTAGCATGGATGAAGTGATTGTCTGTATTGGCTGTGGTGACCAGAAGTCGTTTTGCAGACTTGACCGCAGCCTCCCACATGCATTCACATGACGGTGCTTGTGGCGGAATAAATTTGAAGGCAACTTGTTTTTTGTTACTATGATTTATAAACCCTGCTCGGCCCCTTCGCCAAATATTGGTCCTTCCAGTTCCTTCAGTTGGTGGTTCGCACCAACGAAGTTTTTGGCATTGCCAGAATGAACCGTTTGACACTTGCCTCGGCGGAAACGTCGAAGGGCACCTTAGAAGGCGTTTGTTGTCAGATCACTACCCAGCACAAGGTGTACCGCCTTGGTAGAGAAGCAACAAAATACAGCTATGTAAGTCTTGTTTGGTCTTTTCCCGCGCAGTTTGTGATGAATCCAAATCTGTCCGCAGTAGTCTACGCCTGTAGTGAGCAACGTTCGTGTCGGTGTTACTCGATCGGTCGACAAATTGCAAAATAAACGCTAATGAACTTTGGTTTTGCGTTGTTGCTTTTTCGCAGCTGTGAATGATGTTTCTGGATTTGGTTTGTTTTCCTCGCCGTTGCTCGTAAAGCTTTAGCGCCTTAGTTCGTGTTATCTTCATGCAGCTCGTGCAATAGCACTTTTAATATAGAATCGTTGTTAGGCAGTAGAATCTGGTATTTTTTATTGTATGGGAGTGGGGCTTGCTCCAATCGACCTGCAACTCGCACGAGACCGTCTGAGCCTTGTATAGGCGACAGCGATGAAAAAGGACTCTTTTTGTCCACCATATTGTAGCGTCGCAACATTTTGAGATCAGCAGTGAATTCAACTTGTTGTATTGTCCGCAAAATTAAGTTGCGAGCGTGATCCAATTCTTCGACGCACAGAGTAGTAGTTTCTGATCTGTGTTTCTTTTAAACAGAAGCGCAACATATACGCCACAATGCGCTGCAGTTTGTGGAATAAGTCACTGTGTTTGCAAGTGTACAATTCTTCACCTATTGTAGATGGATATTTTGCCAGGATTATATGTTTTGTTCTCCTCTCCAGGTTGCTCGGAAATATGTTGGGTGGGGTTGCCGATTTGCTCATGCAGGAATAGTGGTCCATATAGTCATAGATTATGCTCGGGTAACCTTCGTGCAGATATTCCTCTTGAAAGAACATCCGCTGCGTTGGCATGGCACATGGCACCATTGATTTTGGCTTGTCAACGCTTGGATCTTTGCTATCCGGTTGGCCACAAACGTGTGGTATGTGGAGGCAGCTGCATCGATCCATGACAGGACAACCGTAGAATCCGCCCAAAATCATCCTGGTACTGTGTTGGAGTTCAAGTCGAATCGTGTCCGCGAGCTCAGCGCCTAACAGTGCAGCACAAAGTTCTATTCGCGGGAGTGACTGCTTTGCCGTTGGAGCTACTCGAGATTTGGAACCTAGCAAGCGCACAAAAATTTGTTTATTTTTGTATGTTGCGAGAAAGTACATTTGCTACGCCGTATGCTCGTTCCGATGCGTCCACAAATGTGTGTAGTTCCCTTGTCCCAACGACGGGAGCAAACAAGCCCAGGGGTTTGAAGAGTTGTGCCAACTCTGAGCGTACAACACGTTTAGTTATTTTCGTAGCTGTGCTGCTCTGAGCTCGGCCACAAAGTTCGTCCCCTTTGGGCATCCAAATAAGACCCAGTGTCTTGATCCTGTAATTGTCCACTGTGTCCTTTGTATCCTTGGTATCTCTTGTGACAGTTGCTCCTTGTTTGAGCACCATTTTCGTAAACTAAGTCCATAGGGAAGCAGGGTCTTTATCAATTTTCTCGAATGAGGTTTGCTTCTTGAACTGAGTCTGCTCCTGTGAGGCAGTCGTCTACATAGAAGTCATTTGTTAGTGCAGTTGGTCCTGCTGTGATTTGTCAAAGTGTGTCGTGCCCAAGTGATTAAGACACTTGGTTGCTAAGAATGGAGCTGAGGCCGTGCCGTACGTAACTGTTTTTAGTCTATAGTACGTAAGTTGCTCCTTGGGATTTTCTCTCCAAACGATCATCTGATGAAACCGGTTCTCGGGATTGATCCAAATCTGGCGGTACATCTTTTCAATGTCCGCAGTAAACACAAATTTGTATGCTATAAATCTTAGCAAGATTGGCATTACGCCGCTCTGCACAGTAGGTCCTACTTGCAGTATGTCGTTAAGTGACTTTTCTGTCGACGTTTTGCAGGATGCATCAAAAACTACTCTTAGCTTTTTTGTGCTGCTATCAAGTTCTAGCACACAATGATGAGAGATACAGTAGTGACTACTGGGAATCTGTTGAGGTGACACTTGTTTTAAGTGCCCTAGATCCTTATATTCCGATATGAGCACTGCATATTGCTTCCACGTGTCCCCCAAAGTTTTGCGCTCCAAAGATAAAAATCGTTTGGTCCTAATTTCTATGGAATCTCCCAAGGCTGAATAGTGTTTAGAAAATGGAAGTTTAAAAATGAATCCACCGTTATTTGTAAATTCTTCAAGAAGTGTTTTTCACACTTAACCTCAATAGGTGTTCGTGTTTTCTGCTGAGTCCATGCTATCTAGTTTTCCAAAATCGTTCCAATAAATCATTGTTTTCTGCACAAATGGCTGATGATTTATTTGCAGTTTTTACTTTTCCAGCAAAAATCCATCTAAATTCAGTTTTTTGAATCATCGGACCAGAATAGAATATTCTGTGTTGTTAGGGAATAATAATGTTTTGTTCCAATCAGCAGATCGATTTTGCCTGGTTTGTTAAAGTAGGGGTCAGCAAGTAGCAGATTGCTCGGTATGCTCCAATCGGTACTGTTGATCGATTCGTCAGGTTGATCCGATATATTGTTGGGTAGTACAAAAACTTTCATTCGCATCGTGAAATTGCTGTGTAGTGATGCCTTGTGTGTGCGAATGCCTTGTGTGTTGATCTGCTGCTGCTGATGCGATAAATGAACTAACGTGTGGTGTTTCTTGTTGCATTTAAAGCAGCTGCAGTTGCTCGGTCATGAATTTGTTTTATGGTCGTTTTTGAAGCAATTGACGCATAATTTTTGCCGTTGCACCCAATTAAGGCGCTCACTATTTGTTTTAGCGCGAAAGTTGTCACATTTCGATAAATAGTGAATTGTCTTTTTACAGTACAGACATCCTGTTTGTGCACTTTTTTCCCTGGTATAACCTAATTATTGCTTCTAAAATGTTTATTCTTTGTGCCATCCAGTTTATTTCTTGGAATGTAAATGATGATCGGATCCCATGTTGAGATGTCAATTCCGAGTCCCATCAATGAAGCTAAGGAATCTAATGTGGTGATTTTCAGCTCCTTAAAAAATTTAACATCGTCGCTGCTGGTTTGTTGCAGCAGAAGCAGGTTCAATATCCTATTTGCAATATCCCTAGGCTTATTGTAAACATCTACTTAAATTTCCAATGCCTAAAGATAACTTTCCACCCTAAGATCGATGTGACGGATTAATTTCCGATTACGCTGGTTTTTTAAATACCAAATCTTGCGTATGCTTGTCATGTAACATTTATGAAAAATAGTCAAAAAATGTATTCCATTTGAGTGCGTCACCATCAAATTTAGGAATGGCAATGCATAGCAAGCTATCGTTTTCGGAGCTTGTGCTTGCTTTAGCATCAACCGATCTTGAAGTTATGACGGTCCTTGGTTCCGTCATATTGCTACTAGACTGATCAGCAATATCAGCCTGCGCTGAGAAGTAGTTTTTGGTTTGTTGAACCATATCAGGATCTCTTCGATGAACCTAAAGTATCTATGGGACTTCTCTAAGTTCTGGTTCTTGATCAATTCGTTGTTGTCTTTAAAACAGTCCACCTTTTCTCTTGTACTGAGGCTCTGGCTTGATGGTAGACAGGTTTCGCTTTTCGTTTGGCTGGGTCTTATTTGCTGTTCCTAATACGCCTTGATATTTCCTTGCTTAATTATTGTAACTCTATTTTTTATTCCTGACCCTTTGGACATTTTTTATTTGCTCCTTGGTGAGCTGGATCAAGCTTTGAGTCGCAAACGTGATAAGGTCAAGGAATAAATGAGTTTTTATATTTTGTTTATTGTGTTATGTAGAAATACAATTGAGTGGAGTCCTTCGTCAGGGTCGCCAAAATGTTTCTGTAAATGGGAAGTATTCAGTACACTACTAAAACGCGTCGCAGGTAGCACTTGTAAGTTACAAGTGTAACCAGTTGGACTACAGAGAGAGAATTCCTCTGGGCCTATTTTGTGGTAGTTTTTTGAACTTTGGGCTTCTTTAGGTCCTTATGAACGACAGCATTTCTTACGTAAAACGGAGCACCCACTAAGCTGCGCAGAATTTTGCATTGAAAAGTTTGAATAATTTGAATATGAATCTGAATCCCATAAGTCCAAATAGGCTTAAAAATTGCCTTGTAGACCAACTTTGTTACGTAGGCTGAGGCGTGATGCGGGTCTTAGAAGCCAGTACAGACGCTTAAGCGAATCTTAAGCTAAGCCGTCTTGTTAGTCAGGTGAGCTCTCTAATTCAGTTTGCTGTCCAAAGTAAGGTCCAAGTAATTGGCAGTTGACTCAATAGGAAGCCTCCTTCCAAAGGGGTGGACTTCAGGGCATGTAAGGATTCGTAGAGTGAAAACAACTTGCACAGACTTCTCGGTGTTGATACTGATGTTCCTTATATTTAGCCAAGGCTTTAAGACTGACAGCTGCATCTGAATAATTCCTGAGGCAGGATAAGGGCAGGTTTTAAAAGCCGGGAAAGCGGTGTCGTCTGCGTACATACCGATGAGGGAGAGCTGTGGGTTAGTTACCGGTAGGTCAGCAGTGAACAGGGTATATAATATAGGTGGAAGCCTTGGGGTACCCCAGCCTGTATTAAGAACAAATCCGATTCAGCGTACTTGAACCTTACCAAAATTCTTTGATTATGAAGATATGACTTCAGTACAATGTAATACGGCATTGGAAAATTTTTTTTAGCTTCTACAGGAGTCCTGGGTGCCATACCTTGTCAAAGGCCTTTCGGACACCCAGAAACACTGCCGAGCAATACCTTTTATTTTCCAGAGCGTAAGAGATATTTTGTGACTTGTCAGGTGTACCATGTTGCCTTCTGAAACCCAATTGGTGGTCTAGAATGAGCTGTTTCTTTTTCAGTACAGGAAGGAGTCTTCGTAAGAATAATCTCTCGAAGATTTTGGAGACAATCACCAAAAGGCTTATGGGACGGTAAAGGCTGGCCATATGCACAGGCTTGCCGGGCTTTGGAATCGAAACTGTCGCAGCGCACTTCCAATAGGAGGGAGAATAATGTGATCAATTTGGTCACTTTTGGTGGCAGCATCTTCAACCAAGTGCGTTAATCCCATCATAGCCTATTTGGCAATGCCTGCAGTGTTGTGTATATACCTAGTTCATGCTTCAGCGGCATTATCAATGTCATTGCCGAATGCAAGATAATGTTGCAGTCAACATTCTGCTCAAGCCAGGCGTGATACTTTACAGCGTTGGTGCCCTTAACAAGTATGGAATGTGGTTTATTGACGGCCAGTACGGGCATGTTTACCTCCAAAAGAACAGCACTGTGGTCAGACTGTAGGTCGCAGATGGACGTGCGGATTTGCCTGGGACTAATTCCTTTGGCAAAAGCAAAGTCCAGAACATCCGGATATTTAGTAGGGTCAGTAGGCCAGTAAGTGGGTTCACCGGCTGAGTGACAGGTAAGATCTCTGCTCCAGATGCAATTCAGGTAGGCGGCGCCTTTGGTGTTTGTGAGCCTGGATCCCAACCAGGTGTTCTTGGCATTGAAGTCGCCTCCACCGATGAATGTGGGGACCAAACGGTCTGCGACTTGCTTAAACATTCCTTGGGTTATGTTGTGACGTGAAGGGAAGTAAAGCGCTGCTAACTTCATGTTACAAATTATTAGCTCGTATCCTGAAATGTTACAGAACGAGCTTTCGTTACTGTGAGTTTCTGCGACAATTAGCACAACAATGTTGTTGTGTTTTTTTGTTTTGAGAAAATGTTCGACCTCAAGCCCCCTTTGACAAAGGTCATTTGCATTCCAAATGATTATTTTTAATATGACTTGCAGCTCGGCGAAAAATGCTGGCTATACACGGATGGCTCAAAAACTGTTGATTCTACCTCATTTGCCGTAGTTGACCAAAATAATAAATTGATCGCCGGAGGTCTGCTTCCAAACTTCAACTCCATCTTTACCGCCGAGGCACTTGGCATATTAAAAGCCTGCCAATTTGCAATGAATAATGCAGAAGCCTTCGTAATCTGTACGGACAGCCTATCAGCTTTATTAGCTACCCACAACCCGGACCACAGCGACCCAACGATCCGAGAAATTCAAAAACTTACCTCCAAAAACAACAAAACAATCACGCTATTCTGGGCCCCCAGCCACAAGGGAATCCCAGGAAACGAAAACGCCGATAAAGCAGCTAGCCAAATGTGTAATACACCCACATTCCAGTTTAAGCCAACTAATGCCAAGGACATAAAAAAGCTTATCACGACCCACAAAAATATAAAGGAATCTGAACAATGGGCTGGGTTCCATCACAGATACGCTGCAATCAACCCAACCTGCAGCAAATTTTCACTGCCTGTATCAGTTCAAAGGCGATCTGGTAGCGTATTCACTCGCCTACGGATTGGCCATACAAAAGTAACCCACGTACACCTCCTGAAAGGAACCACCCGGCCTGCCTGCCCCCTCTGTGGGGAAAACTTGAATGTTGACCACCTACTTGACGCATGTCCGGACTTTGATAGCATTAGGGCACATATCTTTGGTCCCCAGCTCCCCTCTTCTCTCCTAAAAGATCCTTCAGTAGCGAACATAAAGAAACTGCACGACTTTGTAAATAAAGCAAAACTTAAAATTTAAAGGGACAAAATACTATTAGTACTACATATTAAAACTAATATAAACTAGTTATAAAACACTTTATTATACATATGTATTATACCTCGAGTCGAAGGCCCAAGCAGCTAGCACTCACTAAGCTTATATTAAGTTTGGAATTTAGTTTTAAATTTAATTTGTTAAAATAAAAAAAAAAAAAATGACTTGCATTGAGACAGGGATGACATTAGGTTTCCAAGCAATTGTTTAAATTGTGCAATTAACTGCACAACCATTTGTTGAATGAGAATTTCAACTTTTCTCATCATGAACTCCTCTGTAATGACTGGTGTTCAGTTTCGGTTTAGATTGTTGATTTGGTGATACTAAGTAAAACTTACTCCAGCAGAGAGGTGGTTTGTTGTTTGGCTACCGTGTTGGACACGTGGACCTAGTGTTGGGTTTGGTGCCTCTGCGTTAGAATTGGCGTTGGGTTGTTTGTTTGTTCACAAGACAACCTTTGTATGAAGCCGTGTGGTTCATGCCGCAGTGAGCACAACAGGCTTGGGCCTCTTTGACTTTGGTGCAGTTTGCTGTGTAATGATCCCTGAAAGGTTTGTTGCAGAATCTCTTTGTGTGACCGAATGCTTGACATCATGGCACTGAACGAGATCATCAAATTTTTGTGGTGGCTCTATCGTCACCATTGCGTTGCAAGCTTTTTGATGAACACCTTTTTGATATTTGTGTTAGGCTCTAAGTCACTGAAAAACAATGCCAGGCTACAGCAATGTGGCGTGCCGTATGACCAAGCTTGAGAAGCTCGCTTTTGATGTGGTCCAACGATGAGGAAAAGTGCATTCCTTTAAGCATTGTCTTGTAGGCTCTTTCTTCCTTTATTTGATTCGAGTGGAAATCAACATTTTTAGCAGTTAACAGCCTGACCACTTTGCGGTGATCGTCACTTTTGCTAAGAATCAGTCTGACCTTGCCATCTCTACCCGACTTGTGAGCCCGAAGGAGCCCTTTCGAACAGCTTCTTAAACCATGCTCAGCATGCCCTGTATGTTGTTTACTTTATTTACAAAAATAGGAGGGGGCTTATGGATAAGAGGAATAGGAACTTGACATTAATTTCCCATGACAACGTTAGCAAAGCGGTTCAAGCTGGCCACGTCTTTTGTAATTTGCTTCCTGAATACTGAAGCTCTGAACGGTTTTGTCACATACCGCAGAGTCAGAGTCCGAGGTGGAATCTAAAGAGAAGCTAACAGGGGTGCTTCCACTTCTTGGTGTCTTCTTGTTAACTGAATAAGGAGCGTTGGTTTTGAGCTTTGATGGTGCAGTTAACCACTTGGAAGGGGTCTGCCACGGGGTGGCTAGTACAGTCTTGTCAGATTAAGTTTCATAAGCGGACCGGCTGGAGTAAGATGCTGCTCTAATAGTAACATTGCATCCTTCATCGGTATTGCTGCTGTTCGATCCTGAGAAAGTCATTTATGCATTATTCACTTTGAGATTGTAAATTGTCAACCATAATAAGATGCCCGATGAGCAATGTTAGCCTTTTTCACACTCTTTTCTTAATGAGAGAATACATTTTGCCGCCACTGCACGAAACAGCGTCCAAAGAAATAGAAGTGTGCTAATATTGCACATAAAAAAAAATTGTCTGTAAAGTTGGTATACAGACGACAGTTTAGCGTGACAACGTCATAATAAAACAGTGAAGAAATGATTGCAAACTTTTATGCGCGATTGGGGTATCGTCTTGTCGAGAATCTAGCAGAAAAATTCTGTACATGCTTATACCTCAAATTTATTGAACAAAAAATTAATGCCTGAAAAAATAGTAGTTATTTATTTTTTAAAATGCAAGAATAATAAACCTGAATTGCCAAAATTGTTGTTGCTACTTCAAAACAAACAAAATTAAAGATTAAATTAAAAATAAAAAAGTAACAAGTATAAACGTTGCAGTCGGACGCAACCGACTGTGGTATACTCGATACCAGTTATAAAACCGATAAAAAGAGACCAGATTGCAATGGGGTGCGGATACGGCAGAGGTGTACGATGCTTCAAAGATTGTCTGGTGCAGATGGGGATGCCACAAAGATATCTTCCTTCCAAGTTTGGTGACTCTAGCTCAAAGTTTGTTAAAGATAGGGAAAGGAGGGCTGTGGGTGGTATGGGGGCCTAACACCAAAGTTTTGCTGCAGATCTATTTATTATGTCAATTGCTATCCTCGAACCAAATTTTGTGACTCTAGCTCAAAGTTAGTAGAATATGGTGGAAGGGTGGCTGGGGGCTGTATGGGTGAGGGTGGCATCCAAATGTTTTGGGTTTGTTCATCAACAATCTTGGCACCAAATTTGGTGGCTATAGCTCAATAGCTGTGGGAAAAATGCAGTTTTTTGGGGGTCATAAACAGTTATCTTCCTACCAAACTTGGTGAATCTAGCTTAAACACTTTTGAAGATACAAGCATTCTCGTTTTTAGCGAAGGGTTGGGGCGGCTATAGCAGTATGGATGGGCGTGGCATCCAAAGTTTTTTTTTTTGCTTGTTTTGGGGATCGTCAACACCTATCTTGGCACTAAATTTGGTGACTCTAACTCTTAAACTGTGGAAGATATAGGCATGTCTGTTTTTTTACTTCGGGGGGACTGGCTGCGGAATAGGTGGGCGTAGCTCCAAACTTTGATGCAGTTTTTTGGGGATCGTTAATAGCTATCTAACTACCAAATTTGATGACTCTAGCTCCAACACTATGGAAGATACACACATTACCGTTTTTAGCGAAGCGTTGGGGTGGTTGGGGGCGGCTAGGGCAGAATTGATGGGCGTGGCATCCAAAGTTTTTATGAATTTGGTTGGAGGTCGTTAACGACTTTCTTGGCACCAAATTTGGTAGCTCTTGCTCAAAAACTGTAGAAGATATAGGCATTTGTGGTTTAAAACTGCCGCGGGGGGCTGGGGGCGGTATAGGTGGTTGTGGCTCCAAAGTTTTTGATTCAGTTTTTTGGAGGTTGTTAGTAGCTATCTTTCCTAAAAATTTGGTAGTTCTAGCTGTAAGGGCGTGTGAAATAGCTGGCTTTATCGATATTGAGTTATCGAATTTATCGATATGCCAGCCCCCTAGTTATCGTAGACCCCCAATCTTAACACTATTTTACACGGCCATAGATTAAGACATTTGCAAAGTTTCAAGTCTCTAGCTTGAAGGGTGTGGAATAAAGTTGCGCACATACGGACACACAGACGGACAGACACCATGACGGACATTGCACAAACCCAATATACTCTTTACCTTCGGTATCGAGTATAAAAAGAAGTTAAAATAAACTTGTTCATAAAATGCTGACGCGGTGTTGAGCCCGGGTAGTGATGCATCAAAACCTTAAATACTAGTAATCAGATTTTTAAAATGCAATAATAAAAAACTTAAATTGCCGAAATTGTTGTTCCTACTTCAAAACAAAAAAAATAAAAGATTAAATTAAAAATATAAAAGTAAAAAGAAGTTAAAAAACTTAAAAACTTGAGGCTTAAATATATCTACGCCCAAACAACGATTATTTTCCGATATACCAACCTCCCTACATAGTCTCTAGTTTCCAACACCCAAAACAGAGACAATTGCTACAACTGCGTATACTCTTCTGTGCAGTTTATTTAATAGTGGAATAGAGATTATCCAAGTGTGTAAAAAAAAAAAACGCTTGCTTGCAGTTCTCGACGAAGGCAAAAACGCTATGCTTATCGGGATTATCTCTATTCTCACTCTCCATAAGGTCAATAAGCACATCCAGGGTATATGTTATTTTTTCCATATTTTTTTAACCATACGTTTAAGGTTGCGGTAAAGGAAATTATTTCTTAAACATATGGTTATTTAGCCGAGGGCCTGCGGTTTTAAGGCAAATATTAGCAGATATGTCATCTAAATTAAATTCTGCTCTTTTGTCACCACTTTTTCTTATTTTCATTGGCGTTACAATTAAAAATCTTCCCCAGGGCATTTCGCATATCCAATCTTCGACAATCCTCGAGCTGCTGGCGTTACTACTGCATTTCATAACCCATTTCAATTATCTTTTGCCTCAGGTTCTCATTTTCCACGGACATTGCATGGATTAGCAGCTTGTTCCTCGAACACTGTTTATATATAGATGTACACGTTGCACTTACTTCGTTTGCGTGCTCGAGCTGACGTAACTTTCTTTAGTACAATCCGGTTGAACGGAACGGCATCGTCAATTAATTTTCTTCTCTTAACAGTCTGCCTTTTGATGGGTGCTTTAAATTGAGTATTGCAGGCTTTTGAAATTACACCCAGTCTGGAACCTAGGCTTTCCTCCAATAACTTTTTTAGTTCAATATTTTTAAAAAGCGTATTTTTAAGATTGTGGAATCTTCTTGCTGTTATTTCTAACTCTCGTGTTTATATGTTTGCTGCAAATTTAAAGCTATGTTTCACCTTTAATGATGATTCTCTATGTAACTTACTACAATCGGACTTGGGTGCACTGTCGGCCTGGTGCCGTTGTAACTTACTAAATTTAAATTGTTCAAAATGTAAAGTCATGACGTTTTGTAGAGGTACCCTTCATTCTGCTCACTACTTGCTTGATGCTTAACCACTTGTCCGCGTTTTTTAAATTAAAGATCTAGGCATCATTCTTGATAGCAAATTAAAATTTGATTCTCACATATCGTCGATGGTCAATAAGGCCATAAATGTTTTTGGCTTCGTCAAGCGGTGGTCAAAAGAGTTTGATGACCCCTACACCACCAGAACGCTATATACATATCAAGTACGTCCCATCCTCGAGTAAAGATCTTATGTGTGGTCCCCACAATACGGGATTCACCAGGATAGAATTGAATCTGTGCAGAAGAAATTTCTTCTGTTTGCGCTTAGAAGTTTTAATTGGGTTCCTGGGATAGACCACTCCCGTATTCAAGTAGACTTCTTTTAAATAATCTTCCTTCCCTATTGAACTGTATAATTAAGCATGGTGTAGTATTCATCACTTATCTACTTAATAGAGAAATCGACTCATCAGTTCTATTAAGTCGAATAAAATTAAATGTTCCAATTAGATCTACCCGCAACTTTTTACCTCTTACCCTTGATCGTTGCTTAAGCAACTATTTAATTCATGAACCATTTCGAGTTATTTGTTCTGACTATAACAAGCTTTATTCCCTTGTCTCTTTGGAGACCTCAACCGCAGAACTAAAACACTCGATTCTATTTTCTCCATCAAATCGTAATCACTAACCTACCGCTGGTCTGTTTGGGTTATTTTTGGGTTTTTCCCAATCCATGCAACAAATGTTGGACCACTTATTTTCTTGTTGAATTTCCCCGAGCTTTAACGTTGACTTTTTGACTTTTTACCTTCATTTGATTTCAGATTTAAATATGATTTTATATTTTACTCTTAATTTAATTATTTTAACCATAATTATTTTATATTAATCTGCTCATAGCTGCCAATAAATGAATAAATAAATAAAAATAAGTAAATAGATTAAATAGCTATGGTCCCAGGTGACTCCCCTTGGGAGCACCAGAGGTAACAAAAATAGATTTGGATACTGAAGATTTAAAAACCACTTTTTGTGTTCGTCCACACAAGTACTCAGAAAGCCACGGCAAGAGTTTCGCTGGAAATCCAATAATATTAAATTTTTGAAGCAACATAGAATGTATAAACAGAAACAATTGCCTTACTAAAGTCTGTATAAACGACGTCAGTTTGCATTTTTGCCTGAAACACTTTGATAACAAGCGAGGTGAACTCAAGAAGGTTGGTGGTAGTAGATCTTCGCCTAACAAAACCGTGTTGGTTTTTTATAATATATGTATATAATATAATTTTTTTCAAAGACTTTCGGAATGGCAGACAACTTGGACATACCCCTATAGTTTTTAACGTTTAATTTAGAAGAATTTTTCTGAAGTGGAATAATAAAAGATTCCTTCCATATACTAGGAAACACTGCTGAGTCAACCGACAAATAATTTATGTAAGGTTTTACAAAATGATGCCGCACAATATCTAAGCATACAACCTGGCACTCCATCTGGAACAGACAAGAAGCAGGGTTTGATAGAGCTAAGGTCAAGGTGTTAAGGTGTTTTAATGGTGAAGGGATCATTAAACTCTTTTGACCACCGCTTGATGAAGCCAAGAACGTTTATGGCCTTATTGACCATCGACGATATGTAAGAATCAAATTTTAGTTTGCTATCAAGAATGATGCCTAAATCTTTAATTTCAAAAACGCGGACAAGTGGTGAAGCATCAAGCACGTAGAGAGCAGTATGAGGGGTACCTCTACAAAAAGTCATGATTTTACATTTTGAACAATTTAAATTTAGTAAGTTATAACGGTACCAAGCCGACAGTGCACCCAAGTCCGACTGTAGTAAGTTACATAGAGAATCATCATTATAGGCGAAACATAGCTTTACATCATCAGCAAACATAAATACACGAGAATTAGTAATAACAGCAGGAAGATCGTTAATAAAGAGATTAAATAGCAATGGTCCTAGGTGACTCCCCTGAGGGACACCAGAGGTAACAAAAATAGATTTGGATACAGAAGATTTAAAAACTACTTTTTGTGTTCGGCCACACAAGTACAAGAAAGCCACGACAGGAGTTTAGCTGGAAATTTAATAATATTTAATTTTTGAAGCAACAAAGAATGACTAACAGAATCAAATGCCTTACTAAAATCTGTGTAAACGACGTCAGTTTGCATTTTGTCCTGAAACCCTTTGATATCAAGTGAGGTGAACTCAAGAAGGTTGGTGGTAGTAGAGCTTCGCCTAACAAAACCGTGTTGGTAATTGGAAATAGTTGAACAACATAAGTGCTGCAATTGAGAGCATATAATTTTTTCAAAGACTTTCGGAATGGCAGACAACTTGGATATACCCCTAAAGTTTTTAACGTTTGATTTAGAAGAATTTTTATGAAGTGGAATAGTAAAAAATTCTTTCCATATACCAGGAAACACAGCTGAGTCAACCGATAAGTTAAATAATTTATGTAAAGGATTGCAAAGTGAATCCGCACAGTATCTAAGTATACAACCTGGCACTCCATCTGGACCAGGCAAGAAGCCTGGTTTGATAGAGTTAAGGTCACTTAGCAGCGACCACTGAGTTATAATTGGGACATATATGCAATTTGACGTTTGCACTTGAAAAGGATAGGAATTATTACGACTATACAAACTCGATGAGTATACTGAATTGAAAATACTCAGCAAATAGATCAGCCACTGCTTGATCGGAACTTGCTTTTGTATTATCAAGGTAAACCGAGGATGGCAAGCCTGAGATTTACGTTTTGAGTTTACAAATTTATAAAACTGTTTAGGATCACGGGAAAAGTTTGATCTGCAACGATTGAGATAATTGTTATAACAAAAAGTGTTTACAGAAATAAAATTTGACTTTGCTATTATATACGAGGATGAATCCATTGTATTTCCAGATTTTTTATATCTTTTATAGGACCTTGTTTTTACGTTTTTTAATTTTGATAGTTCCATCTTAAACCATGGTGGTTTATTTTCACTTGAAGAAACAGTGAGGGGAACACAGATATCAGATAATGGTCTGCTATAAACATCTGACATGGAATGAAAATTAATGCAAAAATAAAATAAAATATTAAAAAAAATAAAATTAAAAGTACAAAAAATAAAAATAAAAAATTATAAGAAAATCTGAAAGTAAATTAAGGTAAAAATATTAAAAACTCAACGTTAAGGCTCTGGGAAGTAAAAAAAAAATTAGTGGTCCAACATTTGTTGCGTGGATTGGGAAAACCCAGAAAAACCCAATCAGACCAGCGGTAGATCAGTGATTAGTGGTTACGATTATTGATTGATTGATTGATTTATTTATTGCTTATTAATCCTAGTGCTACAAGTAGACATACTTAAAAATTAATGCACTAGTCACATTTAGCATTACTGTTTAAGATCACAAAAGTTAAAAATACTAATATACTAAACATGTAAGGAGAAATTTGCAATTAAAATATAAATCGTATTGACTATTGGTATCACTCTTAAAAATCTTAACTTATGTTGTTATTGTTATTATTATTATGTATTTTTATTAATATGCATTATATATCATCAAACATGTTGCTGTAAATATGATTTTAGCTTAGATCGAAAACCTGATGTGCTTCTAACGGTCTTAATTTCAAATGGCAGCTGATTCCAAAGTCAGGCACCCCATACAAAGAACTGCCTGTCGGAGCATGCAAGCTTAGTTCTTGGACAGACAACATTACAGGTTCTTAATGATACCGCAAAGCGTAATTTGTCATATAAATAGTCAGGCGTTCTTGAGTATATTATTTGGTGTAGCAGATTTAAAGTATTGTACTTCGTCCAGTTTCTTAAGTCTAAGTCAAAAATACGATTTGCAAAACATGTAACATGAACATACCTACTAAGTCCGAACGCGTAACGTGCTATACTATTAAAGGCTACTTTAAGCTTATGCTGACTACCAATAGCACAATTAGCAAATTTTTCTATGCCATAAAATAGTATCGGGGTAACAAGAGTTTTGGCGATGGTAATTATTGTTTTAACCGGCAGCCAGGGCTGTGTGAGCGCAAGCTGCCAAAGAACGCCAAAGGTCTTCCCCACAGCCTTATTGACCTGGTCTTTCCATGTAAGTGCATTATTGAATGTTATTCCTAAATTGTCAGCCTTATCCACATACTTTATTTCTACATTATCAACGCACAGTTTACCTAAGTTGCCAACATTAAGTTTTCTCTTATAAATAACAATACATTTACACTTAGAGGGGTTCAAACAAAGGCCATTGTTACTTGCCCATCGAAATACACGTAACAGATCATTATTACAAAACATGACACACTGGTTAATCTAACTTAAAGGACGACTCACATATAATTGGACATCATCAGCGTACATATGAGCTTCACACATAGATAAAACATTTGGAAGATCATTAACATAAATTGCAAAGAGAAGAGGACCAAGAATTGACCCCTGTGGAACAACCCGGGTTGTTGTTATGAGATCGGAGGTGGAGTGTTGTACAACGACGGCCTGTTTTCTATTGTACAAATACAGTGAAACTTCGATAAGTCGTAACCTCGATAAGCGAAAAACCATGATATTTCGTAGTATTTCTGCGGTCCCTTGAAAAATTCGCGATAACTCGTAAAATATGCATGCATTTCGGTCCCTTCGATAAGTCGTATTTTTCTTGAGACAAAAATTGAAAAATTGGCTATGAAAAGACTCTACAACTCGTCGTTTTTCATCAAAAGCCTCTACAACTCGTATTTTCTTTTTTATAAAAAACCGAGCGAGACGAAAACATAGTACGTTTTTTACAGTTATTATTTTACAGTTACGCTCATTTAAAGTTACGCTCTGCAACTAGCGTAGATTAGTATCAATTACGACGCAATATGTCAAGTACGCGTAAGTGCAAAATCTTGCCGATTAAAAAAAAAAACAAGAAATTATTCTTGCCGTAAAAAATGGTGAAAAACAAGTAGAAATTGCGAAAAGGTTCGGTATTGCGCCATCTACTATCACATCAATTGTGAAAAAAAGTGATCTGTATTTGGATTTGCCCTCAAACACAAAACGTAAGCGCCAAAAGTTAGCTGAATACCCGGAATTAGAAAAGAGAGTACTCACTTGGTTGTTGCAATGCCGAGATTCTAATATTGCAGTTGGCGGACATTTAGTGAAAGAAAAAGCAAAGAAGTATGCCGCAAGATTGGGCTTAACGAAATTCAACGCAAGTAATGGCTGGTTGGACAATTGCAAGAAGAGAAATAATGTTAGTTTCAAAAAAGTTTGCGGTGAAAGCGCGGCCGTTGATGATGAAGTGTGCGATCAATGGAGAGATAACATTCAGAAGTTACTAGAGAATTATGAGCCCAAGAATATTTTTAACGCGGACGAAACCTGTCTGTTTTACAAGTGTCTTCCTGATCGCACTTTGTCTTTAAAAGGCCAAAGTTGTCATGGTGGCAAATTGAGCAAAGATCGTCTAACTCTGTTGCTTGCTACAAATATGAATGGGTCAAAAAAATTGAAACCATTAATGATTGGTAAATCTATGATGCCCAGATGCTTTAAAAACATCAAGACGTTCCCCATGCTTTATCGTGCAAATTCAAAATTATGGATGACACGTAATTTATTTATTGCAGTAAAACCTTTGAGCAATGTGCAGACTGAATTTCTTCCACCTAACACCACTTCAGTTTTGCAACCTCTCGACAAAGGAATAGTACAAGTTTCAAAACATTTTACCGTAAAGAAGTGGTTGTTAAACTGCTTGAAAGCATTGAGAAAAAAAAGGATTATTCCATTTCGATTTATGATGCAAAGAATATTGCCCACAAAGCCTGGACAAATATCAGTAAATCGACTATTAAAAAATGTTTTCGAGCTTGCGGTTTCGTTAAGGATCAAAATTTACTCGTAATTAGCGAAGATGTACTTCACGTAGAAAACTGGGATCGTGTTCCACAAAATGCAGACACACGTGTAAACTTTGATGACTATATTCATGTTGATGATGAGTTGGTGATTACTGGAAGTCTCAATGATGATGAAATTCTGGATTCCTAAAACATCGACAATGAAAACGATGAAACATTTGAAATTCCCTCAGTTTCCACAAAAGTTGCGAAAGCTTCAATTGAAAATTTGCGTATATTTTTCACGGCACCAAATGTTGAATACACTATTTTTAATGACATTGTAAGCATTGATAATGCCATAGATAAAATATGCCAAAATAATGTCCGTCAAAAACATATTACGGATTTTTTTTAATATGAAAACTTTTTATATTTTTTAAAAAACCCTACATACATACATTGATGGAATAACATATGTATATATATTTAAAAAAAAAATAAAAAACTCTTTAATTCGTATATTCTGTATGTTGCCTCTATAAATCGTATAAACCTTGATAGCTTGAAAAACTCCATAATTCGTATTTAAACTGTGGTCCCTTGCAAATACGAGTTATCGAAGTTTCACTGTATGAGGACCTTAGCTTAACTGCCGTGTTGGAAAAGTTATACAGTTTACTTAATTTTGTTGTCAAAGTTTCGTGGTTTACCGTGTCAAAAGCTTTACTAAAGTCAAGAAGCGTTAAAAAAGTAACTTCACTATTGTCCATATGGCTTCTTATGTCCTCAACAATTTTTAAAACGGCGGTTGTACAGCTTTTCTTTTTCATAAACCCGGATTGCTTGTTACTAAGAAAGTTGTTGGTGTCCATGACTGTTGAGATTTATGTTGCCAACAATTTTTCAAAGGCTTAAGATAAAAATGGTAGTATAGCTATAGGTCTATATTCATTTTTATTTTAGGGATGGGTGTAATTTTCGCAATTTTCCACATCTTGAAAAGGATAGGAATTTTTGCAACTATATAAACTCGATGAGTATACTGATTGAAAATACTCAGCAAATAGATCAGCCACTGCTTGATCGGAATTCGCTTTTGTATTGTCAAGGATGGCAAGCATGAAGATTTACGTTTTGAGTCAAAAAATTTATAAAACTGTTTCGGATCACGGGAAAAGTTTGATCTGCAACGATTGAGATAATTGTTATAACAAAAAGTGTTTACAGAAATAAAATTTGACTTTGCTATTATATACGGGGATTAATCCATTGTATAAACAGATTTTTTATGTTTTTTATAGGATCTTGTTTTCACGTTTTTTAATTTTGATAGTTCCGTCGTAAACCAAGGTGGTTTATTTTCACTTGAAGCAATAGTGAGCGGACCACAGATATATAAATAAAAAACAAATAGCAAACGCAGTTTCTATATCACTACAAGAATAAAGGTGTGATCGATTAGTATGCTGAAGAAGGTCATTCAATTTAGTAAAGTGAGTTTTACAAAAACAACGGGTCCTTCAAAAATTGTTGGGTGCTGGGCTTAAGTTATGAAGTTCAAAGGAAAGTTCTAAGGTTGGATGGTAGGTACCTTCACGAAGCACTAAAGGGGGTACTCTACCAACATTACTACAATCAGAATCAGAAACAAATATCAAATCTAACATTTTATTACTACTGTTATGCACCCTGTTAACTTGTGATAGGCCTAACTCTAAAAGGCCATCGATAAAATCATCAGAAGTGGCCGGTAATTGCGCTGAAGATGTGTCATTCACAGACCATACAACATGTGGCAAATTAAAATCACCAACCACTATAAGTTGATCCATATTCGTCAACAACGACGCAACAAGTTGCAGGGCATTCAGATGGGATATGTAAATGTTATTATCAGAATGGGGCGGAATATATGAACAAGTAATATACAATGAGCGGCCGCTACATAATATTTTAACTCATAGAAACTCTATACCTTGATGATTATGAGAATGAATCTGTTCAGAGAAAATACAAGAGTCAACAGCTATGAGAACACCGCCCCCCTTGCCGGTGGTGCGATTGCATCTGTACAAGTTATAGTTATTAAAAACGCAATAATCAAATATATCAGGTTTTAACCAGGTTTCTGTAAGTGCGATTATTTGTGAGTCAAAGGATAAGCTGTTTACATGTTATTTAGAAAATTGTTAAGGCCTCGATAAACACATGTTATCAATTAAGTAAACCCACCTTCATGCAACCAATGATTGCAGCCGTAACGCCTTTATGTTTCGTGTTTCCAATATAAAATTAGTGATTTTTAATACTTCTAATCGTTTGTTTCAATAATTTTTTAAATCACTTCTTATTTTAGGAAGCTGACTCCTGGGTAACCGTTCACCACCTGCAGACACAGTCAGGCATATTAGATCCGGATGATTGTGTGCGCGATGTGGCCGACGATCGTGAACAGATACTAGCCAACTTTGAAGACTCTGGACCTGATTCCGGCGTGCTACAGGGCGGTCGGGATGGTGCCTCTGGAAGCTCATCAGTGGGCACAGGTTCACCAGACATTTTTCGTGATCCCACAAATACAGAAGCGCCAACGCGTAATCTTTCCACGCCCCACATTGAAGTGACCAGCACTACGTCCGGTCCATTGGCTGGCCTGGGCGTCGGGCTAATGGTGCGCCGCAGCAGTGATCCTAATCTGCTCGCATCCCTCAAGTCGGAGGGCGGCAACAAGCGCTGGTCGGCAGCCGCGCCGCACTATGACGGTGGTGATTTAGAAACGGAAAACGCAAGCGCCCATCTGCTGGCCCACTGGGAGGAGGAAGATGACACAGCAGTGCATCTACAGGAGGAGCTGCAGCAACAGCAGCCACAAACGGCGATAGGGACAACAGTCGGTCATCAGCCATTTGCCCGTTCTGGGCGGCTGTCAATGCAGTTTCTGGGCGATAGAAACGGGTTCAAGTGGATCGATGCAGCCGAGAAGCTACAGCATCAGCAGGCTTCGCAGATTCAGGTCCCAACACCGCTATCAACCATCGCATACTTGAGCAAATCTTTGCCTCGCGAAAGCAAACGCAAAGAGCCCCTGGGACAGGCGTACGAGTCCATACGAGAGAAAGATGGCGAGATGCTGCTCATCATTAACGAGATTGGCCGGCCACTGGGCCTCACAGCCATTCCGGACCAGGAACATGCCGGGGGGCTTATCGTTCAGCATGTGGAGCCCGGCAGTCGCGCTGAACGTGGGCGTCTGCGTTGCGAGGATCGTATCCTCGAAATCAATGGCCTTAAACTGATTGGTCTAAGAGAGTCACAGGTGCAGGATCAGCTACGACGCGCCCTTGAGTGCTCAGAGCTGCGGGTGCGGGTAATGCGCGGTGATCAGCACCGTCACCAGCAGCAGCAGCGACGTGATTCCAATGTATGCAAAATGGTCGAAGTGGCGACACTTTCGCCTACTCGCAAACCGAATGCTGCACCGGTAGGTACCTCGCTGCAGGTAGCTAATACACGAAAACTGGGCTGCAAGATCGAGATACTGCTGAAAAAGGGGCCCAATGGATTGGGTTTCTCGGTAACGACTCGCGACAATCCGGCTGGTGGACACTGTCCAATTTACATAAAAAACATATTGCCTTGTGGAGCAGCCATTGACGATGGACGTTTGAAGCCTGGTGATCGCCTGCTTGAAGTCGATGGCACGCCGATGACCGGCAAAAACCAAACAGATGTGGTCGCCATACTACGTGGCATGCCATCTGGTGCCACTGTGCGTATTGTTGTCTCCCGGCAGCAGGAACTGGTTACGCTTCCTATTGATGTAAGTGTCAAACCTCTTAAGTGACCATTCGCGTATTAAATCACAAATGTCAATTGATACGTTTGCAGTGTCTGCAACCGGACTCACTAGAAAAGGTAGCGCCAGTTGTTCTGGCTTCCGCCGCAGATCCGGTACAAAAGTCGATCAGAGCCCAATCTCTCTTCCAGCACAAGCAAAAGGCACATCCGAATGAATCTCAGCATTTTATTGATGCAGGCAGCGAATCGGCAGCTTCCAATGTAAGTGATTCAGTTAGTGTCGACTTAATATACTACTCTACCATACTGCAGATATAAATCATGAGCACTCCCAAGTAATAAGCATATCAAGTTTGTTTTAAAATTAATCGAATACTTATCACGTTTCGTGATGCTCATGTTTTCGATGACAATAATATTTATAATCTGTAAAAACTATATGGACAGTGGCTTTTCGATATGTCTAAGCCCTAATCATATGAAAAAAAACAGACCTCGAACTCGTATTCAGTGTGGCTGTGTAAAACTCTGAAAACGAAGTGTGTTCTAAACTTTATTGAATATTTTGAAATGTAATGTTGCTCCGCTATCCCCTACAGTAATATTAAGAAAGAAAAAAATCATAGCGATTTAAGAACCCTGGAAGTCTTAACTGTACATTGAAAGCAATTTGGTTGTAGTAATATCAATAACTAGTTTACAATGTTTAAACTTATTTGAATGCTCTTATGAACCCATGAAATTGGTAAAGAAAAGGGGTAAAATTGATTTTATCACAAGAAGGTGGTATATGTCTGTCCATATATATGAATGCGTCGCTGTAGGAGACTCAAGTTAACCATAAAGCTTATCATTTTGTGTTTTCGAAACTTTTAAAAAAATCATTTAATTCTGGGAAATTGTAAAGCACCCAAGTTAAAGGATTAGTCATCATGCAGTTGCACAAAAGTTTTTTATCTTCTTTATTTTACATTCTTTCATTGGACAATAAATAAATTTATAATAAGTAGCGTCTCATATATATAACGCCACCGAAAATTTGCTTATAATTTTTGAACGAAAGAGTTTTTTCAATAACAATGTTCGACGCATTTGTGTTTTCTACAAAAAACTGAATTTCGTTAACTTTAGATGTATAATGCCACTTTTAATTTTATAATTTTTTATATATTTTTGACGTGTTAACATCTATAGGCACGGGTACCCATTTCTGCAATTTGATAATACATGCAAACAATCCAGCGTGCCGCTCTGCATGGTGGGCAAATTCTGCGTGCCGCTCATATACATATTCATTTGAGTATGATTGTATTGGTGTACCGGCAGAGAATAACTGTAAAATACAAAGTCTTGCTAACGATGTGTCCAAGTTTGAAGGGGTAGTATTAACTTAATATGAACTTTGTGCAATTGAATAGCAAAACTTGAGATTCTTTAATATAATTTCAATTCTACATGTTTGTTTATATTCTAGCATTGTTTATTGTTTATATTCTAGCATAAACAGTATATATATTAAAATCATATATTAGAGTTTTCATTGACAATTATTAAACATTGGTTCAAGGGGTATATACTCCTTGTGCAGTTTGTGCGTCTCAGCAACGACAAGCCAGCACGTTGTTTTTTATTTGTTCAGTTTCCCTTTGCGTTCAGCGGCCCGTCGATTAAAGGAGAGGCGGCGGGTCAGCGGACAGCAAGAACGGCAAAATGTTGTTGGTACATATTGTATGAAAGTGCGTTTGAAACATATATTTCTTGCTATGCCTGCTTATCGAGGTTTTTGTTATTTTTGATATTTTTCCTTTTTCTGTGTGAGCGGCAAACGCGCGCTTACATTTACATATGTACCAATGCACTACTGAATACACTTTCGTAATTTGTGTACATCTTTGCATAACTGTATGCCAATGATTGTTAGAAAGTGTCATAGGGTAAAAAATTGGAAGAGTATGTATAATCAGCAATAGCAAAACTGATATTTGCCTGCCTTGGAAGACAAAATCTTATTTTTTTTTACTCAAGCGCAATAATGGGGGAAGAAAATAAGTTTTGGGACAAGTGTTTGCAGAAGCCTAGTTTTTAGCTCAAGATACTTGGTTGGCTAGGTGCATATCAATTGCTAGTGCAAGTATTTTGTGGGGTAGGACAGGTATCAAAAGGTCATAGAATACGTAAGGCAGGCAAGCTATCGTTCATATCCATGAAACTTATTTATTGCAAAAATAAACAGGCTTCTGCAAACTTTTCTCCTATATTTATTTGTTGGTATGTTTCTTTGTTTGTGTGTTTTAATCGTAGTTAAATGTGATGAAAGAAATAACAGAAGTCAGCAGCAGGTGGTTTTGTTGAGCTAGAAGTTCTAAAACAACCAAAATCAAGCATTGTCGTGCTGGAAAGTCCACTGGGTGCCATTAGTTTACCGCAAGACGGGTCACTAGTCACTACTTTTAATTCTGGACGACACGAATTGGACTTTCAAGCAACCGGCAGCTAAAAAAGCACCCCGCAGCATATATAGCACTGCCACCACCAAAATTCATTTTCGAGAAGCAAAGCTCATCCTTTCGGATGTAGTTTTTATAGCTTCTATTACCATCGGGTTCATCATTTTTTTTTTTTTTTTTTCGTCTGAGAAAATAACCTTGAATTACATACACTCACTCGCATATCTCTGCTTTTAACTTAAAACAGAAATTGTTCAGTCCATTATGCATATATTTTACCAATTCTTTTTTTAAACTTAACTTTAGTTTATTGTCTTCAATGACGTATATTTGCTTGAAATATTCAACAATGTTTTATATTTAATTATTTATTTTAAACTTAACGAGTTTAGGTGTTTCCTCTGCAGTAATTTTTCCACAATTACATCCTTGAGCATTCTTTTTGATGTTATTGAGTGTTTTCGGATATTTCTCTCAAGATCCCACAAATGCTCAATAGGGTTGACATCAGGACTCTGGGGAGGTGTTCGCAGCTGATATTTAACATTATACAGCAGCCAAAGCTTTGTATTCTGTGCCGTTTGCTTCGGTTCGTTGTCCTGCTGAAAACAATATTCATGTTACAGGCCCAATTTTTCAGTACTTTGCTTTAAATTGTATTTTAAAATTTTAATATAGGCTCCCTGATCCATGATTGATTCGATAAATGTTAATTTTCCCACACCGCTTCCAGCCATACACCCCACACCATTATTCCGCTTCCTCCATGTTTAACCGTGCCAACTAAGTTTTCTTTTTTGAATGCTTTCCGCTTTTTCTCCATACCAAAACTTTTCCCTTGATTCCGAACATGCAGAATTTACTCTCGTCAGAAAAAATATTTTTATTCCAGAAGTCCGGGGGCTTGGAAATGTACTCATTGGCAAAATCTAAGCGCTTTTGTCTATTGACTTCTGATATCAGAGGTGTTTTGCGGGCGACTCTACTGTGTTAGTCAGCCTTTTTTATGACACGGCGTACAGTATCATCTCAAACTGTTTTGGAAAAACTATTCTCGATCTGCAGTTGTGCCTGATGAGCTGTCATCCTGGGGTTAAGCTGAATAGACTTAATAATAGTCTTCTGCTCGCGGATTGTTAGCAAAGGTGGACGGCCAGAACGTGCCTTAGACAATATACTGCCAGTCGAGTTGTAATTGTTTATAACTTTTTGGATGGAGGAGTGGGCTCTACCAACTAGAGCACCAATTTGTCTATAAGATTTCCCTTCCAAAAAACATTTTATTATAATTTTTCGCTCCTTAATAGAAATTTCTTTGCCATTTTGTTCCATGTTGCAATTCTCCGGAATGTGATGCAAAATTTTAATTTCATCTGCGAAATGTGTCTATGCTTAGACAATGTGAAGATCGACGCCGAAAAATCTAGCGGTAATCGCATATTCTTGCATTCCACACAGCTGTAAATAGCTGTACGCAGACTTTTGCGTGTACATTTTTACGTTGTGATTAGTTTAAAATAAATAATTAAATATAAAACATTGTTGAATATTTCTAGCAAATATACGTCATTGAAGACAATAAACTAAAGTTACGTTTAAAAAAAGAATTGGTTAAATATATGCATAATGGACTGAACAATTTCTGTTTAAAGTTTGATTTTGAACATTTTAAGGGGTGTACGCAGAGATATGCGAGTGAGTGTATAGTTACAAGTTAAAAATGTAAATTTAAAAACGTCATGCATTCAAACGTAGAGTTTTCCAGTGTGTCTTCATGCTTCGCTTCTTCGAATTCCATTCGTGCATCTTTATGCTGTTGTTTTAACACTGAAATGCAATTCATTTTTTTGTTCACTTTAAATGGAGATTCTTTAAGAGTGCGCCATATCGTTGTGCGTGAGACATTTTTATCCACAACGCTCGTCAAATCGCTTAAACTGCGACAGGTGTTACTGGTGGCACGTACCATCTTCCATTGTTCCCGTGCAGTAAGAGTTTTTGACGTCTTACCTTACAGTAATGAGTGTGCTATCCAAAAAAGAGTTGTTGTTGTAATATGGTTGCTTCACAAAATTGCTCATTGCTCATGAACTAATAAATAGATTTCAAATTAATTTCATTTTAAAGCCAAGGCTTCAACCTTTATTTGTTATAATTAATTAATATTTGTATATATATACATATATATGTAGTGCTTACATTTTCTATTAATAAAATGAGACCAAAAACATGACAAATTTTGCTTCATTTTGAAGACTTTAAATTGCTCTAGCAATCTCAATAATCAATCAATTACTCTGATTTTTTGGATATTAAGTTGAGATCAGGTAAACAAACATTCCCACATTCAAATTTTTAATATTTTTGCCAAATATATAACTTTTTAAGGCAAAAAATCAGTGCAAAAATCACTATTGCAATTTGCTCAAAAGATCAACCATAGAATCGATTTAATTTTTTTTTCGTTTGATATACAGTACGACCTCGCTTAACGCAACCTATTAGAATTTTGCCTGTTGCGATAACTGAGGTGGTTGCGAAAACCGAGGTGAAATTTCTGTTGGCCACGAGACCTGTTTCTAATAAGAGATGCCTTTGCTAACTATTAAAATTAAAGTAAATTGAATAATTCTGTGTTCAAAGCAAGGATTTTATTTATTTTTTAAAAAACTGTGATATTGTGGTCTGTACTTTGGTACAATTTAAATTTTTTTTGAACAGCTGTTTCGCGAAGATCTTGAAGTTTTAAAATGTCATTAAGTGGAAGTTTTGCCTGTTCAGCCCATTTAATACAAGTGTTAAAACAATTAACAACAGTTTGCAATTTAATTTTCGGTGAGGCCACTAAAATATCACTGTAACTTTCGTCTTCACTTTCAATTTAATCAACTGCAGCTGGAGCGTCATCGCTTCGTTATCATATATCTAGTCAATTATTTCACTATCAGAAATAAAGTTTTCGGCTGTGACTTCACGATGATGATCGGAAACAGTTACAATCAATAATTGTTCATGAAGTATTTCTTCTCTTATTACTTGTAACGGCAAATCATCTTCATCAGTCCATTGATCATTAGAATAAACCAACAGATTCCAGCACTTTTTTATAGCATTAGATGAAACTTTACTCCATGCATTAGAAAGCAAACAAACTGCATGCCACAAGTTAAATGCTTTGATTTTGCTTTCCATACAACTTCCTTCACTTCCTATTAAATCAGCCAAGAGACTTTTTTTGTAGTAGATTTTAGTTAAGTTTATAACATTTTGGTCCATTGGCTGAAGAATAGCAGTGCAGTTGGGTGGAAAGCACATGATGGAGATCATTCCGTCTTCACTTCTTAAGTTGCAGTCTTTTGGATGACAGGGTGCGTTATCCAAAAGCAACAGCGTTTTCTGTGGAAGATTCTTAGAAGAAAGGAATGATCTCACCTGAAAAAATTAATAAAATAAGAATCAAAAGTCGTCCATATTTGATATAATTTTTTTACGGACCTCAGGAACAAACACATCGTGAAACCATTCTTCAAAAAATCTTAAAGTCATCCATGCATTTTTGTTGGCCTTGTACACGACTGGTTAGCTACCATAATTTTTGAATGCTCTGGGATTTAATGCTTTCCCGATAACGAGTGGTATCACTTTGTGAACACCAGAAGCATTGGTGCAAGCCAATAATGTTATGCGCTCTTTGCTTACTTTGCGACCAGGTGCAGTTGCTTCATTGGCGCTAACAAGTGTTTTATTTGGCAGCACTTTATAAAATAATCCGGATTCAAAAGCATTATAGATCTGATACGCAGTCAAATCGAGCTCTTTGACTTTCTCCCTGAACTCCTTCAGAAACGGCTCGACAAGAGTTGGCTTATTGGACAATTTCTCACCGCAAACTTTAAGCATGCGAATGCCGTGATGTTTTTTAAAATTTGAAAACCAACCGTTACTTGCGTGGAATTTACTTGATTTTTCTTCGAGTCTGCTATGCAACTGGCGCGTCTTTGCTTTTACGATTTCTATAGATAGGCAAATTACGCTCTCTTTGTTTTAGAAACCACGCGTACAATGATTTCTCCATTTCATCAAATTCGCAAACTCTTATTGCAACACGCCTTCCTGGCCCGGAATCCGAATTTGTGATAAACTTTCTTAGTGAAGCTTCATTACGTTTAATCCTAGTTACCGTCGACTTATGCACTTGATATTCCTGGCATATCGATTTAATAACAATGCCACTTTTTAGTTTTTCTAGGATTTCACCTTTTTCCTCTATTGTTAGTTTATTAACATGTTTAACAACCGGCATATTGTACGCAGCACTAATAAATCAACCGATCGCAAAATAAATTCCATCAAAATGAGTGCGCGCAGAAGCCACTATGTATGCACACTAGTAATTCTTTTGACTGCAAGCATTGCTTAGTACCGTTAAATAACGGAGAGCAAGCGATGCCCAAAACAAAAGAATATCTAAATACATAGCTCAGCTCATGCTAAATTTCTTGTTGTTTACCCTTTACTTTTTATGCTGATAGGAATGCATATACATATATAACGGATTTTTGCGTGGCATATATTTTTCAACAAAAACGAATGAACGAATGAAGAGAACGAAATAAATATGTTAAAAATAATTCAAAACATACGATTTCCTTTGGAAGTTTCGCTAAACGAGGTTTTTTTTTTTTGGAAAAGTGCGTTAACTGAGTCAGTAATGTAAATAATTCGGGTGTTGCAATAATCGAGGAGTTGCGTTAAGCGAGGTCGCACTGTATATTCGGTCATGACTGATAGCTTCTAAATGTTGAAATTTCACTAAGATATTCGGGCATAATTAAATTTTCATACATATATTCTTCATTCACATCTAATTAGGGTTCTGCACCAAAACAATTAATATGCCCGTGCAAAAATATCATATATACTATCGGGAACTAAACTATCGATAATTCGTCTTTACGGTGGCAGCCCTGATTTTTTGTTGCACTTTTAATTATGGTATTTCAAACAGGCATTTGATCGATAGCGATAAAGGCGACATTTGTCGGTCTGAAATTAAAATTAATAATAATAAAAAAAAAATGTATTCTTGGCTCTATATATTTTCATCCAAATGTATCCAAAAATAACAAACAACAAAATCTTTTTTCTGCCTTAATGAAATATTCGCACTTTACTGCACTCATAGACAAGAATTTAACAGTTGACACCGATTTGGGCATGCTAATCGTAAGTGATTTAAATTTAGAAATTACATCTGATTGTTAATTTGCAGAATTTATGCAAGAACAGTTTAAATTAACGTATATTTAAAATGCAGCAACCACCTTTGCTCTAACCAATATTTGCAAGAAATTTAAGTGTATCATTAAGTAGTGAATTACATATCGTAATTTTCCTTCCACAAACCAATCATATCAAACATAAAACAAAAATACAATTTTAGATTTAATTGTGCAGAAATTTTGATTTAATAAATTATATCATATTTATCTTTCAAGTCAGTGTTTGTATTATTTATATCAGAGATGCTAACCAGTGTTGCAGTAAACAGCAAAAAATTAGCCATATGGCAACAAACACAGTTACAATAAAACATCTATGTAGTTCTTTTTATTAGGCTAGCGCTTAATCATTTTTGTTGCACAAGGACAGACATATTCTAAGGTTAACCTATGCGCCCGTGTGATCTCACACAGGCTGCCCACTTTTTCCCTTCCACTTCGCTTAAGCGTAACATATTACAGTGAAGTGCTTAAAAAATTATGATTAACCCTGTGGGCTATCTCGATCCTGCGCCCAATTTCCCGCACTCCATACCCCTCCTCACTCAAACTTATTTTTTTTACTCCCTAAGCGCTGTACCACCAGGCATTTTAATTAAATTGCACAACTATCAAAATAATATGAAAAATATGCTACTACCGAAATTCAGTTTTTGCAGCAAAAAAAATGTACCGTTATCAGAGTGCCCTCTAGCTTGGTACACACTCATTTTTCATCATCAAACATAAATGCCGCGAACGTTGTTATTAAAAAAAACTTTTCCGTTCAAAAATTATAAGCAAATTTGCGGTGGCGAAATACAACAGGAATTGAAGTTTTTCATTGAACTTTACTAAAATAACCTTACCTAACTGCTATCAAACAAATTTACGGCTAGATTGTTTTTGTTGTTGGAGAATTTCAATATATCTTTTGCTTAGTTTCCTTTTTCTTCTTTGTCTTATGTGTGTACGTTTGCAATAGTAAGAGGAGCATATATGTAAAAAGACGCATTTAAGTATTTTACGAAGTGTTTTTATTTATTTATCTATTTATTTATTTATTTATTGTCAGCTATGAGCAGCTGACATGAAAATAAAATTAATTTAAAATAATTATAATAAAAATAATTAAGTTTAAAGTAAAATTTAAAATTATATGTAGTTCTGAAAGTAAATTAAGGTTGAAATAATTATAAAGTTAACGTTAAAGCTCTGGGAAATTCAACAAGAAAATAAGTGGCCCAACATTTGTTGCGTGGATTGGGAAAAATCCAGAAAAACCCAATCAGACCAGTGGTAGGTTAGTGATTAGTGCTTACGATTAGATAAGGCAGAAAGGATAGATCGTTTTAGTACTGGAGTCGAGGTCTCCAGAGAGACAAGAGAATAAAGCTTGTTATAGTCAGAACATAATACACGAAATTGTTCATGAATTAAATAGTTGCTTGAGCAACAATCGAGGTTAAGGGGTAAAAAGTTACGTGTGGATCTAATGGGAACATTTAATTTTTTTCGACTTAGAAGAACTGATGAGTCAATTTCACCATTAAGAAGACTAGTGATAAATACTACACCATGCATAATTCTGCCGTTCAATAGGGAAGGAAGATTAATTAAAAGAAGTCTACTTGAATAGGGGGGTAGGTCTATTTCAGGAACCCAGTTAAAACATCTAAGCGCAAACAGAAGAAATTTCCTCTACAGAGATTCAATTCTATCCTAGTGAATCGCGAAGTGCGGGGACCACACACATGATCCATACTCCAGGATGGGACGTACTAAGGATGTATATAGCGTTTTAGTGGTGAAGGGATCATTTAACTCTTTTGACCACCGCTTGATGAAGCCAAGAACGTTTATGGCCTTATTGACCATCGACGATATGTAAGAATCAAATTTTAGTTTGCTATCAAGAATGATGCCTAAATCTTTAATTTCAAAAACGCGGACAAGTGGTGAAGCATCAAGCACGTAGAGAGCAGTATGAGGGGTACCTCTACAAAAAGTCATGATTTTTCATTTTGAACAATTTAAATTTAGTAAGTTATAACGGCACCAAGCCGACAGTGCACCCAAGTCCGACTGTAGTAAGTTACATAGAGAATCATCATTATAGGTGAAACATAGCTTTAAATCAGCAGCAAACATAAATACACGAGAATTAGTAATAACAGCAGGAAGATCGTTAATAAAGAGATTAAATAGCAATGGTCCTAGGTGACTCCCCTGAGGGACACCAGAGGTAACAAAAATAGATTTGGATACAGAAGATTTAAAAACCACTTTTTGTGTTCGGCCACACAAGTACTCAGAAAGCCACGACAAGAGTTTCGCTGGAAATCCAATAATATTGAATTTTTCGAGCAGCAAAGAATGACTTACAGAATCAAATGCCTTTCTAAAATCTGTATAAACGACGTCAGTTTGCATTTTAGCCTGAAAACCTTTGATAACAATTGAGGTGAACTCAAGAAGGTTGGTGGTAGTAGAGCTTCGCCTAACAAAACCGTGTTGATAAGGGGATAAAATTGAACAACATAAGTGCTGCAATTGAGAGCATATAATTTTTTCAAAGACTTTCGGAATGGCAGACAACTTGGATATACCCCTAAAAATTTTAACGTTTGATTTAGAAGAATTTTTATGAAGTGGAATAGTAAAAAATTCTTTCCATATACTAGGAAACACAGCTGAGTCAACCGATAAGTTAAATAATTTATGTAAAGGATTGCAAAGTGAATCCGCACAGTATCTAAATATACAACCTGGCACTCCATCTGGACCAGGCAAGAAGCCTGGTTTGATAGAGTTAAGGTCACTTAGCAGCGAACACTCAGTTATAATTGGGACATATATGCAATTTGACGTTTGCACTTGAAAAGGATAGGAATTATTACGACTATACAAACTCGATGAGTATACTGATTGAAAATACTCAGCAAATAGATCAGCCACTGCTTGATCGGAACTTGCTTTTGTATTATCAAGGTAAACCGAGGATGGCAAGCATGAAGATCTACGTTTTGAGTTAACAAATTTATAAAAGTGTTTCGGATCGCGGGAAAAGTTTGATCTGCATCGATTGAGATAATTTTTATAACAAAAAAAGTTTACAGAAATAAAATTTGACTTTGGTTTTATATACGATGACAAATTATTGTATTAACAGATTTTTTATGTTTCTTATAGAATCTTGTTTTCACGTCTTTTAATTTTGATAGTTCCCTCGTAAACCAGGGTGGTTTATTTTCACTTGAAGGAATAGTCAGGGGAACACAGATATCCAAATGCGAATTCAAAGTCCTGTAAAAAATGGCAATGGCAGTTTCTATATCACTACAAGAATAAAGTTGAGACCAATTAGAATGCTGAAGCATTGTAAGATGATGCTCTAAGGTTAAGAAGTTCGAAGGAAAGTTCTAAGGTTGGATGGTAGGTATCTTCGGGAAGCACTAAAGTGTGTACTCTACTAACATTACTACAATCAGAATCAGAAACAAATATAAATCAAACATTTTATTACTACTGTTATGCACTCTGTTTACTTGTGATAGGCCTAACTCTAAAAGGCCGTCGATAAAATCAGAAGTGGTCGGTAAGATGTGTCATTCACAGACCATACAACTTGTGGCAAATTAAAACCACCAACCACTATAAGTTGATCCATATCCAACAACAACGACGCAACAAGTTGCAGGGCATTCAGATGGGATATGTAAATGTTATTATCAAAATGGGGAGGAATATATGAGCAAGTAATATACAATGAGCGACCGCTACATAATATTTTAACACATAGAAACTCTATACCCGGATGATCATGAGAATGAATTTGTTCAGAGAAAATACAGTAGTCAACAGCTACGAGAACACCGCCCCCCTTGCTGTTGGTGCGATCGCATCTGTACAAGTTATACTTATTAGGCAAAACGGAATTATCAGATACATTAGGTTTTAACCAGGTTTCTGTGAATGCAACTATCTGTGAATCAAAGGATAAGCTGTTTACATATAGTTTAGAAAGTTAAGTGTTAAGGCCTCGAACATTTTGATAGGCCAAGCTAACTACTTTTATTAGTTTTTTGCCGTCGAAGTTGAGGTAACAGGATGGATAACAGGCAGTGCACTACTGATTCTTATACCATTATTAACATTTTGTCGCCTGTTAACATACTCCCTTACCACTAGCTTTTGTGGCCAAAACTTTTCAGAACAAATTGTTGTGAAAAATTCGGGCGGAGCACCCAACTTGAAAGAAGATATGCTTCGGGCGTGTTTAAATTTAAACTTTTCCACAGTAATACGCGGGGAATCAATTTTACTTTTAACGTAGGCATTTACATCCTCCAATGAAGTATCGGAGGCAAGCCTTGACACGAATATGAACTTATTTAAGGGGACAACAACAAGAGGCTTGTGGACCCTTGCTGTACCTAAAGTAGAATCAGTTGGCACACAGGCTGTTGAAACAGAAAGATCGGGAGTTATGTTGTAAGATTGACCGTAAGAGTTTAGATTTCTAACAGGCGAGTTAAACAACATAAGCGGGCTTGCAGAAATACCCGCTGGGTGATTAATGCTATGCACCAGAAGGGATTTGGTGGGAGGAACATTTGGGACAGCAAGTGGGTTAGGATCCGAAGCCTTTTTTCGCTTCGGAGATTCGGTCATCACCTTGCCATTTTTGAAATTAGACTCTAGGTCTTTAAATGACATATGCAGGTTGTTAAAAGCAACATGCATAGCCTTAAAACCGGCATGAGTCTGCCTCATAAATTAGGAAGTTTCCTTCACCACCTCGTTGCATGGCTCACAGTACCATTTCCGGCCTGTGTCAGCCAGCAAGCAGTCCCTAATTTTGGCTGTAAAGCCAGCACATTTCATGTGTATCATGTTATCGCACTATCTACACAATATAAAATCTTTGTTGGTTGTTCCAACCAACTTGCAATTGGTACTGTAGCAAACGTGCATTATGATTTTATAAAATAAAAATAAAAATAAAATGAATTATTTTTAACAATTGATATGCAATATCAAAACAAGGTAATGTGCAAATTTAAGAGTAAGAAAGTTTCGATGCAAAGAGCGCGACAAAACTGTAAAAAGATAATCGAGAGAGCGTAAGCGCGTAGGCAAATGCAACGGCAAGTACGCCGGATAAGAGCGGACGAAAGACAAGCTGTTTGTTGTTAGTGGACGAATACACAGAGTAGAAAAGAGCAGAAAATACGTATGTATATATGTACGTATGTTTTCTTTATTTTAAAGCAATGCAGCGTCAGTTCAGCTGCAAATTGAAATGACTATTAAGTTTGCAATATTTTGTTTTTCACACGTAAACATATCCAAAGTATATCTGCGATCACTGCTAGTATTTATTACCAAATAAAGCCGAAATAAACACCGTAAACAACACAGGAAAATAATAAATTACTGAGAGCACTCAAAAACACAACCGTCACCAACGAAAGACAAACGATTTGGAATGGTAACGACGAAGAAATTCAATTTAAAGCTGAATATAGCATAAGTGGTCCACATAGGTTTTAGTATGGCTTTGTAGAGTCGAATTTCGTTTACCAAAGTAGTTGCAGATTTCGGATTATCAGGCAGTTTATTTTAAAAGTTTTTAGTCGGAGTTGCTGCCGTTTTGCTTTTATATGATTTTTCCATGCAGATTGGGGTACTTTACACAATTACTATGTGAAATTGCTTAGCCGTTGAATGAAACTTCACCCTTTCTCAATTAAAATGTAATCTGGGCCGGTTTAAGGCTTTGATTTATTTTTTTAATATATATTTTATTGTTACAAAGAATTTAATTCTAAATAACAATTTGTTATAAAGCCAGAGCAGCAAAGGCCTTTAGGCAGACTTATTTTTCATATTTACATATATTGACACATAGTTTATTAATTATTTTTATAAAATTTTATATATTTGATATATTGGGTTTTGAGATAAGGATGTTAAGTGTGGGAGAATTAAGGGATATGCAGATATTCATTACGTGTTGACATGGGAGTGTTAGGCAATTTATTGTCAAGGTATCGCCATTGCAAAATGGGGAAATGCCGTTGTTTTGTGGAAGATGTGTTCGTGTGTTAGTGATGTGTGTCCTAGTCTGAATCTTGTGTATTTTATTGCTTGTGTCCTGTCTATTTTAGTTGTGTTGGTTCTCTTGCAGGGTTGATGGTTTTGTTGGAGTGCGTGTAGTCGTTTTAGAATGTTTTGAGTGTTTCTTTTATTGTAAAGTCAATCAATTAATTTATATTCTTTTTATACTCGATACGGAAGGTAAAGAGTATATTGGGTTTGTGCAATGTCCGTCATGGTGTCTGTCCGTCTGTCCGTATGTTTCTTTTATTGTAAAGTCAATCAATTAATTTATATTCTTTTTATACTCGATACGGAAGGTAAAGAGTATATTGGGTTTGTGCAATGTCCTTCATGGTGTCTGTCCGTATGTTCGCAGCTTTTTTCCACACCCTTCAAGTTAGAGACTTCAAACTTTGCAAATCTCTTTATCTATGACATAGTAAATTAAAGTGTCAAGATTGGAGTTCTACGATAACTAGGGGGCTGGCAAATCGGTAAACTCGATAACGCAAAATCGATAGATGCAGCTATTTCGCAAGCCCTTACAGCTAGAACTACCAAATTTAGGGAAAAAATAGCTACTAACAACCCCCAAAAAACGGCATCAAAAATTTTGGAGCCACGCCCACCCATTCCGCCTCCAGCCACCTCGCAGTTTAACACTAAAAATGCCCATATCTTCTACAGTTTTTGAGCTAGAGCCATCAAATTTGGTGCCAAGATAGGTGTTGACGATTCCCAACCCAATTCATAAAATGCCAAGCCCACTATACTGCCCTATCCGCCCTCAACCACCCCAACGCTTCGCTAAAAACGGTAGTGCGTTTATCATCGATAGTGTTTGAGCTAGAGTCACAAAATTTGGTAGGTAGATAACTGGTAACGACCCCCCAAAAACTGCAACAAAGTTACGGAGCCCCTCCACCCATTCCGCCCCCAGCCCTTCGCTGTTTAAAAACAGAAATGCTTTTATCTTTTACAGTTTTTGAGCTAGAGCCACCAATTTCTGTTCCAATATAGGAGATTATAGCCCCAAAATAAATGCATAAAAACTTTGGATGCCACGCCAATCCATACTGCCCAAGCTGCCCCAAACCGCCCCAATGCTTCACTAAAAACGGGAATGCGTGTATTTTCCAAAGCGTTAAAGCTAGAGTCACCAAATTTGGTAGGAAGATAGCTTTTAACGATCCGCAAAAAACTGCATCAAAGTTTGGATGCCACGCCCCCTTTTACCAACCCCAGCCCCCCTTCCCACAAATTTTACTATTTTTGAGCAAAGTCACCAAATTTGATATGAGGATAGCAATTGACATCATACACAGATCTTCAGCTAAAATTTTGATGCCACGCCCCCCCTACCATACCTCCCTCAGCCTAACATCCACCATATTCTTCTAACTTTGAGCTAGAGTCACCAAATATGGAAGGAAGATAGCTTTTTGGCATCCCCATCTGCACCAGACAGTCTTCGAGGCAGCGTGCACCCCTGCCGTATATGAAACCCCATTGCAATCAGCTCTCTTTTAATCTGTTTTACTACAGGTATCGAGTATACCGCAGTGCGTTTCTACTTGTTGCTGTTGATGTTGTGTAAGAGCAATGGTGAAAGTGTAGCCGTTTTAGCTGCTGTGTTTGCTAGTTCATTTTCTTTAATTTTGACATGTCCAGGCGTCCAGAGTAGTTAATTCCGTTTGTGAGTTGAGTTGAGTTTGTCTCGAATTTTTGCGATTGTGGGTTGATATGTGTTTGGGTTTTTGACTGCTAATAAGGTGGAGAATGAATCCGTGCAGATAACAAATTTAGTTTTTGTTTCTTTTTGTGTGATCTCTTCACCGCACAGAGAATCGCTTCCACTGTGAAAATTGAAGAGTGCCAAGGAGTGACAGCTGATTTTAATATTTTATTATCTTCCATGACAACGCTGTCGAGACCTTTTCTGTTGACTTCGCATGGGGTACTGTCTTTTTTGTATTTGGCGAGCCCACAGTGTAGAGTGACTGTTTATTGTGGTAATTTTTCTTTGTATTTGCGTTCTGGTGAGATGAATATGTTTAGAACTGCAGCTTCTTTGATGATAATTTCTAGGCTTGATGGCTTGTTTGTTGCTCTTTTGCGTTAAAGTTCCCTGAGGAGTGGCTTTTGTAAGGAATATCCATGTGAATTGTTTGTGTTTTTATTCTCGATACCGAAGGTAAAGAGTATATTGGGTTTGTGCAATGTCCGTCATGGTGTCTGTCCGTCTGTATGTTCGCAACTTTTTTCCACACCCTTCAAGTTAGAGACTTGAAATTTTGCAAATTTCTTATTCTATTGCATAGTAAATTAAAGTGTCAAGATTGGAGTTCTACGTTAACTGGGGGGCTGGCAAATCGATAAATTCGATATCTCAAAATCGATAAGTCCTCCCATTTCACACGCCGTTACAGCTAGATCTACCAAACTTGGGGAGCAAATAGCTATTTACAATTCCCAAAAAACTGCATCAAAAATTTTGGAGCTACGCCCACCCATTCCGCCCCCAGCCCCCCGCAGTTTAACACTAAAAAAGGCCAACCCTTATCCAAATTCATACCACGCCCATCCATACTGCCCTAGCCGCTCCAACCACCCTAACGCTTCGCTAAAAACGGTAATGCGTGTATCTTCCATAGTGTTTGATCTAGAGTCACAAAATTTATTAGGAAAATAACTCGTAACGAACCCCAAAAAACTGCATCAAAATTTTGGAGCCACGCCCACCCATTTAAAACCAAAAATGCCTATAACTTCTACAGTTTTTGAGCTAGAGCCACCAAATTTGTTGCCAAGATAGGTGATGACAATCCCCAAACAAACGCTAAAAAACTTTGGATGCCACGCGTATCAATACTGCCCTAGCCGACCCCAACCACCTCAACGCTTTGCTAAACACGATAATGCGTGTATCTTCCAAAGTGTTTGAGGTAGACTCACCTAATTTAATAGGAAGATAACTGTTGACGAACCCCAAAAAAACTAAAACAGAAAAGCCTTTATCTTCCGTAGCTTTTGAGCTATAGCCACCAAATTTGGTGCCAAGATTTTTGATGTAGGAAACCCAAACAAATTGGATGCCGCCCCAACTCACACCGCCCCCAGCCCCCCTTCTAGCAAATTCTACTAACCTTACGCAAGAGTCACCAAATTTGGTAGAAGGATAGCAATTGACATATACATAGATCTGCAGCAAAACTTTGGGTGCCACACCCCCATACAGCCCACAGCCCCCTTTCCCTACCTTTAACAAACTTTGAGCTAGAGCCACCAAATTTGGAAGGAAGATAGCTTTTTGGGATCCCCATCTGCATCAGACGATTCGTATCCGCACCCTATTGCAATCAGGTCTCTTATTATCGGTTTTATTACTGGTATCGAGTATACCGCAGTCGGTTGTGTCCGACTGCAACGTTTCTACTAGTTAATATGTTGTCCAATGCTCCATTGTAAAATAGTGTTAAAGTCGGGGAGTCCTGTTTTTGCGAGCATGTTTTTTATTGGGGTAGTACGGAGGGCGCCTAATGAGAGTGTGATGGAGGAATGGTATGGAGTGGAAAGTTTTGAAAAATTTGTTTTATTTGTTTTATCGTAAATTGAAAGACCGTAGTCAATCTTGGCGAGTATTATTGTCTTAGCTATATTAATGAGGGTTGAGGAGTTGCTTTTTATTTTATAGCTACTTAAACATTTAATTATATTTAGTCTATTATTTAGTGAGCTAGTTAAAGCTTTGACATGTTGGTTCCAATTATATTTACTGGCGAATGTTAAACCTAGAATTTTGAGGTGTTGTCTTTTGGTATGTTTACATTATTTATTGTTATAGCTATGTTAGAGCAATTGTGTTTTCTGCATATATGTAGGTGAGTGGATTTTTCCTCTGATATTTTTGCCCCAGTGATATTGCACCAATCGTGAATTTTAGAGAATAGATTATTTATTTGGGTGTTATAGCCGGGGTTTGGATTGAAAAAGAGGCAAATGTCGTCTGCGTACATTATGTGTTTGAAAAATGTTTTTCGATTTATCAAGTGATTTAATTTATTGAAGACGATGAGAACAAGCGTGACTGAAAGTGGGAAGCCTTTTGGGATGCCGTTTTTTATGTTATTTTAATTGTGTAGGGTGTTATTAACATTAACTCGTATTCTACGGTTGTTTAGGTAGCTTCGAATGTAATTGATAATTTTTGGGCCGAATTTCCAATCATATAGTTGCTGTATGATACAATGAGAACCAACCCTGTCAAAAGCTTTTTCCATATCCATTGAGATATATTTATTTTTTTGTGGCTAAATTTTTACAAATCAAGTTATCTAATATATGTAAGTAAGGGATTCGTGTTCGACCTACTTTGCCTGTATGCAAATTGTTTAGGAGATAGGAGGTTCTCTTGGTTAAGCATCCACATAATTCTTTTTGATATGATTTTCTCTAGTATTTTGGAAGTGCAAGGGAGCAAGGATATTGAGCGATAACTGTTAAATAAGTGTTTTGGTTTATCAGGTTTGCTTATTGGTATTATTGTTGCAATTTTCCATTGATGGGGGATATTGCTGAAGTCTATTATTGTATTATAGAGGTCTAAGTGTTTGTTTATTGCAGATGGTGGGAGCTTTTTTATTATTTTATAATTGATATTGGCATGTCCAGGTGGACCATTTGAGAATTGCAATTCTAAAAGTGCTATGGGGTTTTCAATGATTTTAGCTCTGTTTCCTGGAGTATATGTGATGAATGTTTGGGCTATGTGCTGTTGTTTGTTATTAATGAAGGTGTTTGAGAAATTTGAGTCGTGTGAATAATTTGACCATGTTTTGCAAAATGCTTCGGTTATTTTTGTTGGATCGCATGTGTTTCCCGTTTCTGTTTTTATTGCATTAATGTTTTTGATTTTACTTATCCCCGAGAGACTATGAACTTTGTCCCAGAGCATTTTAGTTGTTGTGCTAGGGCTTATACCTTCTGTAAACTTACCAAAGCTAATTCTTAGTGCTATTTTTACTGTATGTTTAAACTTTGCATTCGCTTTTTTGTACATTAGCGTGTTTTCTGTGCTTTTATTATTTAAAAATTTTCTTTTTTTAACTTTTCAAGTTTTAGGTTTCACCAGTATATGTGTTTATTATTTTTTCTGTTGGGGTTGATTGTGGGTATTGTTTTGTTAGCGGATGCCTTAACTATTTTGAGAATTTTGGCTGCTGATTGATTAGTATTATTTGTTGCAATTAGTCTTTGTGTTAGTGTGTCTATATTTTTCTTAAATAATTCCCAGTTAGCTGAATGAAGTTTGTATCTATATGTTTTTTAAGCTGTTTTTAAACGCTGAACCCATAAAATGGGTTAATCATGGAAGCATCTCCGACCCCATAAAATATATATATTCTTGATCACGATAAGCTTTTGTCTTTCGTTGGTGACGGTCGTGTTTTTGAGCGCTCTCAATAAGTTACTGTTTTCTTATGTTTGTGCATATTTTTGTTTTGTTTTTATTTTTTGTTTGAATTAATATTTTTATTTATTCAACTTAAAATCAATATGCTAGTTTGTTGCAGCAACAACTGCAAGTTGGTTGGATCATCCAACCAAGACTTCATTCTGTGCAGATTGTGTGACAATGTGATACACATGAAGTGTGTTGGCTTTACGGCCAAAATACGGGACTGCTTAATTGCAGACACAGGCCTTAAATGCTTTTGTGGGTCCTGTAATGAGGTGGAGAAGGAGTCTAGTCAATTCATGAGACAGACCTATGTAGGTTTTAAGACAATGCATACTGCATTTAATAACCTTCATACCTTCTTCAAAGAATTGCAGGCAAGTTGTTGAGTAATTCGCCGAAGCGTAAAAAGACTTCGGGGCCTAATCCGCTCAGTGTTCCTCCTGTCTTGGTCACCAATCCCCTTTTGGTATCAATCATTAATCCCCCATCGGGTTCAATTGCTAGCCAATTAATGTTATTTAACTCGTCGGCAAGAAATCCCAACAATAATCTTTCACCTAATAAATCTACCTCTGAGCTTTCCGTAGCAGCTTGTGTGCCTATTAATCCTACTGGTACACCTGGGGCCCACAAGCGTCTTGTTGTTGTGCCCTTAAACGAATTTATTTTCGTATCTATTCTAGCATCAGACACTTCATTGGATGATGTTAGTGCCTACGTTAAAAGTAAAGTAGACTCCCCACTTGTTACTGATAAAAAGTTTAAATTAAAACAAGCCCGAACCAAATCTTCTTTAAAATTGAGTGTTCCGCCCGAACTTTTCTCGACAATTTGTTCTGAAAAGTTTTGGCCGCGGCAGCTCATTGTTAAGGAGTATGTGAATAGGCGTAACACTAGTAATAACGGTATTGGGATCTGTAGTGCACCGCCTGTTAACCACCTTGTTGCCTCAACTTCGGTGGCTTGGCCTATCAAAATGTTCGAGGCCTTAACACTAAACTTTCTAAACTATATGTAAACAGCTTATTCTTTGATTCACAGATAGTTTCACTCACAGAATCCTGGTTAAAACCTGATATATCTAATTATTCCGATTCGCCTAATAAGTATTACTTGTACAGATGCGATCGCACCTCCCGCAAGGGGGGCGGTGTTCTCATTGCCGTTGATTCTTGTATTTCCTCTGAACAGATTCATTCTCATGATCATCCAGATATTGAGTTCATATGTGTTAAAGTATTATTTAGAGGCCGCTCACTGTATATTACTTGTTCATATATCCCTCCCAATTCTGATAATAACATTTACATATCACATCTGAATGCCCTGCAGCTTGTGTCGTCGTTGTTGACGGATATGGATCAACTTATAGTGGTTGGTGATTTTAATTTGCCACATGTTGTATGGTCTGTGAATCTGTGAAACTTCAGCGCAATTACCGGCCACTTCTGATGATTTTATCGATGGCCTTTTAGAGTTAGGCCTATCACAAGTCAACAGGGTGCGTAACAGTAGAATTAAAATGTTGGATTTGATATTTGTTCCTGATTCTGATTGTAGTAACGTTAGTAGAGTACACCCTTTAGTGCTTCCCGAAGATACCTACCATCCAACCTTAGAACTTTCCTTCGAACTTCTTAACCTTAGACCAGCATCTAACAATTCTTTAAAGACACGTTGCTTTCGTCAAACTGACTTTACTAAATTGAGTGATTTGCTTCAGCATACTTATTGGTCTCAACTTTATTCTTGTAGTGATATAGAAACTGCCATTGCCATTTTTTACAGGACTTTGAATTCGCATTTGGATATCTGTGTTCCCCTCACTGTTCCTTCAAGTGAAAATAAACCACCTTGGTTTACGAGGGAACTATCAAAATTGAAAAACGTGAAAACAAGATCCTATAAAAAATGTAAAAAATCTGGAAATAAAATGGATTTATCCTCGTATATAATTGCAAAGTCAAATTTTATTTCTGTAAACACTTTTTGTTATAACAATTATCTCAATCGTTGCAGATCAAACTTTTCACGCGACCCTAAACAGTTTTATAAATTTGTAAACTCAAAACGTAAATCTCAGGCTTGCCATCCTCGGTTTACCTTGATAATACAAAAGCAAGTTCCGATCAAGCAGTGGCTGATCTATTTGCGGAGTATTTTCAATCAGTATACTCATCGAGTTTGTATAGTGGCAATAATTCCTATCCTTTTCAAGTGCAAACGTCAAATTGCATATATGTCCCAGTTATAACTGAGTGTACGCTGCTTAGTGACCTTAACTCTATCAAACCAGGCTTCTTGCCTGGTCCAGATGGAGTGCCAGGTTGTATACTTAGATACTGTGCGGATTCACTTTGTAAACCTTTACATAAATTATTTAACTTATCGGTTGACTCAGCTGTGTTTCCTGGTATATGGAAAGAATCTTTTACTATTCTTACTTCATAAAAATTCTTCTAAATCAAACGTTAAAAACTATAGGGGTATGTCCAAGTTGTCTGCCATTCCGAAAGTCTTTGAAAAAATTATATGCTCTCAATTGCAGCACTTATGTTGTTCAACTATTTCCAATTACCAACACGGTTTTGTTAGGCGAATATCTACTACCGCCAACCTTCTTGAGTTCACCTCGCTTGTTATCAAAATGTTTCAGGCAAAAATGCAAACTGACGTCATTTATACAGACTTTAGTAAGGCAATTGTTTCTGTTTATACATTCTATGTTGCTTCAAAAACTTAATATTATTGGATTTCCAGCGAAACTCTTGTCGTGGCTTTCTGAGTACTTGTGTGGCCGAACACAAAAAGTGGTTTTTAAATCTTCTTTTGGCATACTTTCTTCTGTATCCAAATCTATTTTTGTTACCTCTGGTGTCCCTCAGGGGAGTCACCTAGGACCACTGCTATTTAATCTCTTTATTAACGATCTTCCTGCTGTTATTACTAATTCTCGTGTATTTATGTTTGCTGATGATGTAAAGCTACAGTGGGGAGCAAAAGTGAGTACATGTTTGACATTTCTCATTTTGGAGCGAATGATGAAGAAAACAGTAAGGTAATTGGAAAAACTGTTTATACTCTTTATTCCATATATAATTTACTATACATTAACAAAAAAAAGTCAACGAAAAGGTGCACAAAGAAGAAAAGCAAACATGAAAACAAAAAAAACTCGTATGTACTCATTTATGCACCTTTGACTTTTCATTTGCTTATCTGCAAACAACAATGTTTAATTTAATATTAGTACTTGGTCCATAAGCCCTTATTTTTTATTACGCTTTCCACACGTTTTGGCATACTTTCCAGAAGATTTTCTAAGATTTCTTTAGGCATAAGGCGCCACTCTTCAACCACCCTTTCCCATAAAATTTCAAGGCTTGATGGAGCTGATTGATATTGGGCCAAACTTCTTTTGACTATTGACCATAAATTTTTAATTGGGTTGAAGTCAGGGCTTTGAGCCGGCCACTTCATCAATTGAAAATTTTGGTCCGCTAGCCATTTCTGCACGACTTTTGCAGTATGCTTCGGGTCTCCATCCAGCTGAAACACGATTTCAGCTTCGTTGTAAGCACAGCGATCAATAAAACCGGGAAGATGTTCCTTTAATATGTCAAGATATTGCTCTTTTTTTATTATCCCGTCTATTTTATGCATTGGTCCAATGCACCACCAGGTGAAACAGCTCCAAACCATTATATTGCCTCCACCATGTTTTACCTGCATTGTCGGAAAAAAATGTGAAGGCACTCTTAAGCTTTGCCAGACAGCACCGAAATTGGAAGCGGGTTATCTGGTCAGACGAAAGCAAATTTAATAGATTTCAGTCAGATGGCAAACAATATTGCTGGCACCGGGCTGGTGAATCCATCCAACGACACCACGTTAAGCATTTCGGCTTGAGCTACAGGCTGTGTCGCTAACACGGCAGCTAAGATTATACGTAGAATACGTTCCATTTCAAGTTTATCGAACAAAATAGACTTAATGACAAAACAATGAAATTAAAATGAGTAAAATATATTTTTAAATGTCTGCTGAAAACCATATCAATGCAGGTTGAAAATTGAATGTAGTTTCCATAAGTTCCAAGAAGGGTTTGTTTTCTCTCCCGATAAATTTCAGACAAATATAAATAATATAAAAGTATTTTCTACTCACACTAATTTCTTTTACTTTCAAAATATGTTGTTAAATATAAGCACTTTTTAGGAGGCATTTTATTATATTTTTATTCTATTTTGTATATTGGTAGCGACTGTTTTGCACTAGTTTATTTTTCGTGAATATACACACACACTCATTTTACCTCCCGAATTAAATACATACATAAATAGTCAAAAACAGCCATAAACCAACAACAACACGTGCTGGCTTGTCGTAGCTGAGACCCACAAAATGCACAAATTAAAAATACCCCTCGTACAAATATTTAATAATAGTCAATAAAAAACTCAAATATATAATTTAATATATGTATACGAAGAGATACTATGTTCTAATTACTTACAAAAAACGTCGGTTTAAATGCTAGTTTATTAAATTATATACAACATGTTTTATTAATTATGAACGGCCTACCTTATTGCCAAAATATAAACAAACATATTACACAGATATAATATTGAAGTAATCACGTTTTGCTATTTAATTGCACAAAGTTCATATTCAGGGGTGTGCCAGCCATCAAAACCAACCGAATACCAACCTAAAATGTATTTATGATACCTAGTCGACAAAAAAAATAGCAAAAATCATTTCAAAGCCCAAGTCCACCAAAACTGCAAACATAACAAACGCACATTTGCACATACAAATATATATGTACATGTAAATGTAATTTGGGTAAACGCAATAGTGCCTTGCTGCTCTAGGGCTAGGGGCAAAAGCGATACGCAAGCAGGTATACTAAGAAAAGGGACACAAGAACAGAAAAAAACAAGCTATGCGCACACATACAGTATGGCAGACTATAGCGATATGCTCACGGCTCACGACTTAAGTAAAACTAGTCTGCGATATTTCTCTCTGAGAGCGTGGTAGCTGCTAAATGACTTCCCAACTCTATATAAGAATTTTTGCATTTGAACGCTCTATTATATGAATTCTTGTTGGTATAAGTCAAAAGTTGAGACGACATCAAAAATGAAGCGCGGTTGCTTCTTTTATGAACAAAAACAAGCTTTAACCGTTGTTGATTGCTGCATATCAATTTTGTTGTTTTAGATAATCCGGTAACGAGTTATAATGTACACCGCAAAACAACATCAAAGTTTGGATGCCACGCCCCCCCTTACCAACCCCAGCCCCCCTTCCACCAAATTTTACTATTTTTGAGCTAGAGTCACCAAATTTGATATGAGGATAGCAATTGACATCATACACAGATCTTCAGCTAAAGTTTTGATGCCACGACCCCCCCTACCATACCTCCCTCAGCCTAACATCCACCATATTCTTCTAACTTTGAGCTAGAGTCACCAAATATGGAAGGAAGATAGCTTTTTGGCATCCCCATCTGCACCAGACAGTCTTCGAGGCAGCGTGCACCCCTGCCGTATATGAAACCCCATTGCAATCAGCTCTCTTTTAATCTGTTTTACTACAGGTATCGAGTATACCGCAGTGCGTTTCTACTTGTTGCTGTTGATGTTGTGTAAGAGCAATGGTGAAAGTGTAGCCGTTTTAGCTGCTGTGTTTGCTAGTTCATTTTCTTTAATTTTGACATGTCCAGGCGTCCAGAGTAGTTAATTCCGTTTGTGAGTTGAGTTGAGTTTGTCTCGAATTTTTGCGATTGTGGGTTGATATGTGTTTGGGTTTTTGACGGCTAATAAGGTGGAGAGTGAATCCGTGCAGATAACAAATTTAGTTTTTGTTTCTTTTTGTGTGATCTCTTCACCGCACAGAGAATCGCTTCCGCTGTGAAAATTGAAGAGTGCCAAGGAGTGACAGCTGATTTCAATATTTTATTATCTTCCATGACAACGCTGAAGGCAGTTATGTGGTTCAGTTTTAATGCGTCCGTGTATAGAAAGGACCATGACTTGTATTCGTTTTTGATTTTGTCGAGACCTTTTCTGTTGACTTCGCATGGGGTACTGTCTTTTTTGTATTTGGCGAGCTCACAGTGTAGAGTGACTGTTTATTGTGGTAATTTTTCTTTGTATTTGCGTTCTGGTGAGATGAATATGTTTAGAACTGCAGCTTCTTTGATGATAATTTCTAGGCTTGATGGCTTGTTTGTTGCTCTTTTGCGTTAAAGTTCCCTGAGGAGTGGCTTTTGTAAGGAATATCCGTGTGAATTGTTTGTGTTTTTATTCTCGATACCGAAGGTAAAGAGTATATTGGGTTTGTGCAATGTCCGTCATGGTGTCTGTCCGTCTGTATGTTCGCAACTTTTTTCCACACCCTTCAAGTTAGAGACTTGAAATTTTGCAAATTTCTTATTCTATTGCATAGTAAATTAAAGTGTCAAGATTGGAGTTCTACGTTAACTGGGGGGCTGGCAAATCGATAAATTCGATATCTCAAAATCGATAAGTCCTCCCATTTCACACGCCGTTACAGCTAGATCTACCAAACTTGGGGAGCAAATAGCTATTTACAATTCCCAAAAAACTGCATCAAAAATTTTGGAGCTACGCCCACCCATTCCGCCCCCAGCCCCCCGCAGTTTAACACTAAAAAAGGCCAAATCTTCTACAGTTTTTGAGCTAGAGCCACCAAATTTGTTGCCAAGATAGGTGCTGACAACCCTTATCCAAATTCATGCCACGCCCATCCATACTGCCCTAGCCGCTCCAACCACCCTAACGCTTCGCTAAAAACGGTAATGCGTGTATCTTCCATAGTGTTTGATCTAGAGTCACAAAATTTATTAGAAAAATAACTCGTAACGAACCCCAAAAAACTGCATCAAAATTTTGGAGCCACGCCCACCCATTTCGCCCCCAGCCACCCATTCCGCCCCCAGGCTCCAGCAGTTTAAAACCAAAAATGCCTATAACTTCTACAGTTTTTGAGCTAGAGCCACCAAATTAAGTGCCAAGATAGGTGATGACAATCCCCAAACAAACGCTAAAAAACTTTGGATGCCACGCGTATCAATACTGCCCTAGCCGACCCCAACCACTTCAACGCTTTGCTAAACACGATAATGCGTGTATCTTCCAAAGTGTTTGAGGTAGACTCACCAAAAAACTGCATCAAAGTTTTAGAGCCACGCCCCGCGTTCCCCAACCCCTCCGCAGTTATAAAGCAGAAAAGCCTTTATCTTCCACAGCTTTTGAGCTATAGCCACTTGCGCAAGAGATCTGCAGCAAAACTTTGGATGCCACACCCCCATACAACCCACAGCGCCCTTTCCCTACCTTTAACAAACTTTGAGCTAGAGCCACCAAATTTGGAAGGAAGATAGCTTTTTGGGATCCCCATCTGCATCAGACGATTCGTATCCGCACCCTATTGCAATCAGGTCTCTTATTATCGGTTTTATTACTGGTATCGAGTATACCGCAGTCGGTTGTGTCCGACTGCAACGTTTCTACTAGTTAATATGTTGTCCAATGCTCCATTGTAAAATAGTGTTAAAGTCGGGGAGTCCTGTTTTTGCGAGCATGTTTTTTATTGGGGTAGTACGGAGGGCGCCTAATGAGAGTGTGATGGAGGAATGGTATGGAGTGGAAAGTTTTGAAAAATTTGTTTTATTTGTTTTATCGTAAATTGAAAGACCGTAGTCAATCTTGGCGAGTATTATTGTCTTAGCTATATTAATGAGGGTTGAGGAGTTGCTTTTTATTTTATAGCTACTTAAACATTTAATTATATTTAGTCTATTATTTAGTGAGCTAGTTAAAGCTTTGACATGTTGGTTCCAATTATATTTACTGGCGAATGTTAAACCTAGAATTTTGAGGTGTTGTCTTTTGGTATGTTTACATTATTTATTGTTATAGCTATGTTAGAGCAATTGTGTTTTCTGCATATATGTAGGTGAGTGGATTTTTCCTCTGATATTTTTGCCCCAGTGATATTGCACCAATCGTGAATTTTAGAGAATAGATTATTTATTTGGGTGTTATAGCCGGGGTTTGGTTTGAAAAAGAGGCAAATGTCGTCTGCGTACATTATGTGTTTGAAAAATGTTTTTCGATTTATCAAGTGATTTAATTTATTGAAGACAATGAGAACAAGCGTGACTGAAAGTGGGAAGCCTTTTGGGATGCCGTTTTTTATGTTATTTTAATTGTGTAGGGTGTTATTAACATTAACTCGTATTCTACGGTTGTTTAGGTATCTTCGAATGTAATTGATGATTTTTGGGCCGAATTTCCAATCATATAGTTGCTGTATGATACAATGAGAACCAACCCTGTCAAAAGCTTTTTCCATATCCATTGAGATATATTTATTTTTTTGTGGCTAAATTGTTACAAATCAAGTTATCTAATATATGTAAGTAAGGGATTCGTGTTCGACCTATTTTGCCTGTATGCATATTGGTTAGGAGATAGGAGGTTCTCTTGGTTAAGCATCCACATAATTCTTTTTGATATGATTTTCTCTAGTATTTTGGAAGTGCAAGGGAGCAAGGATATTGAGCGATAACTGTTAAATAAGTGTTTTGGTTTATCAGGTTTGCTTATTGGTATTATTGTTGCAATTTTCCATTGATGGGGGATATTGCTGAAGTCTATTATTGTATTATAGAGGACTAAGTGTTTGTTTATTGCAGATGGTGGGAGCTTTTTTATTATTTTATAATTGATATTGGCATGTCCAGGTGGACCATTTGAGAATTGCAATTCTAAAAGTGCTATGGGGTTTTAAATGATTTTAGCTCTGTTTCCTGGAGTACATGTGATGGATGTTTGGGCTATGTGCTGTTGTTTGTTATTAATGAAGGTGTTTGAGAAATTTGAGTCGTGTGAATAATTTGACCATGTTTTGCAAAATGCTTCGGTTATTTTTGTTGGATCGCATGTGTTTCCTGTTTCTGTTTTTATTGCATTAATGGTTTTGATTTTACTTATCCCCGAGAGACTATGAACTTTGTCCCAGAGCATTTTGGTTGTTGTGCTAGGGCTTATACCTTCTGTAAACTTACCAAAGCTAATTCTCAGTGCTTTTCGTTCGCTTTTTTGTACATTAGCGTGTTTTCTGTGCTTTTATTATTTAAAAATTTTCTTTTTTTAACTTTTCAAGTTTTAGGTTTCACCAGTATATGTGTTTATTATTTTTTCTGTTGGGGTTGATTGTGGGTATTGTTTTGTTAGCGGATGCCTTAACTATTTTGAGAATTTTGGCTGCTGATTGATTAGTATTATTTGTTGCAATTAGTCTTTGTGTTAGTGTGTCTATATTTTTCTTAAATAATTCCCAGTTAGCTGAATGAAGTTTGTATCTATATGTTTTTTAAGCTGTTTTTAAACGCTGAACCCATAAAATGGGTTAATCATGGAAGCATCTCCGACCCCATAAAATATATATATTCTTGATCACGATAAGCTTTTGTCTTTCGTTGGTGACGGTTGTGTTTATGAGCGCTCTCAATAAGTTACTGTTTTCTTATGTTTGTGCATATTTTTGTTTTGTTTTTATTTTTTGTTTGAATTAATATTTTTATTTATTCAACTTAAAATCAATATGCTAGTTTGTTGCAGCAACAATTGCAAGTTGGTTGGATCATCCAACCAAGACTTCATTCTGTGCAGATTGTGTGACAATGTGATACACATGAAGTGTGTTGGCTTTACGGCCAAAATACGGGACTGCTTAATTGCAGACACAGGCCTTAAATGCTTTTGTGGGTCCTGTAATGAGGTGGAGAAGGAGTCTAGTCAATTCATGAGACAGACCTATGTAGGTTTTAAGACAATGCATACTGCATTTAATTACCTTAATACCTTCTTCAAAGAATTGCAGGCAAGTTGTTGAGTAATTCGCCGAAGCGTAAAAAGACTTCGGGGCCTAATCCGCTCAGTGTTCCTCCTGTCTTGGTCACCAATCCCCTTTTGGTATCAATCATTAATCCCCCATCGGGTTCAATTGCTAGCCAATTAATGTTATTTAACTCGTCGGCAAGAAATCCCAACAATAATCTTTCACCTAATAAATCTACCTCTGAGCTTTCCGTAGCAGCTTGTGTGCCTATTAATCCTACTGGTACACCTGGGGCCCACAAGCGTCTTGTTGTTGTGCCCTTAAACGAATTTATTTTCGTATCTATTCTAGCATCAGACACTTCATTGGATGATGTTAGTGCCTACGTTAAAAGTAAAGTAGACTCCCCACTTGTTACTGATAAAAAGTTTAAATTAAAACAAGCCCGAACCAAATCTTCTTTAAAATTGAGTGTTCCGCCCGAACTTTTCTCGACAATTTGTTCTGAAAAGTTTTGGCCGCGGCAGCTCATTGTTAAGGAGTATGTGAATAGGCGTAACACTAGTAATAACGGTATTGGGATCTGTAGTGCACCGCCTGTTAACCACCTTGTTGCCTCAACTTCGGTGGCTTGGCCTATCAAAATGTTCGAGGCCTTAACACTAGACTTTCTAAACTATATGTAAACAGCTTATTCTTTGATTCACAGATAGTTTCACTCACAGAATCCTGGTTAAAACCTGATATATCTAATTATTCCGATTCGCCTAATAAGTATTACTTGTACAGATGCGATCGCACCTCCCGCAAGGGGGGCGGTGTTCTCATTGCCGTTGATTCTTGTATTTCCTCTGAACAGATTCATTCTCATGATCATCCAGATATTGAGTTCATATGTGTTAAAGTATTATTTAGAGGCCGCTCACTGTATATTACTTGTTCATATATCCCTCCCAATTCTGATAATAACATTTACATATCACATCTGAATGCCCTGCAGCTTGCGTCGTCGTTGTTGACGGATATGGATCAACTTATAGTGGTTGGTGATTTTAATTTGCCACATGTTGTATGGTCTGTGAATCTGTGAAACTTCAGCGCAATTACCGGCCACTTCTGATGATTTTATCGATGGCCTTTTAGAGTTAGGCCTATCACAAGTCAACAGGGTGCGTAACAGTAGAATTAAAATGTTGGATTTGATATTTGTTCCTGATTCTGATTGTAGTAACGTTAGTAGAGTACACCCTTTAGTGCTTCCCGAAGATACCTACCATCCAACCTTAGAACTTTCCTTCGAACTTCTTAACCTTAGACCAGCATCTAACAATTCTTTAAAGACACGTTGCTTTCGTCAAACTGACTTTACTAAATTGAGTGATTTGCTTCAGCATACTTATTGGTCTCAACTTTATTCTTGTAGTGATATAGAAACTGCCATTGCCATTTTTTACAGGACTTTGAATTCGCATTTGGATATCTGTGTTCCCCTCACTGTTCCTTCAAGTGAAAATAAACCACCTTGGTTTACGAGGGAACTATCAAAATTGAAAAACGTGAAAACAAGATCCTATAAAAAATGTAAAAAATCTGGAAATACAATGAATTTATCCTCGTATATAATTGCAAAGTCAAATTTTATTTCTGTAAACACTTTTTGTTATAACAATTATCTCAATCGTTGCAGATCAAACTTTTCACGCGACCCTAAACAGTTTTATAAATTTGTAAACTCAAAACGTAAATCTCAGGCTTGCCATCCTCGGTTTACCTTGATAATACAAAAGCAAGTTCCGATCAAGCAGTGGCTGATCTATTTGCGGAGTATTTTCAATCAGTATACTCATCGAGTTTGTATAGTATCAATAATTCCTATCCTTTTCAAGTGCAAACGTCAAATTGCATATATGTCCCAGTTATAACTGAGTGTACGCTGCTTAGTGACCTTAACTCTATCAAACCAGGCTTCTTGCCTGGTCCAGATGGAGTGCCAGGTTGTATACTTAGATACTGTGCGGATTCACTTTGTAAACCTTTACATAAATTATTTAACTTATCGGTTGACACAGCTGTGTTTCCTGGTATATGGAAAGAATCTTTTACTATTCTTACTTCATAAAAATTCTTCTAAATCAAACGTTAAAAACTATAGGGGTATGTCCAAGTTGTCTGCCATTCCGAAAGTCTTTGAAAAAATTATATGCTCTCAATTGCAGCACTTATGTTGTTCAACTATTTCCAATTACCAACACGGTTTTGTTAGGCGAATATCTACTACCGCCAACCTTCTTGAGTTCACCTCGCTTGTTATCAAAATGTTTCAGGCAAAAATGCAAACTGACGTCATTTATACAGACTTTAGTAAGGCAATTGTTTCTGTTTATACATTCTATGTTGCTTCAAAAACTTAATATTATTGGATTTCCAGCGAAACTCTTGTCGTGGCTTTCTGAGTACTTGTGTGGCCGAACACAAAAAGTGGTTTTTAAATCTTCTTTTGGCATACTTTCTTCTGTATCCAAATCTATTTTTGTTACCTCTGGTGTCCCTCAGGGGAGTCACCTAGGACCACTGCTATTTAATCTCTTTATTAACGATCTTCCTGCTGTTATTACTAATTCTCGTGTATTTATGTTTGCTGATGATGTAAAGCTACAGTGGGGAGCAAAAGTGAGTACATGTTTGACATTTCTCATTTTGGAGCGAATGATGAAGAAAACAGTAAGGTAATTGGAAAAACTGTTTATACTCTTTATTCCATATATAATTTACTATACATTAACAAAAAAAAGTCAACGAAAAGGTGCACAAAGAAGAAAAGCAAACATGAAAACAAAAAAAACTCGTATGTACTCATTTATGCACCTTTGACTTTTTATTTGCTTATCTGCAAACAACAATGTTTAATTTAATATTAGTACTTGGTCCATAAGCCCTTATTTTTTATTACGCTTTCCACACGTTTTGGCATACTTTCCAGAAGATTTTCTAAGATTTCTTTAGGCATAAGGCGCCACTCTTCAACCACCCTTTCCCATAAAATTTCAAGGCTTGATGGAGCTGATTGATATTGGGCCAAACTTCTTTTGACTATTGACCATAAATTTTTAATTGGGTTGAAGTCAGGGCTTTGAGCCGGCCACTTCATCAATTGAAAATTTTGGTCCGCTAGCCATTTCTGCACGACTTTTGCAGTATGCTTCGGGTCTCCATCCAGCTGAAACACGATTTCAGCTTCGTTGTAAGCACAGCGATCAATAAAACCGGGAAGATGTTCCTTTAATATGTCAAGATATTGCTCTTTTTTTATTATCCCGTCTATTTTATGCATTGGTCCAATGCACCACCAGGTGAAACAGCTCCAAACCATTATATTGCCTCCACCATGTTTTACCTGCATTGTCGGAAAAAAATGTGAAGGCACTCTTAAGCTTTGCCAGACAGCACCGAAATTGGAAGCGGGTTATCTGGTCAGACGAAAGCAAATTTAATAGATTTCAGTCAGATGGCAAACAATATTGCTGGCACCGGGCTGGTGAATCCATCCAACGACACCACGTTAAGCATTTCGGCTTGAGCTACAGGCTGTGTCGCTAACACGGCAGCTAAGATTATACGTAGAATACGTTCCATTTCAAGTTTATCGAACAAAATAGACTTAATGACAAAACAATGAAATTAAAATGAGTAAAATATATTTTTAAATGTCTGCTGAAAACCATATCAATGCAGGTTGAAAATTGAATGTAGTTTCCATAAGTTCCAAGAAGGGTTTGTTTTCTCTCCCGATAAATTTCAGACAAATATAAATAATATAAAAGTATTTTCTACTCACACTAATTTCTTTTACTTTCAAAATATGTTGTTAAATATAAGCACTTTTTAGGAGGCATTTTATTATATTTTTATTCTATTTTGTATATTGGTAGCGACTGTTTTGCACTAGTTTATTTTTCGTGAATATACACACACACTCATTTTACCTCCCGAATTAAATACATACATAAATAGTCAAAAACAGCCATAAACCAACAACAACACGTGCTGGCTTGTCGTAGCTGAGACCCACAAAATGCACAAATTAAAAATACCCCTCGTACAAATATTTAATAATAGTCAATAAAAAACTCAAATATATAATTTAATATATGTATACGAAGAGATACTATGTTCTAATTACTTACAAAAAACGTCGGTTTAAATGCTAGTTTATTAAATTATATACAACATGTTTTATTAATTATGAACGGCCTACCTTATTGCCAAAATATAAACAAACATATTACACAGATATAATATTGAAGTAATCACGTTTTGCTATTTAATTGCACAAAGTTCATATTCAGGGGTGTGCCAGCCATCAAAACCAACCGAATACCAACCTAAAATGTATTTATGATACCTAGTCGACAAAAAAAATAGCAAAAATCATTTCAAAGCCCAAGTCCACCAAAACTGCAAACATAACAAACGCACATTTGCACATACAAATATATATGTACATGTAAATGTAATTTGGGTAAACGCAATAGTGCCTTGCTGCTCTAGGGCTAGGGGCAAAAGCGATACGCAAGCAGGTATACTAAGAAAAGGGACACAAGAACAGAAAAAAACAAGCTATGCGCACACATACAGTATGGCAGACTATAGCGATATGCTCACGGCTCACGACTTAAGTAAAACTAGTCTGCGATATTTCTCTCTGAGAGCGTGGTAGCTGCTAAATGACTTCCCAACTCTATATAAGAATTTTTGCATTTGAACGCTCTATTATATGAATTCTTGTTGGTATAAGTCAAAAGTTGAGACGACATCAAAAATGAAGCGCGGTTGCTTCTTTTATGAACAAAAACAAGCTTTAACCGTTGTTGATTGCTGCATATCAATTTTGTTGTTTTAGATAATCCGGTAACGAGTTATAATGTACACCGCAAAACAACATCAAAGTTTGGATGCCACGCCCCCCCTTACCAACCCCAGCCCCCCTTCCACCAAATTTTACTATTTTTGAGCTAGAGTCACCAAATTTGATATGAGGATAGCAATTGACATCATACACAGATCTTCAGCTAAAGTTTTGATGCCACGACCCCCCCTACCATACCTCCCTCAGCCTAACATCCACCATATTCATCTAACTTTGAGCTAGAGTCACCAAATATGGAAGGAAGATAGCTTTTTGGCATCCCCATCTGCACCAGACAGTCTTCGAGGCAGCGTGCACCCCTGCCGTATATGAAACCCCATTGCAATCAGCTCTCTTTTAATCTGTTTTACTACAGGTATCGAGTATACCGCAGTGCGTTTCTACTTGTTGCTGTTGATGTTGTGTAAGAGCAATGGTGAAAGTGTAGCCGTTTTAGCTGCTGTGTTTGCTAGTTCATTTTCTTTAATTTTGACATGTCCAGGCGTCCAGAGTAGTTAATTCCGTTTGTGAGTTGAGTTGAGTTTGTCTCGAATTTTTGCGATTGTGGGTTGATATGTGTTTGGGTTTTTGACGGCTAATAAGGTGGAGAGTGAATCCGTGCAGATAACAAATTTAGTTTTTGTTTCTTTTTGTGTGATCTCTTCACCGCACAGAGAATCGCTTCCGCTGTGAAAATTGAAGAGTGCCAAGGAGTGACAGCTGATTTTAATATTTTATTATCTTCCATGACAACGCTGAAGGCAGTTATGTGGTTCAGTTTTAATGCGTCCGTGTATAGAAAGGACCATGACTTGTATTCGTTTTTGATTTTGTCGAGACCTTTTCTGTTGACTTCGCATGGGGTACTGTCTTTTTTGTATTTGGCGAGCTCACAGTGTAGAGTGACTGTTTATTGTGGTAATTTTTCTTTGTATTTGCGTTCTGGTGAGATGAATATGTTTAGAACTGCAGCTTCTTTGATGATAATTTCTAGGCTTGATGGCTTGTTTGTTGCTCTTTTGCGTTAAAGTTCCCTGAGGAGTGGCTTTTGTAAGGAATATCCATGTGAATTGTTTGTGTTTTTATTCTCGATACCGAAGGTAAAGAGTATATTGGGTTTGTGCAATGTCCGTCATGGTGTCTGTCCGTCTGTATGTTCGCAACTTTTTTCCACACCCTTCAAGTTAGAGACTTGAAATTTTGCAAATTTCTTATTCTATTGCATAGTAAATTAAAGTGTCAAGATTGGAGTTCTACGTTAACTGGGGGGCTGGCAAATCGATAAATTCGATATCTCAAAATCGATAAGTCCTCCCATTTCACACGCCGTTACAGCTAGATCTACCAAACTTGGGGAGCAAATAGCTATTTACAATTCCCAAAAAACTGCATCAAAAATTTTGGAGCTACGCCCACCCATTCCGCCCCCAGCCCCCCCGCAGTTTAACACTAAAAAAGGCCAACCCTTATCCAAATTCATACCACGCCCATCCATACTGCCCTAGCCGCTCCAACCACCCTAACGCTTCGCTAAAAACGGTAATGCGTGTATCTTCCATAGTGTTTGATCTAGAGTCACAAAATTTATTAGGAAAATAACTCGTAACGAACCCCAAAAAACTGCATCAAAATTTTGGAGCCACGCCCACCCATTTAAAACCAAAAATGCCTATAACTTCTACAGTTTTTGAGCTAGAGCCACCAAATTTGTTGCCAAGATAGGTGATGACAATCCCCAAACAAACGCTAAAAAACTTTGGATGCCACGCGTATCAATACTGCCCTAGCCGACCCCAACCACCTCAACGCTTTGCTAAACACGATAATGCGTGTATCTTCCAAAGTGTTTGAGGTAGACTCACCTAATTTAATAGGAAGATAACTGTTGACGAACCCCAAAAAACTGCATCAAAGTTTCAGAGCCACGCCCCCGCGTTCCCCAACCCCTCCGCAGTTATAAAACAGAAAAGCCTTTATCTTCCGTAGCTTTTGAGCTATAGCCACCAAATTTGGTGCCAAGATTTTTGATGTAGGAAACCCAAACAAATTGGATGCCGCCCCAACTCACACCGCCCCCAGCCCCCCTTCTAGCAAATTCTACTAACCTTACGCAAGAGTCACCAAATTTGGTAGAAGGATAGCAATTGACATATACATAGATCTGCAGCAAAACTTTGGGTGCCACACCCCCATACAACCCACAGCCCCCTTTCCCTACCTTTAACAAACTTTGAGCTAGAGCCACCAAATTTGGAAGGAAGATAGCTTTTTGGGATCCCCATCTGCATCAGACGATTCGTATCCGCACCCTATTGCAATCAGGTCTCTTATTATCGGTTTTATTACTGGTATCGAGTATACCGCAGTCGGTTGTGTCCGACTGCAACGTTTCTACTAGTTAATATGTTGTCCAATGCTCCATTGTAAAATAGTGTTAAAGTCGGGGAGTCCTGTTTTTGCGAGCATGTTTTTTATTGGGGTAGTACGGAGGGCGCCTAATGAGAGTGTGATGGAGGAATGGTATGGAGTGGAAAGTTTTGAAAAATTTGTTTTATTTGTTTTATCGTAAATTGAAAGACCGTAGTCAATCTTGGCGAGTATTATTGTCTTAGCTATATTAATGAGGGTTGAGGAGTTGCTTTTTATTTTATAGCTACTTAAACATTTAATTATATTTAGTCTATTATTTAGTGAGCTAGTTAAAGCTTTGACATGTTGGTTCTAATTATATTTACTGGCGAATGTTAAACCTAGAATTTTGAGGTGTTGTCTTTTGGTATGTTTACATTATTTATTGTTATAGCTATGTTAGAGCAATTGTGTTTTCTGCATATATGTAGGTGAGTGGATTTTTCCTCTGATATTTTTGCCCCAGTGATATTGCACCAATCGTGAATTTTAGAGAATAGATTATTTATTTGGGTGTTATAGCCGGGGTTTGGTTTGAAAAAGAGGCAAATGTCGTCTGCGTACATTATGTGTTTGAAAAATGTTTTTCGATTTATCAAGTGATTTAATTTATTGAAGACGATGAGAACAAGCGTGACTGAAAGTGGGAAGCCTTTTGGGATGCCGTTTTTTATGTTATTTTAATTGTGTAGGGTGTTATTAACATTAACTCGTATTCTACGGTTGTTTAGGTATCTTCGAATGTAATTGATGATTTTTGGGCCGAATTTCCAATCATATAGTTGCTGTATGATACAATGAGAACCAACCCTGTCAAAAGCTTTTTCCATATCCATTGAGATATATTTATTTTTTTGTGGCTAAATTGTTACAAATCAAGTTATCTAATATATGTAAGTAAGGGATTCGTGTTCGACCTATTTTGCCTGTATGCATATTGGTTAGGAGATAGGAGGTTCTCTTGGTTAAGCATCCACATAATTCTTTTTGATATGATTTTCTCTAGTATTTTGGAAGTGCAAGGGAGCAAGGATATTGAGCGATAACTGTTAAATAAGTGTTTTGGTTTATCAGGTTTGCTTATTGGTATTATTGTTGCAATTTTCCATTGATGGGGGATATTGCTGAAGTCTATTATTGTATTATAGAGGACTAAGTGTTTGTTTATTGCAGATGGTGGGAGCTTTTTTATTATTTTATAATTGATATTGGCATGTCCAGGTGGACCATTTGAGAATTGCAATTCTAAAAGTGCTATGGGGTTTTAAATGATTTTAGCTCTGTTTCCTGGAGTACATGTGATGGATGTTTGGGCTATGTGCTGTTGTTTGTTATTAATGAAGGTGTTTGAGAAATTTGAGTCGTGTGAATAATTTGACCATGTTTTGCAAAATGCTTCGGTTATTTTTGTTGGATCGCATGTGTTTCCTGTTTCTGTTTTTATTGCATTAATGGTTTTGATTTTACTTATCCCCGAGAGACTATGAACTTTGTCCCAGAGCATTTTGGTTGTTGTGCTAGGGCTTATACCTTCTGTAAACTTACCAAAGCTAATTCTCAGTGCTTTTCGTTCGCTTTTTTGTACATTAGCGTGTTTTCTGTGCTTTTATTATTTAAAAATTTTCTTTTTTTAACTTTTCAAGTTTTAGGTTTCACCAGTATATGTGTTTATTATTTTTTCTGTTGGGGTTGATTGTGGGTATTGTTTTGTTAGCGGATGCCTTAACTATTTTGAGAATTTTGGCTGCTGATTGATTAGTATTATTTGTTGCAATTAGTCTTTGTGTTAGTGTGTCTATATTTTTCTTAAATAATTCCCAGTTAGCTGAATGAAGTTTGTATCTATATGTTTTTTAAGCTGTTTTTAAACGCTGAACCCATAAAATGGGTTAATCATGGAAGCATCTCCGACCCCATAAAATATATATATTCTTGATCACGATAAGCTTTTGTCTTTCGTTGGTGACGGTTGTGTTTATGAGCGCTCTCAATAAGTTACTGTTTTCTTATGTTTGTGCATATTTTTGTTTTGTTTTTATTTTTTGTTTGAATTAATATTTTTATTTATTCAACTTAAAATCAATATGCTAGTTTGTTGCAGCAACAACTGCAAGTTGGTTGGATCATCCAACCAAGACTTCATTCTGTGCAGATTGTGTGACAATGTGATACACATGAAGTGTGTTGGCTTTACGGCCAAAATACGGGACTGCTTAATTGCAGACACAGGCCTTAAATGCTTTTGTGGGTCCTGTAATGAGGTGGAGAAGGAGTCTAGTCAATTCATGAGACAGACCTATGTAGGTTTTAAGACAATGCATACTGCATTTAATAACCTTCATACCTTCTTCAAAGAATTGCAGGCAAGTTGTTGAGTAATTCGCCGAAGCGTAAAAAGACTTCGGGGCCTAATCCGCTCAGTGTTCCTCCTGTCTTGGTCACCAGTCCCCTTTTGGTACCAATCATTAATCCCCCTACGGGTTCAATTGCTAGCCAATTAATGTTATTTAACTCGTCGGCAAGAAATCCCAACAATAATCTTTCACCTAATAAATTTACCTCTGAGCTTTCCGTAGCAGCTTGTGTGCCTATTAATCCTACTGGTACACCTGGGGCCCACAAGCGTCTTGTTGTTGTGCCCTTAAACGAATTTATTTTCGTATCTAGGCTAGCATCAGACACTTCATTGGATGATGTTAGTGCCTACGTTAAAAGTAAAGTAGACTCCCCACTTGTTACTGATGAAAAGTTTAAATTAAAACAAGCCCGAATCAAATCTTCTTTAAAATTGAGTATTCCGCCCGAACTTTTCTCGACAATTTGTTCTGAAAAGTTTTGGCCGCGGCAGCTCATTGTTAAGGAGTATGTGAATAGGCGTAACACTAGTAATAACGGTATTGGGATCTGTAGTGCACTGCCTGTTAACCACCTTGTTGCCTCAACTTCGGTGGCTTGGCCTATCAAAATGTTCGAGGCCTTAACACTAAACTTTCTAAACTATATGTAAACAGCTTATTCTTTGATTCACAGATAGTTTCACTCACAGAATCCTGGTTAAAACCTGATATATCTAATTATTCCGATTCGCCTAATAAGTATTACTTGTACAGATGCGATCGCACCTCACGCAAGGGGGGCGGTGTTCTCATTGCCGTTGATTCTTGTATTTCCTCTGAACAGATTCATTCTCATGATCATCCAGATATTGAGTTCATATGTGTTAAAGTATTATTTAGAGGCCGCTCACTGTATATTACTTGTTCATATATCCCTCCCAATTCTGATAATAACATTTACATATCACATCTGAATGCCCTGCAGCTTGTGTCGTCGTTGTTGACGGATATGGATCAACTTATAGTGGTTGGTGATTTTAATTTGCCACATGTTGTATGGTCTGTGAATCTGTGAAACTTCAGCGCAATTACCGGCCACTTCTGATGATTTTATCGATGGCCTTTTAGAGTTAGGCCTATCACAAGTCAACAGGGTGCGTAACAGTAGAATTAAAATGTTGGATTTGATATATGTTCCTGATTCTGATTGTAGTAACGTTAGTAGAGTACACCCTTTAGTGCTTCCCGAAGATACCTACCATCCAACCTTAGAACTTTCCTTCGAACTTCTTAACCTTAGACCAGCATCTAACAATTCTTTAAAGACACGTTGCTTTCGTCAAACTGACTTTACTAAATTGAGTGATTTGCTTCAGCATACTTATTGGTCTCAACTTTATTCTTGTAGTGATATAGAAACTGCCATTGCTATTTTTTACAGGACTTTGAATTCGCATTTGGATATCTGTGTTCCCCTCACTGTTCCTTCAAGTGAAAATAAACCACCTTGGTTTACGAGGGAACTATCAAAATTGAAAAACGTGAAAACAAGATCCTATAAAAAATGTAAAAAATCTGGAAATACAATGGATTTATCCTCGTATATAATTGCAAAGTCAAATTTTATTTCTGTAAACACTTTTTGTTATAACAATTATCTCAATCGTTGCAGATCAAACTTTTCACGCGACCCTAAACAGTTTTATAAATTTGTAAACTCAAAACGTAAATCTCAGGCTTGCCATCCTCGGTTTACCTTGATAATACAAAAGCAAGTTCCGATCAAGCAGTGGCTGATCTATTTGCGGAGTATTTTCAATCAGTATACTCATCGAGTTTGTATAGTGGCAATAATTCCTATCCTTTTCAAGTGCAAACGTCAAATTGCATATATGTCCCAGTTATAACTGAGTGTACGCTGCTTAGTGACCTTAACTCTATCAAACCAGGCTTCTTGCCTGGTCCAGATGGAGTGCCAGGTTGTATACTTAGATACTGTGCGGATTCACTTTGTAAACCTTTACATAAATTATTTAACTTATCGGTTGACTCAGCTGTGTTTCCTGGTATATGGAATGAATCTTTTACTATTCTTACTTCATAAAAATTCTTCTAAATCAAACGTTAAAAACTATAGGGGTATGTCCAAGTTGTCTGCCATTCCGAAAGTCTTTGAAAAAATTATATGCTCTCAATTGCAGCACTTATGTTGTTCAACTATTTCCAATTACCAACACGGTTTTGTTAGGCGAATATCTACTACCGCCAACCTTCTTGAGTTCACCTCGCTTGTTATCAAAATGTTTCAGGCAAAAATGCAAACTGACGTCATTTATACAGACTTTAGTAAGGCAATTGTTTCTGTTTATACATTCTATGTTGCTTCAAAAACTTAATATTATTGGATTTCCAGCGAAACTCTTGTCGTGGCTTTCTGAGTACTTGTGTGGCCGAACACAAAAAGTGGTTTTTAAATCTTCTTTTGGCATACTTTCTTCTGTATCCAAATCTATTTTTGTTACCTCTGGTGTCCCTCAGGGGAGTCACCTAGGACCACTGCTATTTAATCTCTTTATTAACGATCTTCCTGCTGTTATTACTAATTCTCGTGTATTTATGTTTGCTGATGATGTAAAGCTACAGTGGGGAGCAAAAGTGAGTACATGTTTGATATTTCTCATTTTGGAGCGAATGATGAAGAAAACAGTAAGGTAATTGGAAAAACTGTTTATACTCTTTATTCCATATATAATTTACTATACATTAACAAAAAAAAGTCAACGAAAAGGTGCACAAAGAAGAAAAGCAAACATGAAAACAAAAAAAACTCGTATGTACTCATTTATGCACCTTTGACTTTTTATTTGCTTATCTGCAAACAACAATGTTTAATTTAATATTAGTACTTGGTCCATAAGCCCTTATTTTTTATTACGCTTTCCACACGTTTTGGCATACTTTCCAGAAGATTTTCTAAGATTTCTTTAGGCATAAGGCGCCACTCTTCAACCACCCTTTCCCATAAAATTTCAAGGCTTGATGGAGCTGATTGATATTGGGCCAAACTTCTTTTGACTATTGACCATAAATTTTTAATTGGGTTGAAGTCAGGGCTTTGAGCCGGCCACTTCATCAATTGAAAATTTTGGTCCGCTAGCCATTTCTGCACGACTTTTGCAGTATGCTTCGGGTCTCCATCCAGCTGAAACACGATTTCAGCTTCGTTGTAAGCACAGCGATCAATAAAACCGGGAAGATGTTCCTTTAATATGTCAAGATATTGCTCTTTTTTTATTATCCCGTCTATTTTATGCATTGGTCCAATGCACCACCAGGTGAAACAGCTCCAAACCATTATATTGCCTCCACCATGTTTTACCTGCATTGTCGGAAAAAAATGTGAAGGCACTCTTAAGCTTTGCCAGACAGCACCGAAATTGGAAGCGGGTTATCTGGTCAGACGAAAGCAAATTTAATAGATTTCAGTCAGATGGCAAACAATATTGCTGGCACCGGGCTGGTGAATCCATCCAACGACACCACGTTAAGCATTTCGGCTTGAGCTACAGGCTGTGTCGCTAACACGGCAGCTAAGATTATACGTAGAATACGTTCCATTTCAAGTTTATCGAACAAAATAGACTTAATGACAAAACAATGAAATTAAAATGAGTAAAATATATTTTTAAATGTCTGCTGAAAACCATATCAATGCAGGTTGAAAATTGAATGTAGTTTCCATAAGTTCCAAGAAGGGTTTGTTTTCTCTCCCGATAAATTTCAGACAAATATAAATAATATAAAAGTATTTTCTACTCACACTTATTTCTTTTACTTTCAAAATATGTTGTTAAATATAAGCACTTTTTAGGAGGCATTTTATTATATTTTTATTCTATTTTGTATATTGGTAGCGACTGTTTTGCACTAGTTTATTTTTCGTGAATATACACACACACTCATTTTACCTCCCGAATTAAATACATACATAAATAGTCAAAAACAGCCATAAACCAACAACAACACGTGCTGGCTTGTCGTAGCTGAGACCCACAAAATGCACAAATTAAAAATACCCCTCGTACAAATATTTAATAATAGTCAATAAAAAACTCAAATATATAATTTAATATATGTATACGAAGAGATACTATGTTCTAATTACTTACAAAAAACGTCGGTTTAAATGCTAGTTTATTAAATTATATACAACATGTTTTATTAATTATGAACGGCCTACCTTATTGCCAAAATATAAACAAACATATTACACAGATATAATATTGAAGTAATCACGTTTTGCTATTTAATTGCACAAAGTTCATATTCAGGGGTGTGCCAGCCATCAAAACCAACCGAATACCAACCTAAAATGTATTTATGATACCTAGTCGACAAAAAAAATAGCAAAAATCATTTCAAAGCCCAAGTCCACCAAAACTGCAAACATAACAAACGCACATTTGCACATACAAATATATATGTACATGTAAATGTAATTTGGGTAAACGCAATAGTGCCTTGCTGCTCTAGGGCTAGGGGCAAAAGCGATACGCAAGCAGGTATACTAAGAAAAGGGACACAAGAACAGAAAAAAACAAGCTATGCGCACACATACAGTATGGCAGACTATAGCGATATGCTCACGGCTCACGACTTAAGTAAAACTAGTCTGCGATATTTCTCTCTGAGAGCGTGGTAGCTGCTAAATGACTTCCCAACTCTATATAAGAATTTTTGCATTTGAACGCTCTATTATATGAATTCTTGTTGGTATAAGTCAAAAGTTGAGACGACATCAAAAATGAAGCGCGGTTGCTTCTTTTATGAACAAAAACAAGCTTTAACCGTTGTTGATTGCTGCATATCAATTTTGTTGTTTTAGATAATCCGGTAACGAGTTATAATGTACACCGCAAAACAACATCAAAGTTTGGATGCCACGCCCCCCCTTACCAACCCCAGCCCCCCTTCCACCAAATTTTACTATTTTTGAGCTAGAGTCACCAAATTTGATATGAGGATAGCAATTGACATCATACACAGATCTTCAGCTAAAGTTTTGATGCCACGACCCCCCCTACCATACCTCCCTCAGCCTAACATCCACCATATTCATCTAACTTTGAGCTAGAGTCACCAAATATGGAAGGAAGATAGCTTTTTGGCATCCCCATCTGCACCAGACAGTCTTCGAGGCAGCGTGCACCCCTGCCGTATATGAAACCCCATTGCAATCAGCTCTCTTTTAATCTGTTTTACTACAGGTATCGAGTATACCGCAGTGCGTTTCTACTTGTTGCTGTTGATGTTGTGTAAGAGCAATGGTGAAAGTGTAGCCGTTTTAGCTGCTGTGTTTGCTAGTTCATTTTCTTTAATTTTGACATGTCCAGGCGTCCAGAGTAGTTAATTCCGTTTGTGAGTTGAGTTGAGTTTGTCTCGAATTTTTGCGATTGTGGGTTGATATGTGTTTGGGTTTTTGACGGCTAATAAGGTGGAGAGTGAATCCGTGCAGATAACAAATTTAGTTTTTGTTTCTTTTTGTGTGATCTCTTCACCGCACAGAGAATCGCTTCCGCTGTGAAAATTGAAGAGTGCCAAGGAGTGACAGCTGATTTTAATATTTTATTATCTTCCATGACAACGCTGAAGGCAGTTATGTGGTTCAGTTTTAATGCGTCCGTGTATAGAAAGGACCATGACTTGTATTCGTTTTTGATTTTGTCGAGACCTTTTCTGTTGACTTCGCATGGGGTACTGTCTTTTTTGTATTTGGCGAGCTCACAGTGTAGAGTGACTGTTTATTGTGGTAATTTTTCTTTGTATTTGCGTTCTGGTGAGATGAATATGTTTAGAACTGCAGCTTCTTTGATGATAATTTCTAGGCTTGATGGCTTGTTTGTTGCTCTTTTGCGTTAAAGTTCCCTGAGGAGTGGCTTTTGTAAGGAATATCCATGTGAATTGTTTGTGTTTTTATTCTCGATACCGAAGGTAAAGAGTATATTGGGTTTGTGCAATGTCCGTCATGGTGTCTGTCCGTCTGTATGTTCGCAACTTTTTTCCACACCCTTCAAGTTAGAGACTTGAAATTTTGCAAATTTCTTATTCTATTGCATAGTAAATTAAAGTGTCAAGATTGGAGTTCTACGTTAACTGGGGGGCTGGCAAATCGATAAATTCGATATCTCAAAATCGATAAGTCCTCCCATTTCACACGCCGTTACAGCTAGATCTACCAAACTTGTGGAGCAAATAGCTATTTACAATTCCCAAAAAACTGCATCAAAAATTTTGGAGCTACGCCCACCCATTCCGCCCCCAGCCACCCATTCCGCCCCCAGGCTCCAGCAGTTTAAAACCAAAAATGCCTATAACTTCTACAGTTTTTGAGCTAGAGCCACCAAATTAAGTGCCAAGATAGGTGATGACAATCCCCAAACAAACGCTAAAAAACTTTGGATGCCACGCGTATCAATACTGCCCTAGCCGACCCCAACCACTTCAACGCTTTGCTAAACACGATAATGCGTGTATCTTCCAAAGTGTTTGAGGTAGACTCACCAAATTTAATAGGAAGATAACTGTTGACGAACCCCAAAAAACTGCATCAAAGTTTTAGAGCCACGCCCCGCGTTCCCCAACCCCTCCGCAGTTATAAAGCAGAAAAGCCTTTATCTTCCACAGCTTTTGAGCTATAGCCACTTGCGCAAGAGTCACCAAATTTGGTAGAAGGATAGCAATTGACATATACATAGATCTGCAGCAAAACTTTGGGTGCCACACCCCCATACAACCCACAGCCCCCTTTCCCTACCTTTAACAAACTTTGAGCTAGAGCCACCAAATTTGGAAGGAAGATAGCTTTTTGGGATCCCCATCTGCATCAGACGATTCGTATCCGATTGTGTCCGACTGCAACGTTTCTACTAGTTAATATGTTGTCCAATGCTCCATTGTAAAATAGTGTTAAAGTCGGGGAGTCCTGTTTTTGCGAGCATGTTTTTTATTGGGGTAGTACGGAGGGCGCCTAATGAGAGTGTGATGGAGGAATGGTATGGAGTGGAAAGTTTTGAAAAATTTGTTTTATTTGTTTTATCGTAAATTGAAAGACCTTAGTCAATCTTGGCGAGTATTATTGTCTTAGCTATATTAATGAGGGTTGAGGAGTTGCTTTTTAACTTTTAGCTACTTAAACATTTAATTATATTTAGTCTATTATTTAGTGAGCTAGTTAAAGCTTTGACATGTTGGTTCCAATTATATTTACTGGCGAATGTTAAACCTAGAATTTTGAGGTGTTGTCTTTTGGTATGTTTACATTATTTATTGTTATAGCTATGTTAGAGCAATTGTGTTTTCTGCATATATGTAGGTGAGTGGATTTTTCCTCTGATATTTTTGCCCCAGTGATATTGCACCAATCGTGAATTTTAGAGAATAGATTATTTATTTGGGTGTTATAGCCGGGGTTTGGTTTGAAAAAGAGGCAAATGTCGTCTGCGTACATTATGTGTTTGAAAAATGTTTTTCGATTTATCAAGTGATTTAATTTATTGAAGACGATGAGAACAAGCGTGACTGAAAGTGGGAAGCCTTTTGGGATGCCGTTTTTTATGTTATTTTAATTGTGTAGGGTGTTATTAACATTAACTCGTATTCTACGGTTGTTTAGGTAGCTTCGAATGTAATTGATGATTTTTGGGCCGAATTTCCAATCATATAGTTGCTGTATGATACAATGAGAACCAACCCTGTCAAAAGCTTTTTCCATATCCATTGAGATATATTTATTTTTTTGTGGCTAAATTGTTACAAATCAAGTTATCTAATATATGTAAGTAAGGGATTCGTGTTCGACCTATTTTGCCTGTATGCATATTGGTTAGGAGATAGGAGGTTCTCTTGGTTAAGCATCCACATAATTCTTTTTGATATGATTTTCTCTAGTATTTTGGAAGTGCAAGGGAGCAAGGATATTGAGCGATAACTGTTAAATAAGTGTTTTGGTTTATCAGGTTTGCTTATTGGTATTATTGTTGCAATTTTCCATTGATGGGGGATATTGCTGAAGTCTATTATTGTATTATAGAGGACTAAGTGTTTGTTTATTGCAGATGGTGGGAGCTTTTTTATTATTTTATAATTGATATTGGCATGTCCAGGTGGACCATTTGAGAATTGCAATTCTAAAAGTGCTATGGGGTTTTAAATGATTTTAGCTCTGTTTCCTGGAGTATATGTGATGGATGTTTGGGCTATGTGCTGTTGTTTGTTATTAATGAAGGTGTTTGAGAAATTTGAGTCGTGTGAATAATTTGACCATGTTTTGCAAAATGCTTCGGTTATTTTTGTTGGATCGCATGTGTTTCCTGTTTCTGTTTTTATTGCATTAATGTTTTTGATTTTACTTATCCCCGAGAGACTATGAACTTTGTCCCAGAGCATTTTGGTTGTTGTGCTAGGGCTTATACCTTCTGTAAACTTACCAAAGCTAATTCTTAGTGCTATTTTTACTGTATGTTTAAACTTTGCGTTCGCTTTTTTGTACATTAGCGTGTTTTCTGTGCTTTTATTATTTAAAAATTTTCTTTTTTTAACTTTTCAAGTTTTAGGTTTCACCAGTATATGTGTTTATTATTTTTTCTGTTGGGGTTGATTGTGGGTATTGTTTTGTTAGCGGATGCCTTAACTATTTTGAGAATTTTGGCTGCTGATTGATTAGTATTATTTGTTGCAATTAGTCTTTGTGTTAGTGTGTCTATATTTTTCTTAAATAATTCCCAGTTAGCTGAATGAAGTTTGTATCTATATGTTTTTTAAGCTGTTTTTAAACGCTGAACCCATAAAATGGGTTAATCATGGAAGCATCTCCGACCCCATAAAATATATATATTCTTGATCACGATAAGCTTTTGTCTTTCGTTGGTGACGGTTGTGTTTTTGAGCGCTCTCAATAAGTTACTGTTTTCTTATGTTTGTGCATATTTTTGTTTTGTTTTTATTTTTTGTTTGTATTAATATTTTTATTTATTCAACTTAAAATCAATATGCTAGTTTGTTGCAGCAACAACTGCAAGTTGGTTGGATCATCCAACCAAGACTTCATTCTGTGCAGATTGTGTGACAATGTGATACACATGAAGTGTGTTGGCTTTACGGCCAAAATACGGGACTGCTTAATTGCAGACACAGGCCTTAAATGCTTTTGTGGGTCCTGTAATGAGGTGGAGAAGGAGTCTAGTCAATTCATGAGACAGACCTATGTAGGTTTTAAGACAATGCATACTGCATTTAATAACCTTCATACCTTCTTCAAAGAATTGCAGGCAAGTTGTTGAGTAATTCGCCGAAGCGTAAAAAGACTTCGGGGCCTAATCCGCTCAGTGTTCCTCCTGTCTTGGTCACCAATCCCCTTTTGGTACCAATCATTAATCCCCCAACGGGTTCAATTGCTAGCCAATTAATGTTATTTAACTCGTCGGCAAGAAATCCCAACAATAATCTTTCACCTAATAAATTTACCTCTGAGCTTTCCGTAGCAGCTTGTGTGCCTATTAATCCTACTGGTACACCTGGGGCCCACAAGCGTCTTGTTGTTGTGCCCTTAAACGAATTTATTTTCGTATCTAGGCTAGCATCAGACACTTCATTGGATGATGTTAGTGCCTACGTTAAAAGTAAAGTAGACTCCCCACTTGTTACTGATGAAAAGTTTAAATTAAAACAAGCCCGAACCAAATCTTCTTTAAAATTGAGTGTTCCGCCCGAACTTTTCTCGACAATTTGTTCTGAAAAGTTTTGGCCGCGGCAGCTCATTGTTAAGGAGTATGTGAATAGGCGTAACACTAGTAATAACGGTATTGGGATCTGTAGTGCACTGCCTGTTAACCACCTTGTTGCCTCAACTTCGGTGGCTTGGCCTATCAAAATGTTCGAGGCCTTAACACTAAACTTTCTAAACTATATGTAAACAGCTTATTCTTTGATTCACAGATAGTTTCACTCACAAAAACCTGGTTAAAACCTGATATATCTAATTATTCCGTTTTGCCTAATAAGTATTACTTGTACAGATGCGATCGCACCTCCCGCAAGGGGGGCGGTGTTCTCATTGCCGTTGATTCTTGTATTTCCTCTGAACAGATTCATTCTCATGATCATCCAGATATTGAGTTCATATGTGTTAAAGTATTATTTAGAGGCCGCTCACTGTATATTACTTGTTCATATATCCCTCCCAATTCTGATAATAACATTTACATATCACATCTGATTGCCCTGCAGCTTGTGTCGTCGTTGTTGACGGATATGAATCAACTTATAGTGGTTGGTGATTTTAATTTGCCACATGTTGTATGGTCTGTGAATCTGTGAATCTTTAGCGCAATTACCGGCCACTTCTGATGATTTTATCGATGGCCTTTTAGAGTTAGGCCTATCACAAGTTAACAGGGTGCATAACAGTAGAATTAAAATGTTGGATTTGATATTTGTTTCTGATTCTGATTGTAGTAACGTTAGTAGAGTGCTTCCCGAAGATACCTACCATCCAACCTTAGAACTTTCCTTCGAACTTCTTAACCTTAGACCAGCATCTAACAATTCTTTAAAGACACGTTGCTTTCGTAAAACTGACTTTACTAAATTGAGTGATTTGCTTCAGCATACTTATTGGTCTCAACTTTATTCTTGTAGTGATATAGAAACTGCCATTGCCATTTTTTACAGGACTTTGAATTCGCATTTGGATATCTGTGTTCCCCTCACTGTTCCTTCAAGTGAAAATAAACCACCTTGGTTTACGAGGGAACTATCAAAATTAAAAAACGTGAAAACAAGATCCTATAAAAAATGTTAAAAATCTGGAAATACAACGGATTTATCCTCGTATATAATTGCAAAGTCAAATTTTATTTCTGTAAACACTTTTTGTTATAACAATTATCTCAATCGTTGCAGATCAAACTTTTCCCGCGATCCTAAACAGTTTTATAAATTTGTAAACTCAAAACGTAAATCTCAGGCTTGCCATCCTCGGTTTACCTTGATAATACAAAAGCAAGTTCCGATCAAGCAGTGGCTGATCTATTTGCGGAGTATTTTCAATCAGTATACTCATCGAGTTTGTATAGTCGCAATAATTCCTATCCTTTTCAAGTGCAAACGTCAAATTGCATATATGTCCCAGTTATAACTGAGTGTACGCTGCTTAGTGACCTTAACTCTATCAAACCAGGCTTCTTGCCTGGTCCAGGTGGAGTGCCAGGTTGTATACTTAGATACTGTGCGGATTCACTTTGTAAACCTTTACATAAATTATTTAACTTATCGGTTGACACAGCTGTGTTTCCTGGTATATGGAAAGAATCTTTTACTATTCTTACTTCATAAAAATTCTTCTAAATCAAACGTTAAAAACTATAGGGGTATGTCCAAGTTGTCTGCCATTCCGAAAGTCTTTGAAAAAATTATATGCTCTCAATTGCAGCACTTATGTTGTTCAATTTTATCCCCTTATCAACACGGTTTGTTAGGCGGAGCTCTACTACCACCAACCTTCTTGAGTTCACCTCAATTGTTATCAAAGGTTTTCAGGCTAAAATGCAAACTGACGTCGTTTACACAGATTTTAGTAAGGCATTTGATTCTGTTAGTCATTCTTTGTTGCTTCAAAAATTAAATATTATTGGATTTCCAGCAAAACTCCTGTCGTGGCTTTCGGAGTTCTTTTGTGGCCGAACACAAAAAGTGGTTTTTAAATCTTCTGTATCCAAATCTATTTTTGTTACCTCTGGTGTCCCTCAGGAGAGTCACCTATTGTATTTATGTTTGCTGATGATGTAAAGCTACAGTGGGGAGCAAAAGTGAGTACATGTTTGATATTTCTCATTTTGGAGCGAATGATGAAGAAAACAGTAAGGTAATTGGAAAAAATGTTTATACTCTTTATTCCATATATAATTTACTATACATTAACAAAAAAAAAGTCAACGAAAAGGTGCACAAAGAAGAAAAGCAAACATGAAAACAAAAAAAACTCGTATGTACTCATTTATGCACCTTTGACTTTTCATTTGCTTATCTGCAAACAACAATGTTGAATTTAATATTAGTACTTGGTCCATAAGCCCTTATTTTTTATTACGCTTTCCACACGTTTTGGCATACTTTCCAGAAGATTTTCTAAGATTTCTTTAGGCATAAGGCGCCACTCTTCAACCACCCTTTCCCATAAAATTTCAAGGCTTGATGGAGCTGATTGATATTGGGCCAATCGTCTTTTGACTATTGACCATAAATTTTTAATTGGGTTGAAGTCAGGGCATTGAGCCGGCCACTTCATCAATTGAAAATTTTGGTCCGCTAGCCATTTCTGCACGACTTTTGCAGTATGCTTCGGGTCTCCATCCAGCTGAAACACGATTTCAGCTTCGTTGTAAGCACAGCGATCAATAAAACCGGGAAGATGTTCCTTTAATATGTCAAGATATTGCTCTTTTTTTATTATCCCGTCTGTTTTATGCATTGGTCCAATGCACCACCAGGTGAAACAGCTCCAAACCATTATATTGCCTCCACCATGTTTTAACTGCATTGTCGGAAAAAAATGTGAAGGCACTCTTAAGCTTTGCCAGACAGCACCGAAATTGGAAGCGGGTTATCTGGTCAGATGAAAGCAAATTTAATAGATTTCAGTCAGATGGCAAACAATATTGCTGGCACCGGGCTGGTGAATCCATCCAACGACACCACGTTAAGCATTGCGGCTTGAGCTACAGGCTGTGTCGCTAACACGGCAGCTAAGATTATACGTAGAATACGTACCATTTCAAGTTTATCGAACAAAATAGACTTAATGACAAAACAATGAAATTAAAATGAGTAAAATATATTTTTAAATGTCTGCTGAAAACCATATCAATGCAGGTTGAAAATTGAATGTAGTTTCCATAATTTCCAAGAAGGGTTTGTTTTCTCTCCCGATAAATTTCAGACAAATATAAATAATATAAAAGTATTTTCTACTCACACTAATTTCTTTTACTTTCAAAATATGTTGTTAAATATAAGCATTTTTATTCTATTTTGTATATTGGTAGCGACTGTTTTGCACTAGTTTATTTTTCGTGAATATACACACACCCTCATCTTGCCTCCCGAATTAAATACATACATAAATAGTCAAAAACAGCCATAAACCAACAACAACACGTGCTGGCTTGTCGTAGCTGAGACCCACAAAATGCACAAATTAAAAATACCCCTCGTACAAATATTTAATAATAGTCAATAAAAAACTCAAATATATAATTTAATATATGTATACGAAGAGATACTATGTTCTAATTACTTACAAAAAACGTCGGTTTAAATGCTAGTTTATTAAATTATATACAACATGTTTTATTAATTATGAACGGCCTACCTTATTGCCAAAATATAAACAAACATATTACACAGATATAATATTGAAGTAATCACGTTTTGCTATTTAATTGCACAAAGTTCATATTCAGGGGTGTGCCAGCCATCAAAACCAACCGAATACCAACCTAAAATGTATTTATGATACCTAGTCGACAAAAAAAATAGCAAAAATCATTTCAAAGCCCAAGTCCACCAAAACTGCAAACATAACAAACGCACATTTGCACATACAAATATATATGTACATGTAAATGTAATTTGGGTAAACGCAATAGTGCCTTGCTGCTCTAGGGCTAGGGGCAAAAGCGATACGCAAGCAGGTATACTAAGAAAAGGGACACAAGAACAGAAAAAAACAAGCTATGCGCACACATACAGTATGGCAGACTATAGCGATATGCTCACGGCTCACGACTTAAGTAAAACTAGTCTGCGATATTTCTCTCTGAGAGCGTGGTAGCTGCTAAACGACTTCCCAACTCTATATAAGAATTTTTGCATTTGAACGCTCTATTATATGAATTCTTGTTGGTATAAGTCAAAAGTTGAGACGACATCAAAAATGAAGCGCGGTTGCTTCTTTTATGAACAAAAACAAGCTTTAACCGTTGTTGATTGCTGCATATTAATTTTGTTGTTTTAGATTATCCGGTAACGAGTTATAATGTACACCGCAAAACCACTTTTTTTCAAGGCACCTCTGGAGATACACCGTCACCGGCATATTTATTAATGTTTTTCTTTGAAAATTTTTTGTGACATACTTCAAAAGTTTTACAATAATATGTAATAAAATTTAATAAAATTATATTGTTGATTTCGCCCGAAAAATCTTAAAAATATTCGTTTTTCTCGCCTTTAAAACCCTACCCCGCCCTTTATCAGTATAAGTCAAAAGTTGAGACGACATGAGAAATGAAGCGCGGTTGCTTCAAAGCTTTACCGTTGTTTATTGCTGCTGCTCTATGGGGCACTTTGCCAAAAAAAACTGTCATTTATTAATTCTTTACCTAACCTAAAATTAACTGCTTGCTTATGCAAATCTCTTGTAAAATTTATATAGTTGGCCGATCTCGATGACTTTTAAAAAATATTGTAGCATTATATAAACAAGCTTAACTCCCAGATTTGGGCCTGATATGTTCAAAACAAGGGGCGGTAACATGCCAATTTTTGCCAATTTGACATACTCAACTTTCAATGCATCATTAAATTTAAACGTGAAAATGTCAGAATAGGTGGTGTGGCTGTTTTTAAAAACAATTGATACTCAATAACTTTAGTATCTCCTTCTATTGACCTATTGAGTACGCAATATAAATAGTTTTTTATCTTCTTCTTATCAAGTTGGAGTCATTTACTTTGCACATTCATCAACTTCATAGTGACAAAAACTCGTTATCATAACCATTAACATTTTACCTAATGCAAACATCAAATCAATCATTGACTTAATTCACTCTAATTTGCTGTCATGAACTGATGCTGGAGCTCAGTTACTAAATAAACGTTATAAATCAGTACCTCTTCTTTAAGGTGGAGAATTCAATATTAATTTTGCTCATCAATCTGCAATTCCGCAATTAGCATTTCTATCAGACGAATTTATTTTCAAAACTAATAATTAAAGAAATGAAGCCACAACTAAAAGCGGCAGCCACAACAATCGATGCCATATTTACTAGATATTTAAATTTAAACTCATTTCTGATTTTTATGAATAATATTATGAACGCTTCTTTGTTTTATTTATATCCAAATAAAACTGTAACTCAAAATAATATTCTGTATCTATTCTATGTACATATTAAAAGTCTAAGTTGAAAAATAATGTTACATTGATTCTTTATACAAAAGATAATAATAAGAAGTGTGCTTCTATTTTGTTTTTAATATCAAAATAATATTAAAATAAATGTCTTAAGAAATCTGTTAAACAAGATCAAAATATTTATTTACCATTAGCACCTTTTTATCTATTTCTTAATATTTAGAAGACTTAATGTGATAGCAAACATACTCTATTGCCAATACAAATATGTACTTGAATTATACAAAAGAACATATAACAATATAAGAAGTATAAATATAGATATAGAATTACACATACCTAATTTTTTCTATCTTCAAGTCGAAATATATCAACTAGCACGTTACTGCAAAATAGAAAAAATGATTAATTTACAAAATGTAAGTTGTTACAACTCTTACTACACAATATTTTGCACCCACAGGACAGCCTGTCACCAAGCAGCAGTAGCTGGCATTCGCGAGAGGAGCTGACATTGCACATACCGGTTCACGACACAGAAAAGGCCGGCCTGGGTGTTAGTGTAAAGGGCAAGACATGCTCCAACCTAACTGCGTTGACATCTAGCGCCAGCAGTATTGTTAAACACGACGGTGATCTAGGCATATTCGTAAAGAATGTTATCCATGGCGGTGCTGCATCACGCGATGGACGTCTGCGCATGAACGATCAACTTTTATGTGTTAATGGCGTCTCGCTGCGCGGCCAGAACAACGCCGAGGCCATGGAGACTCTGCGTCGCGCTATGGTCAATAACCCAGGCAAACATCCAGGCACCATCAGCCTGCTTGTTGGGCGCAAGGTTTTACGCTCGGCCAGTGCCAGTGATATTCTGCAACAAAGCCATAGCCATTGCAACGGCAATATTATTATCAAAACAAATAACGAAAGCTATGACGAAAGCAATAACGATAGCACTAGCAATAGTCATAGCAACAGCAACAACAGTAGCAACGGTAATATTAACAATAGTAGCTCTAATGCCAGCGACAACTCTGGCACAACAGTTATTTATCTGAGCCCTAAAATGCGGGAATCGCGTGCCAGCGATAACGGACTTTTAGGCACCGGCAGCGATATGAATAGGTAAGTTAAGACAACAAAAATCTTAATATTTTTTAGCATGTAACTCAATTGGATCGTTCTATAGTAGCAAATTTACCATTCGTCATGTTTGTCATCGTATATTGCCATCCACAGGGTATACTTCTGGAAAAAATAAAGTAACAGCAATTGTGGTTAGCAATTTTTTATACTCGATACTAAAGGTAAAGAGTATATTAGGTTTGTGCAATGTCCGTCAAGGCGTCTGTCCGTCCGTATGTTTGCAACTTTTTCCACACCCTTCAAGCTACTAGAGACTTGAAACTTGAAAATATCTTTATCTGTGGCAAAGTAATTATAACTGTTAGGATTGGAGTTCTACGATTATTGGGGAGCTGGCATATCGATTAGTTCGATAACTCAAAATCGATAAATGCAGCTATATCGCACACCCTTACAGCTAGAACTACCAAGTTTGGGGAGAAGATAGCTACTAAGAACCCCCTAAAAAACTGCATCAAAAATTTTGGAGCCACGCCCATCCATTCACTTGCTTTCACAAATGTTTTATATTTTTTTTGCAATTGTATCAAGCTTTAAGTTATTTTTTAAAACACATAAGCTAATCTGATTCTGTTATTATAAATGCAAATTGCTGAAAGGATTATAAGGCACAATCATAAATGCAGTTATATTAATAAGGTAACTTACAAGGATTATTAATAAGGGGCGATACGCAACGGAGTTTCTGTCGCTTTCCCAAAAACGCAGCGTTAGCGCTTCGTGTATGGTGTTGGATTATTGTCGCAGCTGGCAACAAAGCAGCCACACATCCGAAGCACTCATCTGCATGGGTCACCAGAGCCCACGAGTTATTGGTTAAATAAAAAAAAAAAAACAAGACAATTTGACGAGAAATACAGCATGGATTATGTTGGTGCTCAGAATGAAACTTTGAGGAATGCTCCCATAGATATCCAAATGAGAGTACAAATAACAATAATATTGCCAATGTTGAAAGTATAGGATATTAACTGTTATGCTTAAAATAAAAAAGTACTAGGAAAATTCCTAAAGTGAAAGTTAAAGATATGGCCCTTAGTACCGTTAACTTTATTATTGTCTGTTATTTTCACAAATCATATAAAATAAAGAGACAATATGCTGAAATGCGTACAAACAATTAAAGAAGAATTAAACAGTACTTACAAATATTGATGACTGAAAATTGGGTTTAACGATAAATATTGAAGAAATGGGTTATCCTGTTAAATATAAAGTCACTTGTGAGACGTGGATGTACTCAACAAGATTTAAATGATAACTAAGATTTTGCGTCTCTATCAAAGATAACTAGTTTTATTTTTATTTTATCTCTATCGAATCAGTTTGATTTAAAGTTTCTTCATATCGCTGTGAAAATGGCATTTTAAAACGGACAATTAAAAAAGGAAATTAATGTGACAATTCCCTAAAGGTTGACTTGTGATAATAATGATAAAGTCCAAGACTGGTGTTTTTTTTTTTACTCGAGCGCAATTCAAAAATATGAGGAGTAAAATCAACTGAACAAATAGATAAAGAACAAAGTATCGAACGTTTTAGTAGTGGAGTTGAGGTTTCTTAAGAGACAAGAGAATAAAGCATGTTATAGTCAAAACATATAACACGAAGTGGTTCATGAATTAAATAGTTGCTCAAGAATCCATATTAATAGAAGGTTCATTGGCCGAAATTCTTTTAAAGAGCTGGGAAGTGTTTTCACAGAATGCTCTCAAAGAAAACTATCGTAGGCTACTTTTGCTGGAATCGTGAGTCGTGAGCGAATCGTTAGTCATTCTGCTTGGTGGTTTCGCTACGACATGATCTCCAGAACTAAAAAATTTGAGGAGAAGATAGCTTTTTAAAACCCCCAAAAACTGCAGGGTGTTTTCTAGCCGGGCTCTCCCGAGTAGAGCTTTTTTACTTGCTCCATTATTGATATAAAATGATGCGAAATTTTTAAAGCCGGAGTCGTCGATAATTTTGAATGGACGACAGTTCTTAGTGAACCATTCGGTAACAAAACCCAAGAAATGATACACAATTGCCCACGGACACATGTAAAGGTGCTGCTTATGCATGCATGAACACACACAACCAAATTTCAGTTTTCAGTTTTGCTGGTCACAAATACTCTTTCTCTTTTTTAATTCCCTGACACTAGCCAACAATTTCCCAGCTCCGAAAGTGTATTCTTAAGTGCGTTCGTCGATGTCGTTTGCCACTGACACAGAAAAAGGAAAAATATTAAAAATAACAAAAGTCACGGCAAGCAGGCCCAGCAAGAAATATTTGTATCAATCGCATTTCCATACAAATACTAACACTCACTCGCTCACACTTTACTTATCATCATATTGAAGATGCCTCGGGAGGTCACATGATATCAACCTGTTTTGCTGAGTTACACAAAATGCAGAACGCAAATTTACCCCTTGTACCAATATGTAATAAAGAGCTTCACAAGTACTTCTATTCGCCAAAAGTTCTACTATGCAGTACTTCCAAGCACTATACTTCAGTGTATTGCTGATATTCAACTAGAACATAACGATTAGAGCTTTCTATCAAAACAAGCACAACACCATTTGAAGAGCTTTCACTGCAGTGTTGGGATGTGCTTGATGATTTGCTATGAAGCGAAATATCAAAACAATATTCGTTTTGCAGCAAATCTCTACAAAATGCAGCAAATACAGCGAGAGCACTAGAACATTCTGCTATTTAGTTAAGAGAAACGTGCGTGCCGTAAACAGGAAAACAAGTAAGAAGGCTCTAGTCGGGATAGCCCGACCAGAATATACCCTGAACCCAGTTGCAGTCCTTGCGTACTAAAAGTATGCTGCAAATAATGATCACTTTAAACAAAACTCATAACTGACTCATTTTTACGATATCTCTGGTGTTTCTTAACCGAAATTTGGAGAAAAGTCCTATCATTACCCATTACACCAATCCCCATTTTTTTATTTTCCAAATTCGATATTTTTTTGTTATCGATTCCATGTGTATATCGAAAACCAGAGCAGTTATCGATAATTTGAAGCAAACTTGTTCTGCTTATGGTATAGGAGAACTTATATTCAAAATCTGAAGTCTCTAGCTCTTGTAGTCTCTGAGATCTACGCGTTCATACAGACGGACAGACAGACGGACATGGCCATATCGACTCGGCTATTGATACTGATCAAGAATATATATACTTTATGGGGTCGGAGATGCTACCTTCTGCCTGTTACATACTTTTGCACAAAACCATTATACCCTGATTTACCCATTTTATAGGTTCAGGGTATAAAAATGGATAAATCATTTGATGTAAGTAATAGTTCGCATTGTGGGTGATTTTATTGATAAAATCTTCTTGTAATACTACATATTTATAGGAATCTGCGAACGATTCGAATTATTGCAGCGCAGGCGATATTAAATTAAAATTGCTAAGGGGCGAATACAAAATGTGCACAAAACGTGGCCGCAGCAATGTGTGGGATGTGTTTGGAACTAATGATAATGGTAAAGGTGCTGAGGTATTAGGTTTCTTGGCATGCCGCAAATGCCAAAACATATATAGGCACAGCCGAAAAACAACATCAAACTTGGTCAAACACACGTGTTACATTAACGAAGGGCTGAAAGATTGCGATACAGTTGCAAAAATTTCAGTTGATATTGCCTCAAAAAAGAAAAGTGTGGAAGTATTCACAAAGTGGGTCGTCCCTAATTTTAGACCATTTAAAATTGCTGCAGACGATGGGCTCAAGGAAGTTGCTCAGTTTTTCGTTTCAATGGGTCATAAATTTGGGAAAAAATTTCGATATTGCGACTCATATTCCCAATCCAACTACCGTAGCGAGGAACGTCGAATCTTTATATCTTTGAGGATATTTGTAGCCAAATGATGGAAATAGCCAACATTGGATATGTTTTAACAACAGATCTTTGGACTGATAATTATTTTAAAAAATCATATTTAGCGTTGACCGTGCATTTTGTGAAGTATGGCAATATTTTCTGCAAGTTATTAGGCATGAAAGCAATGGATAATGAAAGAAACACAGGTTTTAAGCAAATAGTTAAGTAAAGTTATCACAAAAATATATTATTTTTTCACTTAGCCGAAAACCTTTACCTTAGGTGGTAAAGTTATTAGCTGAGTTTGGATGCACTCTAAATAACAAGACAGTGGTTGTCACAGATCGTGGTTCAAATATGTTTAGCGCTTTTCAACCCTACACTCACCTTATCTGCGTTAACCACCTTTTGCAAAATGCACTTAAAAAATGAATGGATGATGTGAGCGCCATAAGAAATATTTGTAAGCTGAGTATTTTAAAAAATCAAGCCAAAATTCGAACTTTACAGTAAGTCTGAAAAGATATTCGCCGACTCGTTGGAATACATTTTATTACGTGTTACACTCAATTAGAAGTAATTGGAATGAAATAACCAAAGTTCTTCAAGAAAAAAATGAGCTGCACAGATTGGGAGAGCTGAATGTTTCCCATTTAAATTACTTAATAGAAGTTTAAGAGTTTTTTGAAGAAGCTTTAAAAAAAACTTGAGGGGGATAAATACCCAACGCTGCGTTTAGTTGTGGTTCACGTTCTTAAGCTGATACGTACATGTGCAATCAATGACGAAGACATCTCCATTATTAACGATTTCAAGAAACAGATTTTGTTTCACATAAATAATTTAGTTTTGGAAAACTTAAATATTTTCCATATAATCGCCCTTTTCCTTTTTCCTCCTGCTAATAAGCTTTTTCAATTCGATGCAGGAAAAAAAGAAGCGATCAGAAAAGCAACAAATGCAACGATTAAATTTTTTGAAACTGATCGAAACTGTAGTGAAGTTGAGTTAGATTCAGAAAACAAGCATGACTTGTTTGATCAATTTGTTACTCACCAAAATGGATCAAATTCTGCAGATGCCGTGTCAGATGAGTTGGTTATGTATTAAAGTTCATAAATTCACTACTACAGTGAGTTTGATGCATTGAAATGGTGGGCTGCGAATAGAAATCATTTTCCATTGCTTTTCAAGACAAGCTGCAGAGTGCAAGCTATTCCAGCCTCAAGTGCATCTTCAGAAACAGTTTTTTCGGCTGCCCGAGCGTTACTAACTGAAAAAATATCTTCACTGGGCGGCAACTCAGATACTGTGAATCAAATAATGTATTAACATAACAATCCCTGAATTTAAATAATTGTAGCTTACTTTTTATACTCGATACCGAAGGTAAAGAGTATATTGGGTTTGTGCAATGTCCGTCATGGTGTCTGTCCGTCTGTATGAACGTAACTTTTTTCCACAGCCTTCAAGCTATAGACATGAAACTTTGCAAATGTCTTTATCTATAACATAGTAAAGTAAAGTGTTAAGATTGGAGTTTTACGATAACTAGGGGGCTGGCAAATCGATAAACTCGATAACGCAAAATCGATAGATCCAGCTATTTCACAAGCCCTTACAGCTAAAACTACCAAATTTGGGGAGAAAATAGCTACTAACAACCCCCAAAAAACTGCATCAAAAATTTTGGAGCCACGCCCACCCATTCCGCCCCCAGCCCACCGCAGCTTAGCACCAAAAATGCCCATATCTTCTACAGTTTTTGAGCGAGACCCATCAAATTTGGTGCCAAGATAGGTGTTGACGATCTTCATTCAAATTCATAAGAACTTTGGATGCCACGCCCATCTACACTGCCCTAGCCGTCCTCAACCGCCCCAACGCTTCGCTAAAAACGGTAGTGCGTGTATCTTCCATAGTGTTTGAGCTAGAGTCACAAAATTTGGTAGGTAGATAACTGCTAAAGACCCCCCACAAACTGCATCAAAGTTTAAGAGCCGCACCCACCCATTCCTCCCCCAGCCCCTCGCTGTTTAAAAACAGAAATGCTTATATCTTTTACAGTTTTTGAGCTAGAGCCATCAAATTTGGTGCCAAAATATGTGTTGACGATCCTCAATCAAATTTATCAAAACTTTGGATGCCACGCCAATCCACACTGCCCCCCTTACCAACCCCAGCCCCCCCTCCCCCAAATTTTACTATTTTTGAGCTAGAGTCACCAAATTTGATATGAGGATAGCAATTGACATCATACAAAGATCTTCAGCTAAAATTTAGATGCCACGCCCCCCCCCCCCCCCTACCATACCTCCCTCAGCCTAACATCCACCATATTCTTCTAACTTTGAGCTAGAGTCACCAAATTTGGAAGGAAGATAGCTTTTTGGCATCCCCATCTGCACCAGACAGTCTTCGAGGCAGCGTGAACCCCTGCCGTATATGAAACCCCATTGCAATCAGCTCTCTTTTAATCTGTTTTACTACAGGTATCGAGTATACCGCAGTGCGTTTCTACTTGTTGCTGTTGATGTTGTGTAAGAGCAATGGTGAAAGTGTAGCCGTTTTAGCTGCTGTGTTTGCTAGTTCATTTTCTTTTATATTGACATGTCCAGGCGTCCAGAGAAGTTAATTCCGTTTGTGAGTTGAGTTGAGTTTGTCTCGAATTTTTGCGATTGTGGGTTGATATGTGTTTGGGTTTTTGACGGCTAGTAAGGTGGAGAGTGAATCCGTGCAGATAACAAATTTAGTTTTTGTTTCTTTTTGTGTGATCTCTTCACCGCACAGAGAATCGCTTCCACTGTGAAAATTGAAGAGTGCCAAGGAGTGACAGCTGATTTTAATATTTTATTATCTTCCATGACAACGCTGAAGGCAGTTATGTGGTTCAGTTTTAATGCGTCCGTGTATAGAAACGACCATGACTTGTATTCGTTTTTGATTTTGTCGAGACCTATTCTGTTGACTTCGCATGGGGTACTGTCTTTTTTGTATTTGGCGAGCTCACAGTGTAGAGTGACTGTTTATTGTGGTAATTTTTCTTTGTATTTGCGTTCTGGTGAGATGAATATGTTTAGAACTGCAGCTTCTTTGATGATAATTTCTAGGCTTGATGGCTTGTTTGTTGCTCTTTTGCGTTAAAGTTCCCTGAGGAGTGGCTTTTGTAAGGAATATCCATGTGAATTGTTTGTGTTTTTATTCTCGATACCGAAGGTAAAGAGTATATTGGGTTTGTGCAATGTCCGTCATGGTGTCTGTCCGTCTGTATGTTCGTAACTTTTTTCCACACCCTTCAAGTTAGAGACTTGAAATTTTGCAAATTTCTTAATCTATTGCATAGTAAATTAAAGTGTCAAGATTGGAGTTCTACGTTAACTGGGGGGCTGGCAAATCGATAAATTCGATATCTCAAAATCGATAAGTCCTCCCATTTCACACGCCGTTACAGCTAGACCTACCAAACTTTGGGAGAAAATAGCTATTTACAATTCCCAAAAAACTGCATCAAAAATTTTTTTAGCCACGCCCACCCATTCCGCCCCCAGCTCCCCCGCAGTTTAACACTAAAAATGGCCATATCTTCTGCAGTTTTTGAGCTAGAGCCACCAAATTTGTTGCCAAGATAGGTGCTGACAACCCTTATCCAAAAACTGCATCAAAATTTTGGAGCCACGCCCACCCATTTCGCCCCCAGCCCCCATTCCGCCCCCAGTCTCCAGCAGTTTAAAACCAAAAATGCCTATAACTTCTACAGTTCTTGAGCTAGAGCCACCAAATTAAGTGCCAAGATAGGTGATGACAATCCCCAAACAAACGCTAAAAAACTTTGGATGCCACGCGTATCAATACTGCCCTAGCCGAGCCCAACCACCTCAACGCTTTGCTAAACACGATAATGCGTGTATCTTCCAAAGTGTTTGAGGTAGACTCACCAAATTAAATAGGAAGATAACTGTTGACGAACCCCAAAAAACTGCATCAAAGTTTTAGAGCCACGCCCCCCCTCTGCTCCCCAGCCTCATGTATTTTGAAATCAAAATAGCCTATATATTCCACAGCTTTTGAGCTAAAGCCGCCAAATTTGGTGCCAAGATTGGTGATAAAGAAACCCAAAGAATTAGGATGGCGCCCTCCACCCATTCCGCCCCCACCATATTATACTAACTTTGAGCTAGAGTCACCAAATTTGGTATGAGGATAGCTATTGACATGATACACAGACATACAGCAAAAGTTTTGGTGTTACGCCCCCATAGCGCCCCAGCCCCCATATCCACATCTTTAACAAACTTTGAGCTAGATTCACCAAACTTGAAAAGAAGAAAACTTTTTGGCATCCCCATCTGCACCAGACAGTCTTTGAGGCAGCGTACACCCCTGCCGTATCCGCACCCCATTGCAATCAGGTCTCTTTGTATCTGTTTTATTACTGGTATCGAGTATACCGCAGTCGGGTGCGTCCGACTGCAACGTTTCTACTTGTTTATAATATGAAATGTATATTTTTCCTATAGAATTTTATTTTTTGTTGTTGAAATAATAAATAAATTTTTTGTGCTCAATGTACGGCGATATCATTAATTCCGGAATGGGCCAAGAAAAAAAATTCTATTTTAGCTTTGTTTTGTTTTGCTATACTTCAATTTCGTTCTACTTTATTTTTGTTCTATTACTTCTACAGTTGAAAGTTCTATTGCTTGCTTGTGCAGTATTTTTTCTCAAACCAAAAGCTTTTCTCATTACAGTATTTGTTTTGTTGAAAGAGTGAACATGACAGGCAGTAGTTGAAAGCTCTGCGATATCTTACAGAACATTATTACAGTGCTTGTGCAGCTCTTTTATATGTAATTAAAGTCAATAAAATCTCATTTATATAGATTTAATATATAGATAATCTATTTTAAGATTAAGGCAGTAGTTAGCAATTTGAAAAAAAAACTCAAAATACAGAGTGTGTCTTTCGAGGGCGTTGTCTCAACCCGAAACTTGAATAAAAGACAGGATGTTGTTTGGATTAGTATCTGCTACGCGAGAGAGGTCCGATAAGAAGAAAGAACCAAGGTATTGCTTTCTGTTCTTGCAGAGAGCTGGATAGTCGCAGAAAATGTGGGACTCTGCTTCCTGTTCCTCCACGTCTCGACAACCTCTGCAGAAATCGTTAAAAGGGCCCAAAAGTCTTGCTGCGTAAGTCCCCACTAACCAGTGCCACGTGATGGCCCTGATTACGGCAGCTCAGCCTATTCTGTTCTGTTGGGTAAGGCCTGAGGACTCCTTTTCACAGCGCGTTGGCCAGCTTAACCTAGCAACCCAGCTGCCATCTCCTGTTAGCTTCGAGTTTGAAGTGCGATCGAACTCTAAGTTTGCAGCTGTCCATGGGGATACCCATGCCCTCCTTATCTGTGAGGAGAGGCATGGTAATACCCGTCTGATTTGTGGTTGCCCTGGATGTCCGGGCACCCAAATGAGGTGTATCTCGAACTGCTCTGCCATCTCCTTCAGAGATCTGCTGCAGTTTGTGACAGATATCGAGTTAGATGATATCGCCTTGAGAGATTTGATAGCCGCCTGGGTATCAGAAAATAAATATTCTAGCTGCAAAGTAATTACTTTCGGTGGTGCGAGAGAGTGCTTCGTGGCAAAAGACGCCTCCCCCTACCCCTTCGTCTAGCTGCTAACAATTTTCCTATTTGATCTATTGGTAGAAGATTCAGTATATTGTCAAGAGCCTCAGTTGGGGTCGCTGTACTTTGCTTAGCTTGTGGACTGTTTTCTTCTTTGATAGAGTTGGCCACCATACCGACACTCCGTAAAGTATGATAGGCCTGACGATGGATGTGTACAACCAGACGGTGATCTGAGGTGCCATTCCCCATTTTAATCCAATGGATTTCCTGCATGTGTACTTTGCGACTGAAGCTTTCTTAAGCTGTTCTTTTGTTTTTAAATTCCAGTCTAGTTTACTGTCTAGAGTGAGCCCTAACTATTTGGCAGATTTACCGATGGCAAGTTCCACCTCATTTAGGTTTGGTGGTTTGAGCGGAGGGATTTTATACTTCCAGGTGACGAGTTTTAGTTGGGTGTAGCGCAAGTTCCATTGATGTGGCCCATGAGGGAGTGTACGAAGTGCAGTGGTCGGTCATGTATTCGCACAAAGTTTGGGGGCATTGCACCGAGAAGGCTATCGCAACGTCGCACAGTGACGCTTTTTCAATCATAACTTTTGAACCAAATGAGATAATCGATCAATTTAAAAAGCATATAAATGAATATTTGAAAAAAGTTCTACGATTTTTTTGTGTCTTATGAGTAAACAAAGTTAAAATTTGTGGAAAATTCTTTTTTTTGAGACGAAAAACAAACATTTTCTAAATCATTTGATTTATTATGTTTTGTTTGAACAGCTATTAAAATTTAAAACAAATATTAAAAATACAAAACTCTTTTTTTATTTTTTGTTTAATTTTTTGTAAAAGTTTGCTCACAATCTACTTCAGATCTAAAGACTAATCATTTCTAAACTATATGTATTTTTTAAGTCTTTCCGGGACTTAACATGCCGCTGTGATGAAATAACTTGATCGGAAGATGCTGCTAACATGTTGAAAAGGTCCTCATTTTGTCTCACCCTTGATGCTTTGAAAGTGTTTAGCGATCTGTATTTTTTATAAAATTTATTTAAGGACTTCTGTGCTTCTTCAGAAAGCTCTCAAATTGGCAAAGACTGATACTCAATTATATCTATGCCATGTGCCAATATTTTATGGACTGTCGGGGTCAACTTTTGCTGTGGACATAGTTCTGCGAAAAGCGATGCGGTCTTCGAAGCATATTCTCCATATTTTCCAGAATCATTATTTTCCTTGCAGCTTAAAACATTTAATCGTCCCCAATCTCTTAACGCTTTGATTGTTTATCCCAGTAATTTGAGTTACAGCCTCATCATTCTCAAAAAATTTCCTCGAAGTGTTTCCATCGTTTGAGATTCCGTATCTGTACTTGGGGCAATCTACTTTAAGTCCAACTTGTTTGAAAAACGCATCCTGTATTCGCTTCTTTCTGATATTTTCCTTATCTTTGTTTGTTGTGTGCTCATCAAAGTGATCCTCCTCTTGTGGAAGCGTATACGCTAATTTCAACAAAAACTCCATACATCTTATTTTTGCGATACCAAATTCAAAATTCTCTTCATTTGTATAATCATTTAAATCGTTGAAGTTCTTTTGCGTCTTTTTGCAAATTGGGCATGACAAAGTTGACTTAGTCAGTTTTTCAGTTCGTTAACGACTTTTCCGTCAACCATGGTCAGGTTGAACTCGTAACTACATTTAATGTATTTTCATTTTTCTTATTTCGTCCTGTGCTGGCTTAATGTTGTTTATTTGTTCTTGAATGTCCTTCCCTTGCAAACTGAAACATTATTGGTCGGCAATAATGTACGGATGATGGTTGTGATTTTTCCAGTGCAAGGAAACATCAGATTTAAGCCGCAAAGGAAAAACAGATACCATAAACATATTCCCGTCTAATATGGTAGCGTCATCGGAACATATTCTTTGCTTATAAACGCTTTGTCCGGATGATCCATCGCAGCCCCATTTACAGAGACTTAGTAAACTCCGTATACAGTGGTTGAAAATCTATTTTTGCTGTCGAAATATGTTTGTAAACCGGTATATGTTAGATCCATGTTGCCTTAAAAATGTCCGTAGTATCTCATATTTTTTTAGAAAATCCTAAATCCATAAACAATGCCAATACTTCTTAACGTTTGTGTTTAGGGGCTTGGGAATGCTTTCCTTCATTCTTCTTAGTCGCATTGGGTTGCATTAGCAACTGCTACACACAGCGCTTCCCATAAAAGTTTCGTGGTTAAATCATTTGTTGAATCAGCCAGTTTCCTTTTTCTTGTTAAACTTGAACCTTCTTCCATTCTTTTAGATAGTCTTCCTTTAGCACGTCCGGTTGATGTGCTGGGTTCATCTTCTGTCAACGTATCCAGGATGGTATCATCATAAAGCCAGTCCTGGTTTTTGGAGTTGAGCCTCTCAGTTGTTCTGTTTGCTTTTATCCATCTTGATTTAAAATTGGCATACGTTATGTACAGTTTATTTGTTATACTTTCGATTCTCTGTATATTGCCGTATAAACTATCAAGTTATTCGAAGCTTCCGTGAACAGTTTTAGTGTGGTTGACTTCTTAAACAGATCAAATAATTTATGGTTGTTTAATGACATATTTACGGTATGCACTTAAGGTTTATGAAAAGGGTTATGCCTCCAGGCGTCAATATTTAATTATTACCTATAAACATTAGATCAATTTATGCAATTGAGATAGTACGCACGTATCCGAATAAGATTTGTGTCTATATGTCTATATTTGGCGTGTACCCGGTAGCACCTGAATTTGGGGACCAGGATTTGACAAATGATCTCAGGTAAGCATTTCAGAATAAAAAACAAAAGTCATGTTTATTAATATTAACGAACGTAGCAATAACAATAAGAATTGGTTTTCACGGTTGTATGTCATTTACAGCTCAGAAATGCTCGCAGCTCATTTTTAGAATTATGTCTTTTTCAACTATTTTACTTCTAAAAAAAAAAACGGGGCAACGGCTGGCTGATAATTTTTTTGCGATACGTCCACAAAATGCATTTCGTAGAGACTCCACTCAATGTATTACGTACACTCTTTTTGTAATCAAGGCTGAAATGGAAAATTTTGTACAGAATTGTAAATCGGAAATTTTAGAGTTTTGCCTCAATCTGCTTGCTACAGTCCAAGTTGGAAGGGTAGTATAAACTTAATATGAACTTTGTGCAATGGAAAAGCAAAACTTGAGAGTTTTCATTGACAATTATTGAATATTGGTTCAAAGGGTATTTACTCCTTGTGCAGTTTGTGAGTTTCAGCTACGACAAGCCAGCACGTTGTTGTTTTGTTCAGATTCCTTTTGGGTTCAGCGGCCCGTCGATTAAAAGAGAAACGGCGGGTCAGCGGACAGCAACAACGGTAAAAAGTTGTTGGTACATATTGTATGCAAGTGCGTTTGAAACATACATATATTGCTTGCTGTGCCTGCTTATCGAGGTTTTTGTTAATTTTGATATTTTTCCTTTTTCTGTGTGAGCAGCAAACGCGCGCTTACATTTACATATGTACCAATGCACTACTGAATACACTTCGGTCATGACTGATAGCTTCTCAATGTTGAAATTTCATTAAGATATTCGGGCATAACTAAATTTTCATACATAAATTCTTCCTTGCCTGGGGTGTAAATGGACAAGCTCAGCTTAAGCGTCAGCTCCAAACAATTATATCACAATAAAATATGTTTACCCCAATTTTATAAATTCAGAAATTTGCGTGAAAATTTTCGAAATCATGCTATATTGTTTATGTTGCACATTTAATTATGGGTTTGCACAAACACAATTAAAATGCCCGTGCAAAACTATCATATAAACCATCGGGAACTAAACTATCGATAATTCGGCTTTACGGTGGCAGCCCTGATTTTTGCAACTTGTGAACAGTAAAAAAATCATTGTATGAAATAAAAATAAAAACAATACAATTTTAAATATAATTATGCAGAAAATTTGATATAATTGTAAACTTTCTATTTATTCGTAAAACGATTAACGATTATATTTATAATTAATGTTTCCTTTCTTGGTTTCACACAATTGCGTGCATCAGGGGAACCGGAAAAGAGAGCGAGATCAGTTAAGTGTGGCCAAACCACACTTAACACTTAAAACTAACATCGGTACTTAAATACTATCTTACAATATATCGATACACTAACATAAAATAGGCAGGTTTAACATAAATACAATAACATAAATACTTTACATAATAAATTATATAATATTTATATCAAGTCAATGTTTGTATTATTTATATCAGAGATGCTAACCAGTGTTGCAGTAAAAAGCAAAAAATTAACCGATTGACAACAAACACAGTTAAAATAAAACATCTATGTATGTGGTTGTTGTTATTAGGCTACCGCTTCATAATTTTTGTTGCACAAGGACAGACGTATTCTACTGTAAACCTATGCGCCCGTGTGATCTAACACAGGCTGTCCCCTTTTTTTATATTATTTTTAGCCGCAGTGATCTTATTCTAATGAAATTGTATTAGAAGACCGAAAACACATAAAGGGCTTGGCTGACAAGAAAGAAATAAAAATATATTAAGGGTTTGTTGATCAAATAAATTTTTTGTCAAAATAATGTTTAAATATGACCAATATAATATTTTTGTCAAATTTTTGGTTAAATATGACTAATATAAGATTTTGGTCAGAATAATGGTTAAATAAGACTAATTTGTTGTTTCTGAATTATAATGCTTAAATGCAAAACTTAAACTTTTTGGTTGTTTTCGAGCTAGAGTTACCAAATTTTGTGCCATGATAAGCCACGTACTACCCACCGACTCTTTAAAGGGGAGAATGCGCGGCAATAAACTTGATGGCACCCTCCTCAGAACGTATCTTACACCGCTGACGCAGCCGTACTCCTTCTTTGTAATCAGGCATTTAACTCGTTTTTTTAACTGCTATCAGAGTGCACCGTAGTCGGATGCAATCGTTTTTGTTGTTGTTGTAGTTTTGTATAGTCGTTAATGGCCTGTTACCACATAGATATATTGACATGACAATCTGTCCGAAGTTCAAAAATAAAAGCGAAACTTGATTGCGCTCATTTCACTAACCTACAAATTAAAAATTTTAATTTTTCAGAGATGAGACTAGTATAGACCGAAAGAGCAGAGTTCTGGGATTTCAGAACTGTTTTCAGAAGCACGTCCGGTTTGTTTTAATTGTGTAAAACTTTAAGTAATTCGATATTACTGTTTTGTGCGTATTAAAATCATCATAAGAAGTAAACCTAAAGCCACAAAAACTGATTCATTTGCTAATAATTGCGCGATAATCAAAATTTTTGATAATACTTTTAAATTAATTATCATAATGTGTAAAGCGTGATGAAAACGTCTTTACTTTTTTCTCAACGCACTTATGAAATCAAATCTGTTCAGGTTTACTTCTTTTGATGATATAAATGAGCATCAAACAGTGAAACCGAGATCCTTTTCGTTTTACACAAGTAAAAAAAAAAACCTGACTTGGGAGCTCCTGAAAAAAGTTCTGAAATCCCAGAGCTCCGCTCTATCGTTCTATAATAGTCCCATCTTTGAAACATTACCATTGTTTGTTAGTGTTATGAAACAAATTTTAAATATTTGAAAGCAATGTGTCGTTCAATCAATGTTTAACATCGCCTTCTGAATGTTAAGCTACAAGAAAAAGCTGAGAATGTGAAGATTGCTGCAACAAATGACGTCACAAAGTCAATATTGCAATATTGTTTTGCATTTGTCAAAGTGTTTCAAAAACGACATCAGCTTGGAACATATCTCATTTACTTATAATATATTTATGCTCATAATTAATTCTCATTAACAGATGGAGCAATCCCGTTTTGGAACGTTTAACCGGTGGCATTTGCTCCACAAACTTAATTCAAACAACGCAGCAGCAAAAAACACAACATCAACAATCACAGGCGCAACGGAAACGTATCCCAACGCCGTCGCTCAGTTGTGGGCAAAGTGCATTGCGAAACGAGAGCTACTACATGGCTACCAATAATAACTGGTCGCCGGCAACGCAGCAGCTGCTCAATGGGCATGGCAACACGGCACTGCTTATTGAGGATGATGCTGAGCCTGATTCACCGTGAGTTGGGTAAAAACTGATTTATTTCAAACCCATAATTCTTGTGTCCTTTTTTTCTAGCAAACTGTCAGTGCGAGAACTTGATTGTCAGCACTGCAACGCATACTGCGCAAATAAATCAAGCATGGAGCATAGCAGGGTTGGCGCTGGGGCTACAACGCCCGCGGTGGTTAACTTTGATGCCACATACTCGTCCCAGCTAAGTCTGGAGACGAATAATTCGGGCGTAGAGCATTTTTCGCGAGATGCACTTGGCCGCCGCAGCATCTCGGAAAAACATCATGCGGCACTGGATGCACGCGAGACGGGCACTTATCAGCGCAACAAGAAGCTACGCGAAGAGCGCGAACGCGAGCGTCGAATTCATCTAACCAAATCGGCCGAATATGGCGGGTCTATCGAATCGCTGTCGGGTTGTATTACAAGCGCGAATGCCCAAATGATTGCGGCAGCAGCGGGCTACAAGCACGCCAAAACCAACTCGCATATTGAGCAGCGAACACTGCAGCAGAAGCTGTTGCTGGCGGCCGCAGATGCAGAGGCGCGCGATCACCTGGGTGATTTGGGACCTTCGCTGGGCCTTAAGAAATCATCGTCGCTGGAGTCACTGCAAACAATGGTTCAGGAGCTGCAAATGACCGATAAACCACGCGGCCATCAAGCGCTGCGTGCACCACGCGGACGAGGACGCGAGGATAGCCTGCGTGCAGCCGTCGTCAGCGAGCCAGATGCCAACAGTAAGTCAGCACCAACTATTTGGCATGACTTGACATAAACCTATTTTCTTCTTATTTATCTTAGAGCCGCGCAAGACCTGGCTGCTGGAGGAGGCCGACCACGACGGTGGTTTTTCCTCGCAGCGCAATGGACCCTTCCAAGGCTCCTTAAACGATGGTAAACAATGCAGCAAATTGCGCGCCAAAAAGCCTAGTATACTGCGAGGTATTGGACACATGTTCCGCTTTGGCAAAAATCGCAAGGATAGTGTTGTACCCATTGATGCTTCTGTCATATCCTCGATTGTATCATCAGCACCACCTACGTCTTCTCAGTCGCAGCAGCAGCAAATTCCAGCCGCTGCACTGGCAGCTCTAGAACGGATCGGTAAGCCGCCAGCGTATCAACCACCGCCACCTCTCCTAACACCTAATGCAACTGGTGGAAGCTGTGCAACTGGTGCACCAGGCAGTGCCGTACCACCCATTGGAAGCAGCGGAGCCAGCGGAAGTGCGCCTAACAGTGGCATAAATCAAAATGATATTTTTAATCATCGCTATCAGCATTATGCCAACTATGAAGATATGCATCAGCTTCAAATAAGGTGAGAGCGATTCGCTGAAAAACTTTCCTGCATTTTTTATGGTAATATTATGATACCTGATTTATTTGGTACTAGTTATCATTAAAAAAACTTTATCGAAAAATAAGGTAATACGCTGTTAAGATGCAATCTGTTCAATCCATATATTTCTGAGCAGTTGATCAAATTTAAACAAAAATACAAATTTGGTAATATCGTAAATAAATCGTTTATTTCAAAAAAGCGTATAACATTTTGTGATTATTCGTCTGAGCATGACAAAAAAATTAATTCAATTAACCGCAACAAGGCTCTCGTCAAAAAAGGCATCACCATTACATATCCTAAACATTAACGTCACTTCAGTCTGGAATAAGTTCTTAATCTTCGCTGGGTCTGAAATGTTGATTTAGAGCTATCTTTAACTAAATCTTAAGGAAATCTTTCGAGGCCAAAGAGTATATTGGTTTTTTGCAGTTCATTTTAGGACTGCATTCTGAGTGCGCGTCCCTAAGATTCATCGCTGGTTGGTAAGTCATTACGACGAAGGCGGGATCGGCTGCAATGTCTTGTAAGACCCTTGGCGAGATGATTAGGGTGATATGAGAGCTTGCTAAAGTATTTCATTTTGTATCGCTATAACCTCCTTGGCTGGTATGATGTTTAAGTCTCTCTGAATGTTTTCGTTCCAAAATACCACGGTGCCCCCGTGATGGTTCTCGAGATCTTCGACGGGGCGCTTCGGACAATGTCGATGCTGCTGTTGCAAGCAAACCCCCATAACTGGGAATCAAAGGTCCAGATTGGTTTTTGAACAGAGTTACAGAGCAGAACATTGTTTTCCAGACTAAGGGGAGAGCGAGCATTGATCAGCCAATGGAGGCTATTGGCTTTTAGTTTGACGTGTGTTCTCTTAGCTTCAATGTGTCGGTGTACGTTAGCAAACGATTGCTTTCGGAAGCATGGTGTTTTTCAATGAGTGTCGTGAAAGATAATTGCTTACATTTTTGTTCGTTAAAGAGTTTGTGTGTGCTATTTGAGAGCAATTTTTTGATCTTGTACATCAGACCTTCCAACCAAACGTCGAATGCTTGACAAACATCCAAAAATATCGCAGTGCTGTATCTCCGATGTTATTTGATTGACCTGCTTTAGTAATCCGTGCTTTTCACGAAAGCCAAATTGGTGTGGAGGAATTATGTTGTGAAGATTCAGAACTTAATAAATCTGGGAAAGCAAGCATTCTTCAAAAAGTTTCGATGGACACCATACAAATCTAATAGATCTGTATGACGAGGAAACTGTGTGATCTTGTCCCGGCTTTGGGATCATTGTGATGATTAACCTTTTCCCAGGGATCGCAAATAAGAGTTATGGGTTTGATAAAAATCAAAAGGAAATACAAAGATAATGTTGAGTATAAAACTAATTGTAATTTCGTACTGTCTCTCATTCTTCTGAGCCAGGGTTTTTATACCCTGACTCATGCATAATTTGACCCCTTAACTCTAGCTTATCTATTGCTGAGCTTGTAAGTCTCAGCGTTGGTCTTAATCTATTCTTAACTTATCGCTGAGTTTGTTAGGTTCGGCGCGCATCTGGCTATTAAAGGTTACAAGCATGTATCCCTATTTCTACAGCACTCTGAGTTGGTCTTCCTGCTTGACTCGAAGTGCGCACAAGAAATGTTAACAATCTTAATAACATACATTTCAATATTTACTGTTACAACATGTGTCCCATCAACAAGAATTCATATAATGATAATAATTATATGAATTCTTGTTGGTACCAGCCATGTTTATAATCTTATATTATTAATATGTATGTTGTATGTATGTGCCTGAACATTCTGCGGGGGGCTATATATGTGACCGCCAGCAGTTGCTGCTTTTGGTATCTTACTTAGCGAAAGCTTGCTCCTGACTGCTAGCCAACGACGCTCGACGATTGTTGCTGTTTGTATTGTTAATCTAAGACAGATGGCATCGAGTTATTGCAATATATGGGCAACGCTTGGACTGCCGCTGATCTCTCATAGCCACCACTTTAATAGCTGCTGCCACCGCCGCCGCGTTTGGAGTCACTCCAACGACTCTAATGGCGCCATGATCACGACGTCTGTCGTCAAAGAAACGATGACGATACATTTTCCTCAAATTAATTTCATTTTAAAGCCAAGGCTTTCAACCTTTATTTTAAACTATATACATATACATATTTGTTGTGATTACATTTTCTATTAATAAAATGAGACCAAAAACATGCAAAATTTTGCTTCATTTTGAAGACTTAAATTGCTCTAGGAATCTCAATAATCAATCAATTACTCTGATTTGGATATTAAGTTGAGATGAGGTAAACAAACATTTCCACATTCAAATTTTGAAGACTTTTGCCAAATACATATTACTTTTTTAGGCAAAAAATCAGTGCAAAAATCACTATTGCAAATTGCTCAAAAAATCAACCATAGAATCGATTTAAGTTTTTTTTTTTATAGAAAATAGACTTGATTTCCTTTCGTTTGATATATATTTGGTCATGACTGATAGCTTCTAAATGTTAAAATTTCATTAAGATATTCGGGCATAATTAAATTTTCTTACATAAATTCTTCCGTGCCTGGGGTGTAAATGAACAAGCTCAGCTTAAGCGTCAGCTCCAAACAATTATATCACAATAAAATATGTTTACCCCAATTTAATAAATTCAGAAATTTGCGTGCAAGTTTTCGAATTGATGTTATATTGTTTTTGTTGCACATCTAATTATGGGTTTGCACCAAAACAATTAATATGCTCGTGCAAAAATATCATATAAACTACCGTGAACTAAACTATCGATAATTCGGCTTTACGGTGGCAGCCCTGAGTTTAGCAACTTGTGAACAGTAACAAAGTCACAGCATCAAATAAAAAAAAAAAAACAAAAATACAATTTTAGAATAATTATTCAGAAATTTTGATTTAATAAATTATATAATATTTATATTTCAAGTCAATGTTTGAATTATTTATATCAGAGACGCTAAACAGTATTGCAGTAAAAAGCAAAAAAATTAGCCAAATGACAACAAACACAGTTAAAATAAAACATCTATGTGGTTGATGTTATTAGGATACCGCCAACGAGATGTTAAACTTATAGAGGGTTCAAACAGCCATATTCCAACCAACCTAACGTTTCAGTTTCAGAAGCTACTGCATGCAGCGATCGCGCTCACACACACAGTACGGCTGGGTTGGCTGTGCTACGGCAGCTCATGTCGTAGCGAAACCAGCAAGCCGAATGACATCGAATTCGCCCACAAATCACGAAGCAACAAACGGCAGTCCGGCGAGAGAGTAAAATCGCCAGATTCCAGAAATGTTAGGTTGGTTGGAATATGGCTGTTTGAACCCTCTATAAGTTTAACATCTCGTTGCTACCGCTTCATAATTTTTGTTGCACAAGGACAGACATATTCTACGGTTAACCTAGGCGCCCGTGTGATCTAACACAGGCTGTCCACTTTTTTTTTATACTCGATACCGAAGGTAAAGAGTATATTGGGTTTGTGCAATGTCCGTCATGGTGTCTGTCCGTAAACGCAACTTTTTTCCACACCCTTCAAGCTAGAGACTTAAAACTTTGCAAATGTCTTTATCTATGGCATAGTAAATTAAGTGTTAAGATTGGTGTTCTACGATAACTAGGAGGCTGGCAAATCGATAAACTCGATAACGCAAAATCGATACATCCAGCTATTTCTTAAGCCCTTACAGCTAGAACTACCAAATTTGGGGAGGAAATAGCTATTTACAATCCCCAAAAAACTGCATAAAAAATTTTGGAGCCACGCCCACCCATTCCGCCCCCAGTCCCCCCCGGGTTTAACACTAAAAATTCCCATATCTTCTACAGTTTTTGAGCTAGACCCATCAAATTTGGTGCCAAGATAGGTGTTTACGACCCCAACCAAATTCATTAAAACTTTGGATGCCACGCCCATCTATACTGCCCTATCCGCCCTCAAACACCCCAACGCTTCGCTAAAAACAGTAGTGCGTGTATCTTCCATATTGTTTGAGCTAGAGTCACAAAATTTGGTAGGTAGATAGCTGGTAACAACCCCCAAAAAACTGCATCAAAGTTTTGGAGCCCCTCCTACGCATTCAGCCCCCAGCCCCCCTCGCAGTTTAAAAACATAAATGCTTATATCTTTTACAGTTTTTGAGTTAGATCCACAAAATTTTGTGCCGAAATAGGTGATTATAGCCCCCAAAAAAAAGCATGAAAACTTTGTATGCCACGCCAATTCATACTGCCCAAGCTGCCCCAAACCGCCCCAATGCTTCACTAAAAACGGGAATGCGTGTATTTTCCAAAGCGTTAAAGCTAGAGTCACCAAATATGGTAGGAAAATAGCCATTAACGATCCCCAAAAAACTGCATCATAGTTTTGGAGCCACCACCCCCACCCCCCATGTTCACCGGTCCCCTGCATTTTGAAATCAAAAACGCCTTTATTTTCCACGTTTTTTGAGCTAGAGACGCCAAAATTTTTCCCAAGAATGAAGATGAAGAAACCCAAAAAATTTGGATGGCGCCCCGCACACATACCGCCCCCAGCCCCCCTCCCACTATATTCTACTAACTTTGAGCTAGAGTCACAAAATTTGGTATGAGGATAGCAATTAACATCATAAATAGATCTGCAGCAAAACTTTGGACGCCACGCCCCCCATACCAGCCCACAGCCCCCCATCCACCATATTCTACTAACTTTGAGCTAGAGTCACCAAATTCGGTTTGAGAATAGCTATTGACATGATACATAGATCTGCAGCAAAAATTTTGATGCCACGCCCCCATACCGCCCCAGCCCCTACCTTTAACAAACTTTGAGCTAGAGTCACCAAATTTGGAAGGAAGATAGCTTTTTGGCACCCCTGCAACGTTTCTACTTGTTTGCAATTGTCAATGTACTTCGGATTTGGCCTCGTCAGTTCCGTATAGATGATGTCGTCAAACTAGCTAAATTCCAGTGAGGACAGCGTGAAATTGGCTCGTAAGCTATTTTTTTTATGTCGATTCTTTAATTGTTAAAGCATATCCCTTTTCCTTTTTATCGGCGATGTGACGTTTCAATTCATCTTCGCCGGTTATGCAAACAACCGCAATCGCTTAAAGTTTTCATTTTACGTCGCTTGGCCGAGGTATACGCATTCGTCTGATCGATTACAAAATTGCGACGCCGTTTTTTTTAGCAGTCTTTTCCAAAGAACTCAGGCTATTCAAGCAGATCTCGTAAACCTTATTCCACCGACCCTTGTGCATTATTTTTTTTTGTTATGCTTCTGTTTTTTGTCCTCTGGCTGCTTGTCGTTTTGCTAGCCTCATCATCGACATCCATTTTCTCACTGTTGCCATCGGTGGATTGGTGAGCGGTGGCTATCTCAGCATCAGCATTAGCATCTGCAGCGGGTGAAGAATCATTGTTCATTAAACTGTTTGCTGCTGCTCTTCGGCTTCATCCACTTGTTAGGTGGTGTCATTTGAATCATCCTTTTGTTCCGTTGTCTCCATGGCTGCAGGTTTATCTGTCATTCGAACACTATCATCATCCTGCGTAAATTTTTCTCGGAACACCTTTTCACAAACAGTGCTATCTTCCGAATCGCTGGAGTCACTTTCAAGCTCCCAGAAGCGCTCCAGATCGTCCAGGCTAATCGTTGTTGTTTCGCTGATCACTTTATTGCTGAACGATCTAGCTATATTGCCGAAAACAATCCATCCAAGTTCGGTTTTTTGACCCAGAGTTTCTCAGATTTTTTTTTTACTTGTCAAAATATAATTAAAGGGAGAAGTGCACCGCCGATTATGACATCAATTCGGCTGGGCTCATTGAAGTGTGGGTCTGCTAGCTCGCATCCCCTTCAATCCATGTCAATTTTCTTGCTCGGTAAAGCTCTTTGTAGTTTTGGCATCACAAGTGCCAGAGTTTTCGAAATGAATTTGCTTTTAGACCTGGGCTTAATCATTAAGCAAACGCTGTTTTTCAATATTTGCACGATTTGTGAAACTCCTTGAACTTTAAAATTTTTTTTCGTTCGTCGAAGTTTCAGTTGTTGTGCAGCTTCTTTCGAGATAAACGTTTTTTGTGAGCCTCCATCGATCAGGGCTCTTAGCTGCTTGTGATTTCCAGACTTATTTTTGATCCTAATGAGCGAGGTGGCCAGCAACGTGTCTTGCATTTTATTTTCTTTAAGACACTTGCTGCTGATGGTCTCTTTATAATTTGCAACCTCATGAAGCAAATTGTTGTGAGCCTATGTGCATCGATTGCATGTCCAATCCTTTTTGCAATCTTTGATGCTGTGTTCCCAAGCACTTGAAGCATAGCGAGTTTTTGATCACAAATTCCTTGCGATTTTTGATAGGCTCGGCTCTAAACTTCTGGCATCTCGTTAAGTCATGGCCATCCAGTTGGCAATAACGGCATCTTTTAATGCTCGTTTTCTTGGCTTCTGACTGAATGGCATGCTTTTGTACTGAGTCTTTTGAGCTATTCAGTTGCAAATGTCTTTATCTATATCGATAAAGCCAGCTTTTTCACACGCCCTTACAGCTAGAACTAACAAATTTAGAGGAAATATAGCTACTAACAACCTCCAAAAAACTGCATCAAAAATTATGGAGCCACGCCTAACAGAGCCACGAAAACAGAGATGCTTATATCTTCCACAAATTTAGTGCCAAGTCGATCCCCAAAAAAAGCAAAAAAAAAGAATGTTTGTATCTTCAAAAGTGTTTAAGCCAGAGTCACCAAGTTTGGTAGGAATATAATTGTTTATGACCCCCAAAAAACTGCATCAAGGTTTAGGAACCACGCCCCCCCGTTCCCCAGCCCTCTGCATTTTGAAATCAAAAACGCCCATATTTTCCACAGCTATTGAGCTATAGCCACCAATTTTGGTGCCAAGATTGTTGATGAAGAGACCCAAAACATTTGGATGCCACCCTCCACCCATACCGCCCCAAGCCCCCCTTCCACCATATTCTACTAACTTTGAGCTAGAGTCACCAAATTTAGTTGGAGGATAGCAATTGACATAATAAATAGATCTGCAGCAAAACTTTGGTGTTAGGCCCCCATACCACCCACAGCCTCCCTTTCCCTACCTTTAACAAACTTTGAGCTAGAATCACCAAACTTGTAAGGAAGATAGCTTTTTGGCATCCCCATCTGCAATCTGGTCTCTTTTTATGGGTTTTGTAACTGGTATCGAGTATACCGCAGTCGGTTGCGTCCGACTGCAACGTTTCTACTTGTTTTTTTTTTTGTCATGCTTCTGTTTTTTGTCCTCTTGCTGCTTGTCGTTTTGCTAGCCTCATCAACGACATCCATTTTCTCACTGTTGGCATTGGTGGATTGGTGAGCGGTGGCTATCTCAGCATCAGCATTAGCATCTGCAGCGGGTGAAGAATCATTGTTCATTAAACTGTTTGCTGCTGCTCTTCGGCTTCATCCACTTGTTTGGTGGTGTCATTTGAATCATAATTTTGTTCCGTTGTCTCCATGGCTGCAGGTTCATCTGCCATTCGAACGCTATCATCATCCTGCGTGAATTTTTCTCGGAACACCTTTTTACAAACAGTGCTATCTTCCGAATCGCTGGAGTCACTTTCAAGCTCCCAGAAGCGCTCCAGATCGTCCAGGCTAATCGTTGTTGTTTCGCTGATCACTTTATTGCTGAACGATCTAGCTATATTGCCGAAAACAATCCATCCAAGTTTGGTTTTTTGACCCAGAGTTTGTATGATTTTTTTTTTACTTGTCAAAATATAATTAAAGGGAGAAGTGCAACGCCGATTATGACATCAATTCGGCTGGGCTCATTGAAGTGTGGGTCTGCTAGCTCGCATCCCCTTCAATCCATGTCAATTTTCTTGCTCGGTAAAGCTCTTTGTAGTTTTGGCATCACAAGTGCCTGAGTTTTCGAAATGAATTTGCTTTTAGACCTGGGCTTAATCATTAAGCAAACGCTGTTTTTCAATATTTGCACGATTTGTGAAACTCCTTGAACTTTAAAATTTTTTTTCGTTCGTCGAAGTTTCAGTTGTTGTGCAGCTTCTTTCGAGATAAGCGTTTTTTGTGAGCCTCCATCAATCAGGGCTCTTAGCTGCTTGTGATTTCCAGACTTATTTTTGATCCTAATGAGCGAGGTGGCCAGCAACGTGTCTTGCATTTTATTTTCTTTAAGACACTTGCTGCTGATGGTCTCTTTATAATTTGCATCCTCATGAAGCAAATTGTTGTGAGCCTATGTGCATCGATTGCATGTCCAATCCTTTTCGCAATCTTTGATGCTGTGTTCCCAAGCACTTGAAGCATAGTGAGTTTTTGATCACAAATTCCTTGCGATTTTTGATAGGCTCGGCTCTAAACTTCTGGCATCTCGTTAATTCATGGCCATCCAGTTGGCAATAACGGCATCTTTTAATGCTCGTTTTCTTGGCTTCTGACTGAATGGCATGCTTTTGTACTGAGTCTTTTGAGCTATTCAGTTGCAAATGTCTTTATCTATATCGATAAAGCCAGCTTTTTCACACGCCCTTACAGCTAGAACTACCAAATTTAGAGGAAAGATAGCTACTAACAACCTCCAAAAAACTGCATCAAAAATTATGGAGCCACGCCTAACAGAGCCACGAAAACAGAGATGCTTATATCTTCCACAAATTTAGTGCCAAGTCGATCCCCAAAAAAAGCAAAAAAAAAGAATGTTTGTATCTTCAAAAGTGTTTAAGCCAGAGTCACCAAGTTTGGTAGGAATATAATTGTTTATGACCCCCAAAAAACTGCATCAAGGTTTAGGAACCACGCCCCCCCGTTCCCCAGCCCTCTGCATTTTGAAATCAAAAACGCCCATATTTTCCACAGCTATTGAGCTATAGCCACCAATTTTGGTGCCAAGATTGTTGATGAAGAGACCCAAAACATTTGGATGCCACCCTCCACCCATACCGCCCCAAGCCCCCCTTCCACCATATTCTACTAACTTTGAGCTAGAGTCACCAAATTTAGTTGGAGGATAGCAATTGACATAATAAATAGATCTGCAGCAAAACTTTGGTGTTAGGCCCCCATACCACCCACAGCTTCCCTTTCCCTACCTTTAACAAACTTTGAGCTAGAATCACCAAACTTGTAAGGAATATAGCTTTTTGGCATCCCCATCTGCAATCTGGTCTCTTTTTATGGGTTTTATAACTGGTATCGAGTATACCGCAGTCGGTTGCGTCCGACTGCAACGTTTCTACTTGTTTTTTTTGTTGTCATGCTTCTGTTTTTTGTCCTCTGGCTGCTTGTCGTTTTGCTAGCCTCATCAACGACATCCATTTTCTCACTGTTTGCATTGGTGGATTGGTGAGCGGTGGCTATCTCAGCATCAGCATTAGCATCTGCAGCGGGTGAAGAATCATTGTTCATTAAACTGTTTGCTGCTGCTCTTCGGCTTCATCCACTTGTTTGGTGGTGTCATTTGAATCATCATTTTGTTCCGTTGTCTCCATGGCTGCAGGTTCATCTGCCATTCGAACGCTATCATCATCCTGCGTGAATTTTTCTCGGAACACCTTTTTACAAACAGTGCTATCTTCCGAATCGCTGGAGTCACTTTCAAGCTCCCAGAAGCGCTCCAGATCGTCCAGGCTAATCGTTGTTGTTTCGCTGATCACTTTATTGCTGAACGATCTAGCTATATTGCCGAAAACAATCCATCCAAGTTCGGTTTTTTGACCCAGAGTTTCTAAGATTTTTTTTTTACTTGTCAAAATATAATTAAAGGGAGAAGTGCAACGCCGATTATGACATCAATTCGGCTGGGCTCATTGAAGTGTGGGTCTGCTAGCTCGCATCCCCTTTAATCCATGTCAATTTTCTTGCTCGGTAAAGCTCTTTGTAGTTTTGGCATCACAAGTGCCAGAGTTTTCGAAATGAATTTGCTTTTAGACCTGGGCTTAATCATTAAGCAAACGCTGTTTTTCAATATTTGCACGATTTGTGAAACTCCTTGAACTTAAAAATTTTTTTTCGTTCGTCGAAGTTTCAGTTGTTGTGCAGCTTCTTTCGAGATAAGCGTTTTTTGTGAGCCTCCATCAATCAGGGCTCTTAGCTGCTTGTGATTTCCAGACTTATTTTTGATCCTAATGAGCGAGGTGGCCAGCAACGTGTCTTGCATTTTATTTTCTTTAAGACACTTGCTGCTGATGGTCTCTTTATAATTTGCATCCTCATGAAGCAAATTGTTGTGAGCCTATGTGCATCGATTGCATGTCCAATCCTTTTCGCAATCTTTGATGCTGTGTTCCCAAGCACTTGAAGCATAGTGAGTTTTTGATCACAAATTCCTTGCGATTTTTGATAGGCTCGGCTCTAAACTTCTGGCATCTCGTTAATTCATGGCCATCCAGTTGGCAATAACGGCATCTTTTAATGCTCGTTTTCTTGGCTTCTGACTGAATGGCATGCTTTTGTACTGAGTCTTTTGAGCTATTCAGTTGCAAATGTCTTTATCTATATCGATAAAGCCAGCTTTTTCACACGCCCTTACAGCTAGAACTACCAAATTTAGAGGAAAGATAGCTACTAACAACCTCCAAAAAACTGCATCAAAAATTATGGAGCCACGCCTAACAGAGCCACGAAAACAGAGATGCTTATATCTTCCACAAATTTAGTGCCAAGTCGATCCCCAAAAAAAGCAAAAAAAAAGAATGTTTGTATCTTCAAAAGTGTTTAAGCCAGAGTCACCAAGTTTGGTAGGAATATAATTGTTTATGACCCCCAAAAAACTGCATCAAGGTTTAGGAACCACGCCCCCCCGTTCCCCAGCCCTCTGCATTTTGAAATCAAAAACGCCCATATTTTCCACAGCTATTGAGCTATAGCCACCAATTTTGGTGCCAAGATTGTTGATGAAGAGACCCAAAACATTTGGATGCCACCCTCCACCCATACCGCCCCAAGCCCCCCTTCCACCATATTCTACTAACTTTGAGCTAGAGTCACCAAATTTAGTTGGAGGATAGCAATTGACATAATAAATAGATCTGCAGCAAAACTTTGGTGTTAGGCCCCCATACCACCCACAGCTTCCCTTTCCCTACCTTTAACAAACTTTGAGCTAGAATCACCAAACTTGTAAGGAAGATAGCTTTTTGGCATCCCCATCTGCAATCTGGTCTCTTTTTATGGGTTTTATAACTGGTATCGAGTATACCGCAGTCGGTTGCGTCCGACTGCAACGTTTCTACTTGTTTTTTTTTTTGTCATGCTTCTGTTTTTTGTCCTCTGGCTGCTTGTCGTTTTGCTAGCCTCATCAACGACATCCATTTTCTCACTGTTGGCATTGGTGGATTGGTGAGCGGTGGCTATCTCAGCATCAGCATTAGCATCTGCAGCGGGTGAAGAATCATTGTTCATTAAACTGTTTGCTGCTGCTCTTCGGCTTCATCCACTTGTTTGGTGGTGTCATTTGAATCATCATTTTGTTCCGTTGTCTCCATGGCTGCAGGTTCATCTGCCATTCGAACGCTATCATCATCCTGCGTGAATTTTTCTCGGAACACCTTTTTACAAACAGTGCTATCTTCCGAATCGCTGGAGTCACTTTCAAGCTCCCAGAAGCGCTCCAGATCGTCCAGGCTAATCGTTGTTGTTTCGCTGATCACTTTATTGCTGAACGATCTAGCTATATTGCCGAAAACAATCCATCCAAGTTCGGTTTTTTGACCCAGAGTTTCTAAGATTTTTTTTTTACTTGTCAAAATATAATTAAAGGGAGAAGTGCAACGCCGATTATGACATCAATTCGGCTGGGCTCATTGAAGTGTGGGTCTGCTAGCTCGCATCCCCTTTAATCCATGTCAATTTTCTTGCTCGGTAAAGCTCTTTGTAGTTTTGGCATCACAAGTGCCTGAGTTTTCGAAATGAATTTGCTTTTAGACCTGGGCTTAATCATTAAGCAAACGCTGTTTTTCAATATTTGCACGATTTGTGAAACTCCTTGAACTTTAAAATTTTTTTTCGTTCGTCGAAGTTTCAGTTGTTGTGCAGCTTCTTTCGAGATAAGCGTTTTTTGTGAGCCTCCATCAATCAGGGCTCTTAGCTGCTTGTGATTTCCAGACTTATTTTTGATCCTAATGAGCGAGGTGGCCAGCAACGTGTCTTGCATTTTATTTTCTTTAAGACACTTGCTGCTGATGGTCTCTTTATAATTTGCATCCTCATGAAGCAAATTGTTGTGAGCCTATGTGCATCGATTGCATGTCCAATCCCTTTCGCAATCTTTGATGCTGTGTTCCCAAGCACTTGAAGCATAGTGAGTTTTTGATCACAAATTCCTTGCGATTTTTGATAGGCTCGGCTCTAAACTTCTGGCATCTCGTTAATTCATGGCCATCCAGTTGGCAATAACGGCATCTTTTAATGCTCGTTTTCTTGGCTTCTGACTGAATGGCATGCTTTTGTACTGAGTCTTTTGAGCTATTCAGTTGCAAATGTCTTTATCTATATCGATAAAGCCAGCTTTTTCACACGCCCTTACAGCTAGAACTACCAAATTTAGAGGAAAGATAGCTACTAACAACCTCCAAAAAACTGCATCAAAAATTATGGAGCCACGCCTAACAGAGCCACGAAAACAGAGATGCTTATATCTTCCACAAATTTAGTGCCAAGTCGATCCCCAAAAAAAGCAAAAAAAAAGAATGTTTGTATCTTCAAAAGTGTTTAAGCCAGAGTCACCAAGTTTGGTAGGAATATAATTGTTTATGACCCCCAAAAAACTGCATCAAGGTTTAGGAACCACGCCCCCCCGTTCCCCAGCCCTCTGCATTTTGAAATCAAAAACGCCCATATTTTCCACAGCTATTGAGCTATAGCCACCAATTTCGGTGCCAAGATTGTTGATGAAGAGACCCAAAACATTTGGATGCCACCCTCCACCCATACCGCCCCAAGCCCCCCTTCCACCATATTCTACTAACTTTGAGCTAGAGTCACCAAATTTAGTTGGAGGATAGCAATTGACATAATAAATAGATCTGCAGCAAAACTTTGGTGTTAGGCCCCCATACCACCCACAGCTTCCCTTTCCTTACCTTTAACAAACTTTGAGCTAGAATCACCAAACTTGTAAGGAAGATAGCTTTTTGGCATCCCCATCTGCAGTCTGGTCTCTTTTTATGGGTTTTATAACTGGTATCGAGTATACCGCAGTCGGTTGCGTCCGACTGCAACGTTTCTACTTGTTTTTTTTTTTGTCATGCTTCTGTTTTTTGTCCTCTGGCTGCTTGTCGTTTTGCTAGCCTCATCAACGACATCCATTTTCTCACTGTTGGCATTGGTGGATTGGTGAGCGGTGGCTATCTCAGCATCAGCATTAGCATCTGCAGCGGGTGAAGAATCATTGTTCATTAAACTGTTTGCTGCTGCTCTTCGGCTTCATCCACTTGTTTGGTGGTGTCATTTGAATCATCATTTTGTTCCGTTGTCTCCATGGCTGCAGGTTCATCTGCCATTCGAACGCTATCATCATCCTGCGTAAATTTTTCTCGGAACACCTTTTTACAAACAGTGCTATCTTCCGAATCGCTGGAGTCACTTTCAAGCTCCCAGAAGCGCTCCAGATCGTCCAGGCTAATCGTTGTTGTTTCGCTGATCACTTTATTGCTGAACGATCTAGCTATATTGTCGAAAACAATCCATCCAAGTTTGGTTTTTTGACCCAGAGTTTCTATGATTTTTTTTTTACTTGTCAAAATATAATTAAAGGGAGAAGTGCAACGCCGATTATGACATCAATTCGGCTGGGCTCATTGAAGTGTGGGTCTGCTAGCTCGCATCCCCTTCAACCCATGTCAATTTTCTTGCTCGGTAAAGCTCTTTGTAGTTTTGGCATCACAAGTGCCTGAGTTTTCGAAATGAATTTGCTTTTAGACCTGGGCTTAATCATTAAGCAAACGCTGTTTTTCAATATTTGCACGATTTGTGAAACTCCTTGAACTTTAAAATTTTTTTTCGTTCGTCGAAGTTTCAGTTGTTGTGCAGCTTCTTTCGAGATAAGCGTTTTTTGTGAGCCTCCATCAATCAGGGCTCTTAGCTGCTTGTGATTTCCAGACTTATTTTTGATCCTAATGAGCGAGGTGGCCAGCAACGTGTCTTGCATTTTATTTTCTTTAAGACACTTGCTGCTGATGGTCTCTTTATAATTTGCATCCTCATGAAGCAAATTGTTGTGAGCCTATGTGCATCGATTGCATGTCCAATCCTTTTTGCAATCTTTGATGCTGTGTTCCCAAGCACTTGAAGGATAGTGAGTTTTTGATCACAAATTCCTTGCGATTTTTGATAGGCTCGGCTCTAAACTTCTGGCATCTCGTTAATTCATGGCCATCCAGTTGGCAATAACGGCATCTTTTAATGCTCGTTTTCTTGGCTTCTGACTGAATGGCATGCTTTTGTACTGAGTCTTTTGAGCTATTCAGTTGCAAATGTCTTTATCTATATCGATAAAGCCAGCTTTTTCACACGCCCTTACAGCTAGAACTACCAAATTTAGAGGAAAGATAGCTACTAACAACCTCCAAAAAACTGCATCAAAAATTATGGAGCCACGCCTAACAGAGCCACGAAAACAGAGATGCTTATATCTTCCACAAATTTAGTGCCAAGTCGATCCCCAAAAAAAGCAAAAAAAAAGAATGTTTGTATCTTCAAAAGTGTTTAAGCCAGAGTCACCAAGTTTGGTAGGAATATAATTGTTTATGACCCCCAAAAAACTGCATCAAGGTTTAGGAACCACGCCCCCCCGTTCCCCAGCCCTCTGCATTTTGAAATCAAAAACGCCCATATTTTCCACAGCTATTGAGCTATAGCCACCAATTTCGGTGCCAAGATTGTTGATGAAGAGACCCAAAACATTTGGATGCCACCCTCCACCCATACCGCCCCAAGCCCCCCTTCCACCATATTCTACTTACTTTGAGCTAGAGTCACCAAATTTAGTTGGAGGATAGCAATTGACATAATAAATAGATCTGCAGCAAAACTTTGGTGTTAGGCCCCCATACCACCCACAGCTTCCCTTTCCCTACCTTTAACAAACTTTGAGCTAGAATCACCAAACTTGTAAGGAAGATAGCTTTTTGGCATCCCCATCTGCAATCTGGTCTCTTTTTATGGGTTTTATAACTGGTATCGAGTATACCGCAGTCGGTTGCGTCCGACTGCAACGTTTCTACTTGTTTTTTTTTTTGTCATGCTTCTGTTTTTTGTCCTCTGGCTGCTTGTCGTTTTGCTAGCCTCATCAACGACATCCATTTTCTCACTGTTGGCATTGGTGGATTGGTGAGCGGTGGCTATCTCAGCATCAGCATTAGCATCTGCAGCGGGTGAAGAATCATTGTTCATTAAACTGTTTGCTGCTGCTCTTCGGCTTCATCCACTTGTTTGGTGGTGTCATTTGAATCATCATTTTGTTCCGTTGTCTCCATGGCTGCAGGTTCATCTGCCATTCGAACGCTATCATCGTCCTGCGTAAATTTTTCTCGGAACACCTTTTTACAAACAGTGCTATCTTCCGAATCGCTGGAGTCACTTTCAAGCTCCCAGAAGCGCTCCAGATCGTCCAGGCTAATCGTTGTTGTTTCGCTGATCACTTTATTGCTGAACGATCTAGCTATATTGCCGAAAACAATCCATCCAAGTTTGGTTTTTTGACCCAGAGTTTGTATGATTTTTTTTTGTACTTGTCAAAATATAATTAAAGGGAGAAGTGCAACGCCGATTATGACATCAATTCGGCTGGGCTCATTGAAGTGTGGGTCTGCTAGCTCGCATCCCCTTCAATCCATGTCAATTTTCTTGCTCGGTAAAGCTCTTTGTAGTTTTGGCATCACAAGTGCCTGAGTTTTCGAAATGAATTTGCTTTTAGACCTGGGCTTAATCATTAAGCAAACGCTGTTTTTCAATATTTGCACGATTTGTGAAACTCCTTGAACTTTAAAATTTTTTTTCGTTCGTCGAAGTTTCAGTTGTTGTGCAGCTTCTTTCGAGATAAGCGTTTTTTGTGAGCCTCCATCAATCAGGGCTCTTAGCTGCTTGTGATTTCCAGACTTATTTTTGATCCTAATGAGCGAGGTGGCCAGCAACGTGTCTTGCATTTTATTTTCTTTAAGACACTTGCTGCTGATGGTCTCTTTATAATTTGCATCCTCATGAAGCAAATTGTTGTGAGCCTATGTGCATCGATTGCATGTCCAATCCTTTTTGCAATCTTTGATGCTGTGTTCCCAAGCACTTGAAGCATAGCGAGTTTTTGATCACAAATTCCTTGCGATTTTTGATAGGCTCGGCTCTAAACTTCTGGCATCTCGTTAAGTCATGGCCATCCAGTTGGCAATAACGGCATCTTTTAATGCTCGTTTTCTTGGCTTCTGACTGAATGGCATGTTTTTGTACTGAGTCTTTTGAGCTATTTAGTTGCTCAATGAATTCCATCACTTGCGGATACTACCTTCATCATTCTTCTTCAGCAGTAGCTAGCTACTGATCCTATTAATAAATGGCCGACGACCATTTTAGCTTCTCCTTTGAGGCAAGATTAGAGGTAGTTCAGATTTCTAGTAGCGCTGATATCCTTACTGTTGTGAATTACCTCCTAGAACAGCTCGAAGAATGTTGGCTACTTTTTAGGACTTCCATCGAAGTGAGGAAGATCTACTTTTGGTAGCTCTGGCACTTCTTCTTTAATACGGTGCATGTCACTTATTCTTTTGTTCAATTTCTTTGAAAGAACGTCTGCTCTAGATCATTGATATCGTCAACGTCAAATGCAAATTTTTCATAGCGTTCCTATAATTCGGTAAGCGTTGACTGTACCTTGTTCCGAAGGAAGTTAAGTTTGTCCTTAAGATCATTTATATCTGCCTGGTTGCTGATTTCTAGGCAGGCATTCACTTGATTAATGTGCTGCCTAACCTGCTGTGCTCTTTTGTTCACAAGATCTACCAATATGTTCAGTGGGCTGGCGCTTCTTACTGAAAACATTTCAATATTCTCATGAACGTGTTTTTGTCCGTCCCAGGTGGAACCACAAGGAACTTACAATTTCGTTTATATCGGTGCCCCTTGAAACCAAGTTTGCTGGATTCGAATCCGTTGGAACATGACGCCGCACGACTCCAGTTGACAACTCTTGAGCTTCTGCAACTCGATTTGCGACGAATGTACCCAAAGTACCCGAATCGCGCTCCAACCAATATATATATTGAATTTGGTCATTGTGCTCGATACTTGTTGCCAAAGTTTTGCCAACGGAAGTGCTGCGCAAAGCTCTAACCGGGGTATGGTTTTTACATTTAGAGGAGCTACCCTAGATTTTGCCGTGAGCAAAGAAACGCCAACATCTTTGTTGTTGACTGTTCGCACGTATATGCAACAACCATAGGCTTGACTGGAGGCGTCAGCAAAGCCGTGGACTTGAATTCTTTGGTACAAGGTCAAACACACGTACCGAGGGATCGAAATTTTGTGCAAGTCCCGCAAGGTTGTGCTAAACTTGTTCCAATCAGTGTGCAGAATCATAGCATTAGCCTCATCCCAATCTACCTTTAGCCTCCATAACTCCTGCAACAACATTTTTGCCTTGGTGACAATTGGACACAATAAGCCAAGAGGGTCAAACAAACGAGAGGCTATTGACAAGATGTTTCTTTTTGTTGGTTTTAGAGAGGCAAAACTATTCACTTCAAGATGATATTTAAATACATCCTCTTGTGGTGCCCATCGCATTCCAAGCGTCTTAGCCGAGTTTGGCTCATCAATTTTTATACAAATTTCTTCACTGGCGTTGCTTTCACCAGACCGGATCTGGCAATTGGAGGCCCATTTGGCCAGTGGAAATCCTCCTTCAGACAATATGTCACTAACCTGGCTGCAAATGGTGTCCAGTTCCTTTAAACTGTCTGCACCTGCCAGCATATCGTCGACGTAGAAACAATTTCGAATCACTTCCGATCCAATGGGATGCGATTGTGCGTATATCTCTGCCAATTCAAATAAACAACGTACAGCCAGAAATGGTGCTGACGCTGTACCATATGTAACAGTATTCAACCTGTATGCCTGTATACTCTGCGATGTGTTTTCTCTTCACAAGACAAGTTGAAAGTTTCTGTCTTCCTCAGAAAGATTTATCTGCCTATACATTTTTGAAATTTCGGCAGTTACGGCATATTTTTTCAACCGAAAGTTGACCAACGTTGAATACAACTCCCTCTGAATAGTTGGCCCAACCATAAGTGTTTGTTTAGCGAAACTGCTGTTGAAGTTTTGCTGAAGGCATCAAAAACAACACGAAGTTTGGTTGAGGTACTCTCAGGTCGCAGAAAGCATTGATGAGGTATGTAGAAATGCTGTTCTGGAGGAGCAGACTTCAGAATGGACATATGTCCCAAATCCAAATACTCTTTCACGAAGTCATGATACATATTTCTAAGGGTATCATCCCTTGACAATTTTCGCTCAAGTTGCAAAAAACGCCTTTCAGCAATTTGAAAGGAGAGGCCATAGAACCTTGGGATCGGTCTTAAAAGGAAGATTAAATTGAAATCGAAGATAAACGTTGCACAGTTTTCTTTAAGTTTAATTCACAGGCCTGCTGTTCAGCTGTTTGGCGAACAGCCTTCGACTCGATTGGACATTGGTCCAATTCCGAAAAACGATTAACTAAAGAGTCGAGAGAACAAATAGAAACTTGAGCTGGCGCACTGTTACTATACTGTTGCCGCGGCACTTTTCCAGTATATTTGACCGCTACAATCCAGCCGAGCAATGTTTTTTGCATGACGGGCAGCTCGGAATGTAATTTTATTTGCCCAACGCACAATAAGCCATAAAGAAATTCAGCTCCCAATAACACATCTACCTTAGCTGGCTTATAAAACTCGGGATCTGCCAATTTAATATTTTTTGGAATTTTCCAATCAATATGGAAAGCGACTGTCCAGCGGCTGTGTAGAAATCGACTTAAGTACCCAGCACTCAGCAGAAATGGTATGGGAATTCAAACGAGATTGAAATGATGCACAAACCTTATTTTGGCTATCAGTGGTTGCACCACCCACCATTGAAATAGCGAGAGAAGTTGGCTCAGGTTTAAGCCGTAGCCTCTGTGCCATGCTCTCAGACATCAAATTTATCTGTGAGCCACCGTCGAGCAACACTCTTGCTGGATGCAACTGTCCGAATCTATCTTTTATGTTTACGATAGCACATAGCAAGAACGACTCGATCCGCTTTACGCATGTGACCAACATATGCCTCAGAAGTTGAAGCTTGAAGTGCAGCTGCCTCACCTTGTACTGGTGCATTATACCTATGAAGCAAAGAATGATGAGGCTTTGAACAAACTCGACACTTCGACGCCTTGCAATTCGAAACTATGTGTCCCACGGTCAAACAATTTAGACACATCTTCTGAGTTTTAACGTACTCAAATCTTTGCATAACGGAAATGGCACTAAATGACGGACAAGAATATATGTTATGGTCTGCAGACTTGCAGTAAGTGCATGCAGCCGACGACCTTTGCGCTGAATTAGCACAGGCAAATGAAAATTTTTGTTGAGGCTTTCTCACCTTATTGCGCACCTTTGATTTGTCACGAGTTGACTCTTCTGCAGCCAAATATTGGTACCTCCTATTCAACTGCTTAGCACAACCTTCCCAAGATGGCAACTTATCATAATCAAGCTGCTCCTCAAAACGAGATTTAGTGTTATGGTCTACTTTTGCCATGACCATAAGAATAATTATTGCATTTGAAATGTCTTTGGCGTCACCCAAAGACGACAGCGATGCATATATAGCAGACACTGTATCTACCATTGATCTCAAACTCGACGCAGATGGTTTTGTCATGCTTGGCAAATCAAATAATTGGGCAGTTGTATCAAAGAATAGAAGACATTTATCGTCGTAGACTGACTTGAGACAAGCTAGGGCCTTAGGGTAATTGCAATCTGTTAGCTGAAACGGCTTAACTACACCCAAAGCTTCATCTGACAAACACGAAACTAAATGATTAAATTTTTCAACGTTTGTCAATGACACATCGTCATCCACAAGACTCTCAAAAAGGCACATAAAATTCCTATTCTCTGAATGTTTACCACTAAATTTTGGTAAACGCATTTTCGGCAGCTGAGATCTCTGGTTCGAATTCATTGAGTAGTCATGTTGTATGTGTGCGTCGAATTGTGGCTTAATTGCATTCATAAACATCGCTTTGGTTACGACACACAGATCCCCTAACGGCCCTCTGTTTTCGTTAGCTGGATTTAAGTTGTCCAGCTCTGCCTGTTAATTCATAGCTTTGACAATATATCCTTCTTATAACTCTAATCGACATGTTTTGTCAGATGAGATTCTTTTTAATTTAAAGGCTGTTTTCATGCAAGCAATGTCAGCACTGACTTTATCAAACTTTTGTAAACACGATGCTAACTTAGCAGCAGTCTTAGCTACTACTGGCTTTTCGAGTGACTGTTTATCTGACTCAGACATAATAAAGCTGACAAAAAATCTATTTCAAATAACGCAAGTAAAAACTTAACAAAAGTCTTGAGCCACTCTAGCATACGCATTGCAACTATGTAACAAAACGCCAAGCTTGCTTACTGAACACACACACGCACCTGGCGCGATAAGTGAACAAACAAAGGAAAACAGTCTAAGCGACCGAAAATAAGCAATCAAACGTTTGCTGCAGCCACTTATATATGCGAGGTGCGGGGGTTTGAAAGAACAAGAGAGAATTTGGCGCGAGCGCACGCACAAAACGAATGATCAAACCAAGCTTGACCCGCAAGCAAACGGGGATGAAAGAACAAGTGAAACAAGTAGAAACGTTGCAGTCGGACGCAACCGACTGCGGTATACTCGATACCAGTAATTAAACCAATTAAAAGAGACCATATTGCAATGGGGTGCGGATACGGCAGGGGTGTACGCTGCCTCAAAGAATGTCTGGTGCAGATGGGAATGCCAAAAAGCTATCTTCCTTCCAAATTTGGTGACTCTAGCTCAAAGTTTGTTAAAGGTTAGGGCTGGGGGCGTGGCATCAAAATTTTTGCTGAAGATCTATGTATCATGTCACTAGCTATCCTCATACCGAATTTTGTGACTCTAGCTCAAAGTTAGTAGAATATGGTGGAAGGGGGGATTGGGGCGGTATGGGTGGGTGGCGGCACCCAAATTTTTTGGGTTCTTAATCACCAATCCTGGCACCAAACTTGGTGTCTCTAGCTCAAAAGCTGTGGAAGATATAGGTGTTTTTGGTGGCATGGCTCCAAAACTTGGATGCAGTTTTTTGGGGGTCATTAACTGTTATCTTCCTACTAAATTTTGTGACTCAAGCTTAAACACTATGAAAGATACACGCATTCCCGTTTTTAGTGAAGCGTTGGGGCAGTTTGAGGCGGCTAGGGCAGTATGGATGGGCATGGAATCCGAAGTTTTTATGTATTTTTTGGGGGTCATCATCACCTATCTGTGCACCGAATTTGGTGGATCTAGCTCAAAAACTAAGGAAGATATAAGCATTTCTGATTTAAAATTGAAGGGTGCCTGGGAAATGGGGGGCATGGCTCCAAAGCTTTGATGCATTATTTTGGGGTTCGTCAACAGTTATCTTTCTACCAAATCTGGTGACTTAAGCTCAAACACTATGGAAGAAACACTCAATACCGTTTTTAGCGAAGCGTTGGGGCGGTTTGGGGCGGCTACGGCAGTATGAATAGGCGTGGCATCCAAAGTTTGTATGAAATTTTTTAAGAATCGTAATCACTTATCTTGGCACCGAATTTGGTGGCTCTAGCTCAAAAACTATGGAAGATATAGGCATTTCTGTTTATAAACAGCGAGGGGGCTGAGGGCGAAATAGGCAAGCGGGGATCCAAAACTTTGATGCAGATTTTTGGGGGTCAGTAACAGTTATCTTCCTACAAAGTTTGGTGACTAATCATCACTTATCTTGGCACCGAATTTGGTGGCTCTAGCTTAAACAGTTTTGAATATATACGCAACACCGTTTTTATCGAAGCGTTGGGGTGGTTTGGGGCGGCTAGATCAATATGGATAGGCGTGGCATCCAAAGTTTGTTATGAATTTGGTTGGGGGTTGTCATCACATATGTTAGCAAAAAATTTGGTTGCTCTAGCTCTAAAACTGTGCAAGATATAGATAGGCATTTATGTCTTTAAACTGCGGGGGGCTGGAGGCGTAATGGGTAGGCGTTTCTCCAAAATTTTTGAAAGATTAAAAGATTCGTGGTGCTTTTCATAAATTTTCATTTTTAAAAATTTGTGTACGTCCATTGTGTTTAAATTGTTTGTTGTTATAAGAGGCATTTGCAATGCCATTTTTGCATTATGGTCTGCATATTCATTCCCTTATATGCCGCTATGGCCTGGGACCCAGATTATTTTTATTTTTGGCGAGTATTTAGTTAGATACGATCTTATTTTTGAAGTGTATAAATCGGTATTGCTAATGTTGGTTATTCCGTCAATTGACGATAAGGAGTCTGTACTAATTATAAATTGTTGTTGCTTTTTTTTTTTGTAGCTTCAGCTTTAAGTTCTACTGCTTCTAGAATTGCTATTATCTCAGCTGACATTACAGATGAATAAAATGGAAGAATACCGATTTTAAGAATTGTATTTTCGGTTGTTATTGCAAAGCTTGTAGCTTCGTTTATTTTAGACCCGTCGGTATAAAAGACTGTATGATTTTTATTTCAGGTTTTTAAAGTGACCTTGATATATAAGTGGTGATGTATCTTGTTTTTTATATTGATGCAGATGATTAAATTTTCTGGAAATAGTTTTTGAGTTTTTTGTGGAAAGCAAGGTATGTGATAGGCGTTGCTATATTGAATAGCTTTTATTATTGTAGATGTACATTTTTTATTTTGTTTTGATATTTTTATACTCGATACCGAAGGTAAAGAGTATATTGGGTTTGTGCAATGTCCGTCATGGTGTTTGTCCGTCTGTATGAACGCAACGTTTTTTTTTTTTGAGCTAGACCCACCAAATTTGGTACCAAGATAGGTGTTAACGATCCCGAACCCAATTCATAAAAACTTTGGATGCCACGCCCATCTATACTGCCCTATCCGCCCTCAACCACCCCAACGCTTCGCTAAAAACGGTAGTGCGTATATCTTCCATAGTGTTTGAGCTAGAGTCACAAAAATTGGTACGTAGATAACTGGTTACGACCCCCAAAAAACTGCATCAAAATTTTGGAGCCCCACCCACCCATTCCGCCCCCAGCCTCCCCGCAGTTTAAAAACAGAAATGCTTATATCTTTTACAGTTTTTGAGTTAGAGCCACCAAATTTTGTGCCAAAATAGGTGATTATAGCCCCAAAAAAAAAGCATAAAAACTTTGTATGCCACGCCAATTCATACTGACCAAGTTGCCCCAAACCTCCCCAATGCTTCACTAAAAACGGGAAAGCGTGTATTTTCCAAAGCGTTAAGGCAAGAGTCACCAAATTTGGTAGGAAGATAGCTAATAACAATCCCCAAAAAACGGCATGAAAGTTTTGGAGCCACGCCCCCCTGATCCCGAGCCCCCCGCATTTTGAAGTCAAAAACGCTTATATTTTCCACAATTTTTTGAGCTAGAGCCGCTAAATTTGGTGCCAAGATAGGTGATGAAGAAACCCAAAAAAAGTGGATGGCGCCCCCCACCCATACCGCCCCCAGCCCCCCTTCCACCATATTCTACTAACTTTGAGCTAGAGCCTCAAATTTGGTATGAGGATAGCAATTAACATCATAAACAGATCTGCAGCAAAACTTTGGACGCCACGCCCCCCATTACAAGCCCCCAGCACCCAGCCCCCCTTCTACCAAATTCTACTAACTTTGAGCTAGAGTCACCAAATTCGGTTTGAGAATAGCTATTGACATCATAAATAGATCTGCAGCAAAAGTTTGGATGCCATGCCCCCCTTACCAACCCCATCCCCCCTTCCCCCAAATTTTACTATTTTTGAGCTAGAGTCACCAAATTTGGTATGAGGATAGCAATTGACATCATACACAGATTTTCAGCTAAAATTTTGATGCCACGCCCCCCCCCCCCATACCTCCACAAGCCTACCATCCACCATATTCTTCTAACTTTGAGCTAGAATCACCAAATGTTGAAGGAAGATAGCTTTTTGGCATCCCCATCTGCACTAGACAATCTTTGAGGCAGCATACACCCCTGCAGCAGCATACACCCCTGCCGTATCCACACACCATTGCAATCAGCTCTCTTTTAATCTGTTTTACTACTGGTATCGAGAGTACCGCAGTCGGGTGCGTCCGACTGCAACGTTTCTACTTGTTTATTACATTATAGTTGGGTGAGTTTCGTGAGTTTAACAAATTTTTGTAAATTTTACTTGTAAGGTAGTTTCTTCTGTTTTCTAAGTCTAGTATATTGGTTTCATATAGAAGGTTTTTTTGTAGTAGGCCACCACTAACCACTGGTACGGTCACACTAGTTTAAGATACATAACATAAGAATGTAATGCTGCTAATGAGCTATAATGTAATATTCATAAGAGCTGTTAAAACTAAGATGAGTATTGCAAGAAATGACGCGCGAGAAGCGCGCCATTCAGTTGAGACCTGATCGTAAGAGAGAACAGACGTGTCGTATGAGCTAAAGAATAAATATATAAATACATAAAACATAATACGTGGTCACTGTTATAAACCGATCATCCTGTCACAATATCAGAAGTGGGATTACTCGCGATAAACAATATCGACATAAAAGAATTTTCGTTGGTGCAGCTTAAAAATTGGCTTGCCGTTCTGAGCTTGCCAACCACGGGCACCAAAGCAGAGCTTGTTGCTCGGCTGAACGCAATACCAGCAATGCATCGCGGCGATCCGCCAGATAACGGATCAGCAGAAGAAAATCACGCCACGGCGCATTACCAAGTACAACCACAAGCGCGTAGCGAGAATTCGCAGGCGGCGCCGCAAGAACCGTTAGAGTCGGCGAGTGACAACGAAAACTATCTTCAGTGTGGTGTCGGAGCAGTGAACGCATATTCGGTGATGGCGGCTGGCGAATTTCAACATGCTCGGGACAAGGAAGATGAGCTGAAAAAACTAAATAGCGAAATCGAGGCTAGCAAAAAGTTACTGCAGCAGCTTCACATGAAATTATCAATCGCAGCTCAAAAACATAGAAGCGACAACGACGAAAGCGGCGACAACAACGATGAAGGCGACAGCAACAATAACGGTATCGGCGAAAGTAACGGTAACGACAGCGACAACGGCAGCGACAACCGTAACAGCGGCTACAACGATGCAAGCGGCAACAACAGCGACAGCGGCGGCGACAACGGCGGCCACAACAACATTAACAGAGGAATGTCAACTGTTAACATCTGCGGGATCGAAACCAACGTTAACAGTAACGATACTCATTCTGTTAACAGAATCGATATTTGCGGCGATAACAGTGCTGTGTTGGACAATACTACTCGCAGAGGCGTTATTCAACACCGAAACGCAAACGTAAACAAACTTTGCGATTCGTCAACGGCAGCATTTGCTTTGGCCAAAGAAGTTACCATGGACTACATTGGAGAATCGTGCGCACGCAACTGGGCCAGACAAGTGAAAAACATCGCGCAATTCTATGGTTTAAACTCCGCATACTGCCATATGCTAGTTTTGGCAAAACTAAAAGGCAAAGCTCAACAGTGGTTACACGCAAACGACACGCGCATCTTGGAACCAGTCGACCAGCTTCTAGAGCAACTAATTATGGCTTTTGGTGAAAGCGCTTCCAAGGCGGAAAATCGCAATACTTTCCAAAAGCGGCAATGGAAGTTTGGAGAGCAGTTCACAGCATACTTCGAGGATAAGCTTATTTTAGCAGGCAAAGTTAACATCGATAAGGAGGAGCTACTGGAGAACATCATAGAGGGCATCCCATCACCAAATCTGCGCAACCAAGCGCGCATTCAATGCTTCAACGAACCGTCACAAGTGTTGAAGGCCTTCGCGGAAATTCAACTTCCAAAAAGGGAAGTTAACAACACGGCGCGTTCACAGCTCAAGTCAGTAGACGACAAGGAGAGGCGCTGTCTTAACTGCAATTCGAAGGGGCACATTGCAAAGGAGTGCCGCAAGCCAAAACGCGAGCCTGGGTCATGCTACGCATGTGGCGTGTTTGGATACTTCGTGGGACAATGTCCGGAAAGGAAGAGCAACATTTCAAACAATTATAATGCCTCATAGACTCGGGAAGCCCCATCTCGTTCATTAAAAGGTATCGCGTGCCAAATGAAGTAGCGCTACAACCTGTTTTAAATTCTTATTACGGCCTTAACCATAGCCAACTGAAAATTTATGGGAAAGCCATTTCTTATGTGTTAAAGAACAAATTGAATAAATGTTATTTTCATTTAAACGTCGTGTCCAACGAGTCTATGGGCCATGATGTAGTGCTTGGGAGAGATTTCATGTACGCATGCGACCTTAATTTAGATTTAAGCACCTTGAAAATGGTTACAGTTGAGAAAACGGAAACTCAATTTAGAGAGACAGAAACTGTTCGCGTTGATAAACCAAGCTATGATACAAAAGGTGATGCTATGCCAACGATAATAACTAAAATTAGTAAAACGGTTATGCCAACCACTATCCCCAAAATTTATGAAAATGTTATGAAAACAGTTAGTCCCAATTTGAATACAACAGTTATGAAAACAGTTAGCCCCAATTTTAATGCAACAGTTATGAAAACAGTTAACCCCAATTTCAATGCAACAGTTATGAAAACAGTTAGCCCCAATTTTAATGCAACAGTTATTAAAACAGTTAGCCCCAAAATTAATGCAACACCTATGAAAACAGTCAGTACTAAAAGTAACCCAACAGTTAGACTAATGATTAGTCTCGAAAGGGAAACATCGGTTATATCTACAGTCAATCAGCAAAAAAACGAATCAGATAATACTGCAATTATTTCACCAAATAAATTGATGGTTAAACCGATAGTCCATACTGCAGCAAACACAACACCAACAGGTGAAGACACAGTTAGTCAGATTATTAATAACTCAATTATTGAAACAGGTAATACACAAGTTAATATAACAACCTCCGATCAATCAACAGAAAGCAACGAAGAACAGTTAGAAATTAATAGAATCGCAAACAGCACCGACATTCTTAAAGAAAATTTTCAGAATGAAATGCTCGACATTAATTTAACAGAAGACGGAATGATTGAATACAATATCGGAAACAAGATGCACTATGCAACACAATGCGAATTTAAACGGATAATAGAAAACTACTATGTAAACGCTGAAAAACCAAACGAGCCAGTAGTCAAATGCGAAATAAAGCTTAATTTAGAAAAATCTAAACCATTTAGCTGCAACCCCAGACGGCTCTCGTATACAGAAAAAGACAAATTACAACAATAGTTAGACGAATACTTAAAAAACGGCATTATACAACCCAGCAGTTCAGAATATGATTCACCAATAGTTCTAGTTAAGAAAAAAACAGGAGACCTAAGACTGTGCATAGACTTCAGAAAACTTAACAAGGTGTTAATAAAAGATAACTATCCTTTGCCACTAATTGACGATTTACTGGACAGTTTAGTTAACAAAACCGTGTTTTCCAAGTTAGATCTCAAAAATGGATACTTTCATATATTCGTAGAAAAGGAACCAATTAAATACACATCATTTGTAACACCTTTGGGACAATTCGAATTCCTCTGAATGCCAATGGGGCTGAAGACTGCTTCAGCAGTGCTCCAACGATTTGTAAACACAATTTTTTCCGACTTGATCAAAGAAAACAAAGTTACAGTATACATGGACGGTATTATGGTTGCTAGCAAATATATAAACGAACATTTAGAAACGCTCATAGAAGTTTTTAGAAGACTGTTTCAAAACAAATTGGAATTACGTATGGACAAATGTGAATTTTTACAATCAAGTATTAAGTACTTAGGATTCTTAATAACAAAAGAAGGCATTCGCGCTTCAAGACTACGACTATGAATTGATTCATAGAGCAGGGACTAAGATGCAACATGTGGACGCTTTAAGTAGATACAATAATATACTAATCATAGAGACGAACAGTTTTGAAGACAATTTGATAATCTGCCAAGCTAAAGACCAGAATATACAAGAGCTTAAAAAACTTTTAGAAACAACCGAGCACAAATTGTTTGAAATGCAAAACGGAATAGTTTATCGAAAAACAAACGACGACAGAATAGTTTTTTACGTTCCAGAAGAAATGGAAGATCATGTCCTTTACAAATACCATAATGAAATGTTGACTCCGGCAGACCTAAAAAGCATATTTTAGTAATTATAGATGGTTTCACAAAATTTGTGCGACTGTACGCAACAAAGACAACAAACACTAAAGAGGCAATAATTGCGCTTAAAGATTATTTTAGGGCGTACGGTAGGCCGAAATACATTATCTCAGACTGTGGCTCTTGTTTTAACTCAAAGGATTTCGATGAATTTTTAGATGAAAGTGGAGTTAAGCATATGAAGATTGCAACAGGGTCACCACAGGCCAACGGTCAAGTGGAAAGAATCAACAGAAGCATTGGACCAATGATCGCAAAGTTAGTAGAACCATGTAAAGGTTTACACTGGGATATGGTTTTAGAAGATGTAGAGTTTGCGATCAACAACACGCAACACAGAAAGTTAAGAGACGACTTAAAAGAAAAATTAGAAGAAATTAATATCAATCCAAAACGGGCAAATAGAAATAAGAACTGAAGCATCAGAAAAACAAAAACAGGCACAGTCTTACAACAAAATCAAATACGACTCTGGCAAACGAAAACCAAAAGAATATAAAAAAGGTGACTAGGTTAGGTTAGGTTAGGTTAGAGCGGTAGTGAGCAGTTTGAGACAAAACCCCCCACTCACGTAGGCCATGTATTGGCCCATTGTGATGCCGCGTCTTGGACATAGTCCACAGATACCGTCTACCCAGACGTAGAGTGTGTTACACCGTTTACGAGGGCGTGGTCCCAGCCCGAGGCTCTAATAAAGGACAGGATATTTTTCGGTTTAGTGTCCGCCAGTTGAGAGAGGTCCGATAAGAAAAAAGAACCAAGGTATCGCTTTCTGTTCTTGCAGAGAGCTGGACAGTCGCAGAAGAGGTGGGAGACTGTTTCCTCTTCCTCCTCGTCTCGGCAGCTTCTGCAGAAGTCATTGAAAGGGGCTAGAAGTCTCGCTGCGTGAGTCCCCACTAGCCAGTGCCCCGTAATGGCCCTGATTACGGCAGCACAACCTAATCTGTTTAAGTGAACAAGGCCTAAGGACCGCTTTTTACAGCGCGTTGGCCAGGTTTGCCTGGCAATCCTACCCGTGGCGGTGGTGAGTTGCCATCTCTTGTTTGCTTCAAGTTCGAAGTGCGATCGGACTTTAAGCTTGCAGCTGGCCATGGGGATACCCATGCTCTCCTTGCCTGTGAGGAGAGGCACGGTAGTACCATGCCTTGCCAGCTCGTCTGCTTTGTCGTTGCCCTCGATGCCTTTATGTCCGGGCACCCATATGAGGTGTATTTCGAACTGCTCGGCCATCTCCTTCAGAGATCTGCGGCAGTTTGTGACAGATATCGAGTTAGATGATATCGCCTTGGGAGATTTGATATCAGCCTGGCTATCAGAAAATATGCAGATTCTGGCTGCAGAGCAATTTATTTCGGATATGCAGGAGAGTGCTTCGTGAATTGCAGCGATTTCAGCTTGAAACACACTGCAATGGTCAGGGAGGCTGAAAGATTTGTTAATGGATAGCTCATCGCAAAAGACGCCGCCCCCTAGCCGGTCGTCTAGCTTAGAGCCATCAGTGTAAATTTTTATTGAGTTTGTCGGCCCTGGCGTGCCTGAGCACCAATCGTCCCTGGAGGGGATAAGTGTATGGAATGGAGTTTTGGGGAATTCCTGAGGACGGCAATAGTCCGTGTTTTTGGGAATAAGTGGGTCTCCCACAAGAACCTTGGAGTGTCCGTAAGTCTGTTCGGACCACTGCTTTGTTTCTCTCATGCGTAGGGCAGAGTGAGTTGCTAGTAGCTTCCCCATTTGGTCTATTGGTAGAAGATTAAGTATGTTGTCAAGAGCTTCAGTTGGGGTCGTACTGAGGGCTCCTGTTGTGGTCAGTCCAGCGGCACGCTGTACCTTGCCAAGCTTGTGGACTAATTTCTTCTTTGATAAAGCTGGCCACCATACCGACACTCCGTACAGTAGGATAGGCCTTACGATGGCTGTGTACAGCCAGAGGGTGATGTGAGGTGCCATTCCCCATTTTAATCCAATGGATTTCCTGCATGTATATAGTGCGACTGAAGCCTTCTTCACTCGTTCCTCCGAGTTGAGGTTCCAGTCTAGTTTGCTATCAAGAGTGAGCCCCAGGTATTTGGCTGATTTACTGAAGGAAAGTTCCACCCCATTCAACGACGGTGGCCTGAGGGGGGGAATCTTATACCTCCTAGTGAAGAGGACTAAGTCAGTTTTGGCTGGGTTCAGCCCTAGTCCATTTGATGTGGCCCATGAGGACAATGTTTTAAGTGCAGTGGTCATGCATTCGTACAAGGATTGGGGATACTTGCCCGAGAAGGCTATGGCAACGTCATCTGCGTAAGCGATCACCCGACAGCCCCCTCCCTCCATGGAGCGCAGCAGGTTGTTTACCGCCACGTTCCAAAGGAGAGGAGAGAGGATACCTCCTTGCGGTGTGCCTCTATTAACAGATCTGGATATGGTTGAGGACCCCAGAGTGGCCCTGACTGTCCTGCTCTTGAGCAGTTGATCAATCAGTCCCACAATGCGGTCCCCCACCCCCAGCCCTGACAATGCTCCAGTGATCGCCCACGGTACGACGTTATTGAAAGCGCCCTCAATGTCTAGAAAGGCTATAAGGCAATACTCCTTGTGGTGGAGTGCTGCTTCTATTGTGGAGACAACAGCATGAAGTGCTGTCTCGGTAGATTTACCTTTTTGGTAGGCATGTTGTGCTTGGGAGAAGTTGTCGGTCTTGATCGTATTTCTAATATATAAGCCCAGCTCCCTTTCTAGTGTCTTGAGTAGGAAGGATGTTAGGCTTATGGGTCGGAAATCCTTGGGGGTCGTGTGTGAGGCTTTTCCCGCCTTGGGAATGAAGACAACTTTAGATTCGAGCCATGGCTTGGGGATCGTTCCTGTTGTCAGGGTGTCGGAGAAAATTTTCTGAAGCCAGTTTATGGCGATGTCCCCTGCATACTGCAGTTGGGCTGGGATAATTTCGTCCGGCCCAGGGGACTTGAAGGGTGAGAAGCTACGAATAGCCCACGAGATGATATCTCTGGAGAATAAGTCGGTGGAAACGTGTTCCTGAAATTCTCTTTGGATAAGGGGTAGTGGTACTTCAACTGAGCATCCGGGAAAGTGGGTTGCCATCAAAAGTTCTAGTGACTCTAGACTGGTTGTTGTCCATGAGTCATCAGGTTTTTTGAGGTAGCCTATGGTTGCTTGAGTACTTGAGAGAACCTTCCTGAGCCTTGCTGCTTCTGCAGTGCTCTCTATTTTGGAGCAAAAGTTTTGCCATGAGGAGCGTTTAGCTTGTCTAAGATTCTTTTTGAAAGTGGATAGGCTGGCTTTGTAGAGACTCCATGATAGGTCGTCTCCCTTCGACTTAGCTCTGTTAAAGAGCTTTCGCGAAGTTTTACGAAGCTCGCCTAATTGCGAGGACCACCATGGTGGTTTTGTTTTGCCTCTTGGTTTGTTTAGGGCGGACTTGCATGCCTCCGTGAGCTTGTTTGTGAGTAACTCTGTGTACTCGGTAGAGGGGGATCCCACTGGGGGATGCTCTGGGATTAGCCTTTCGAGGCATTCTTTGAATCTGGTCCAGTTTGTACGTTTAACGTTTCTGCACCATTTGGGTCTGGGTATGTCAAGACAGAACTCTATGTCGATATACCTATGGTCGGAGAAAGAGTGCTCTACGAGTACCCTCCATTATGTCAGTTGTTGATAGAGGGAGGTTGTGGCTAGCGTCATGTCTAAGACCTCTTCCCTATTCTTTATAATAAAGGTCGGGTCGTTACCTATATTACAAATGTTTAAGTTTGTTGTTAAGATATAATTGAAGAGTAACTCACCTCGTTCATTTATATCCGAGCTGCCCCACTGATGGTGGTGAGCGTTGGCGTCGCAGCATATTATCAGCTCGGTATGCGTCAATTCGCAGTCAGCAATTAACGCCCGTAGTCGTTGCTGTGGAAGGGGCCCCTGGTGGTCGTGGGCCATGTAGGTGGAGCTAAGTCTGACCTGTCCAGACTTTAGCTCAAGGCATACAGCCGTGTTGTCACCATCGCTGAAATCAGGAAGCAGAAAAATGTCTAGATGTTTTCTTGCTAGAATGCAGGTGCGGACTTTACCTTCGTTGTGGGCTACAAGCAGCTTGTAGTCCTGAGTCCCCAGTCCAGAAACCTTGCCACCACACACCCAAGGTTCCTGGATGAGGACAATGTCTGCTCCGCATTAACTTATGCGGAGCAGAAGGGCGGCTGCAGCCGCTTTACAGTGGTGGAGGTTGATTTGGAGGAGTGTCAAAGACATCTTCCGTTCTCAACTCCACCACTGTGAGATCAGCCTCGTCATCCGTGTCCTCTTCGAGGCTGATCATTTGGGCCGCGTCGGCGAGTTCGGATACATCCTCCGCCTGGCCGTCACTCGTCTTGGCTGCCGGCGCTTCGCTTATGATTTAACCATTGGCGGTGGTATCATCGGCGACAGCAACCGGCAGTGGCTGCTCCGGGAGGGCGGCAGGGTCTTGTGCCTCCGGTGCGTCCTCCAACCCTGACGGCTTGCTGGCTGCATCCGAGCGGTAGACTTTTATCGTGATAGGCTTGAAGCCATAGTGAGCCGCCCCATTTGTTGCGACCAGAGTCTCAGCCGACTCATCATTTATCACGATGATAATTTGTCGGCTGTTGCCTTCAGGCGCCTCGACTTTGGCAATCCTCCAATCCTGAGTAATCAAGTCGGGGTTGCTCATCTGAAGGAGCTTGAGGATTCGCTCGGGCTCCTCTGGCTTGACAGAAACCCAAGCTCTCGCTCTGGGCCGACTTGGCACGTCCTTCCAGTCGACCGCCTCGAGCTTCGCCCCGGGGTAGACTTCCCTCAGCAAGGCCACCGCTTGTTTTGTAAAGCTCTGCCGATGACTCATCCTCGCAGGCTATCGCTTTTATGTTGCCCTGATGCCACCCAGCATCAGAGCAACGAGACGGCGGTCCACCAGACCGCTCCATTAGGTCAACCACCTTGTCCTGGAGCTCATTCTAAATGGCCCCCCACTGGTTCCGCGGGATATGGCCCTCCTTGTGGCCCCTGTCGAGGACCCCAATTAGAACCTTCCCCTAAGCGGCTTCAGCGAAGGACCGAGTGAGTGGCTGTGGACGCGGTGGCTGCTTTATCCGCTTGGCTTGCGGAGCCTGCTCCTCCACGGAGCGTTGGCGCTTCTGCTTGGCTTTTGCAGAAGCGGCCGGGATTGCTGGCTTAAAATCCGGCAGTATTGTCTTGGCCCATTCAACGAGCTTGAGTCCGTCAGGAGACGACTGCTGGCCGCTCAGGTTTAGTTGCAGAATCTCTGCAGTCCGCCTCCGGTCTTGTATTGGCGGTTTATTTGCTGCCGTTGAGGCGGACCCCGGGGCGATCGCCTGCGTCGCGGACCTGGACGCTGGTGCTGCAAACTTGTGTTGCAGCCTCCGAGCTCCAGGAGCCGTTCCAGGTCGGCGTCCGGGGTGTGAGGACGAATGGCTTGTCCGTCCTGCACCAATGCCGCTTGCGGCGTTACGAGCACCTGCTGGCGTAGCAGATGTCGCGGAAGAGGTGCAAGCACCTATAGAGGGATTGGCGTTTCCCCCCGGGTTTTTGAGTGTCCCATACACTGGGTTTGTTTGTTTGTTGTTTCGACAAAAAAAAAAAAAAAAAAAAAAGGTGACTATGTCATGGTCAAAAATTTCGACAGCACAATAGGGGCGTCTAGAAAATTAATACCCAAAAATAAAGGACCTTACATGATAGCAAAAGTTTTAAGAAACGACCGATTTCTGTTAAAAGACTTTGAAGGTTTCCAAGTATCACGTAACCCTTATCAAGGTGTTTGGAGTGAGCAGAATATAAGACATTGGTTTGGAAAAAAGAAAAAATCAACTTAATATGTAAAATTCCATAATCAAATAGATATGTTCATTATTTAGATTAAGATTTTGAAACTAAAAAAAAAAATAATAATAATAAGATAGGTTGTAAATAAAATAAGCGTAATCAGGAGATCCAAAACGTCAGGATGGCCGAGTTGTAGTAGGCCACCACTAACCACTGGTACGGTCACACTAGTTTAAGATACATAACATAAGAATGTAATGCTGCTAATTAGCTATAATGTAATATTCATAAGAGCTGTTAAAACTAAGATGAGTAATGCAAGAAATGACGCGCGAGAAGCGCGCCATTCAGTTGGGACCTGATCGTAAGAGAGAACAGACGTGTCGTATGAGCTAAAGAATAAATATATAATACATATATAATAATAAATACATAAAACATAATACGTGGTCACTGTTATAAACCGATCATCCTGTCACATTTTATAAGTAGGAGTAGTTTTAAAGGCGTTTAAAGATATTCTCAATGCAGCATTAAAAATTGTTTTTAATTTGTTGAGTGTTGATTTGTGTGTATACCCATAAATAAAAAGAGCGTACTCTATTTTTGCAATGATGATTGCTTTTGTTTTATTAATTCAAGTATAAGAATTACAGTTAAATTTTTTGCTTGATAGACATTTAATTATATCAAGTCGTTTTGAAACGTTATCTTTCAAGTTGTTGATGTGGCTATGCCAATTATTTTTGTTGTTTAGAGTAAATCCTAATATTTTTAAGGATTCTACATAAAGGATGTTGAATCCGTTACATCCTATTAAACTTTTGCATTTATGTTTCCTGCATATATGCAGTTGCTTGCATTTGGTTGTAGAAAGAAGTGCTCCAGAGTATTTACACCACTTAATAATTTCAGAAAATAAGTCGTTCTGATTAACAATTGAATTCTTTTCTAATCTCTTGAAATTAAAGAAGAGTTGAAAATCGTCAGCATATGCACAAAAATTTATATGTTTTTTAATTGAAATAATATTTGCTAATTAATTGTAAGCTATTAAAAATAAAATAACAGAAAGGGTGAGCCTTGAGGAATACCGTTTGCTAGAGGGAATATGTCAGACATGTATTTATCTACACGGACTATAATTTTTCGGTTTTTAAATAATTTGTGACAAATTGAACTATTTGAGGGCTCAGTTTCCATTCTTGCAATTGGTCTGTGATGGCATGCAAACAAATTCTATCGAAAAGTCGAGGGATAGGATAGAAATGTGACCTTTAGTTGATAAAGTTTTTGTTACCAGGTGGTCTACGTAAATTAGAGCATCTGTAACAGATTTGCCAGTTTTAAATCCTAATTGATTTTTAATAAGTAAATTTCGCTCGTTTACAAACCACCATAGTCTTTTGGCTATTATTTTTTCTAACGTTTTACCGATGCAGCAATTGAGTGAAATTGGTCTATATGATGAAGTTTGTAGTTTGTCCGTTTTAGGTATATGAATTGGAATTGTAAGGTTTGTTTTGTAAGTTTGCGGTATATTTGTGTCAAAGATATTATTATAGTCTTGTTGTAATCTATGTTTTAAGCTTATTGATGCATTTTTTAACATTGGGTATGATATACGGTTCAGTCCAGGTGTTGATCCTTTAAGTGATTTCAGGGCTTGCGCGAGCTCAGGATGTACTATTTTTTGTTCTATTACTAGAGCTGTGGATGAAGGTTGCCAGGTTAATGGGGTATCAGAGTATTTGTGAGTTATGAATTCCGAACTAAAATGTGTATCTTGTGAAATGTCGGACCAATATTTTGCAAAGTGATTGGCTATTGTTTTTTGCAGAGTATATTTTCGTTATTGCCCGTTGGATTCTTGATGCAGTGAATTGTTTTTGATGGATATTAGACCAGATTTTGTTATTGGGTGTGTATGGCTGAATTTCTCATGTGAAGGCTATTGTAGATTGTTTTTTACTATTTTTAATCTCTAACCTAAATAAGGCGTTGGCTTTTCTGAAATTTATTATGTTTTCATTGGTAATGTTTCTTTTTAGTTTGCGCCAAGCTCTATTTTTCTCTATTTTAAGCAGTGCAAGGTGTTTATTCCACCATAGAACTTTGAATTTATTGGCCTTCGTTGTTGTTTGTGGGATGGTATAATAAGCACTTTGTAGTATTTTTTTTATTTATATTAGCATTTTCTTTGTTAATGTTATTAGAAGTGGTAGTTTTTGAATTTAACTGGTCGTCAGATCAGCGTACTTGTTTCAGTCTGCGTGTTTATTTTTAAAATAAGGTCTGCTATTAGGTCTAATTTGCTGATTTGCAAAAATTTTTGTGACAATTGGGAAATGGTCACTTCCGTGAAGGTTATCTATTGTATACCAGTTGGTGTTAGGTATAAGTTCTGCTGAGCAAAGAGTTAAGTCAATATTAGTGAATGTGTTGTGTGTACTGTAGTGTGTCGGTGATTTGTCGTTTAATAGAGAGAGGTTGGAGTTTACAATAAATTTTTCTATGATTATTCCTCTTTTATTGCTATGAGTTGAACCCCATTTAGTGTGACAGCTATTGAAATCACCTGTGATTATTACTGAGGAGTGGTTTGTATCGAAAACTCTATTAAAGTTATTGTAAGAAAATGTGGTGGACGGAGAGATGTAAGAAGAGAAGATACATAACTATTTTTTTAAAAGATTCTATTTCAACTGCTGTTGTTTCAAAATCAGTGTTGGTATTTATAAGATTAAACTGGATTGATTTATGTATTAGGAGAGCTACGCCTCCAAATCTATTTGTCGGTATGTTATTGACTATAATGTAATTTATTTGTACAGGTATGTTTTTATTTGTACTGTGTATTTCTTGTAGGGAAATAATTTGGGGGGTATATTTGTTAATTAGTATCAAAAGTTTGTTGCACATTTACATGTGTTCAGTGAACTTTTGTTTTGTTATTTATGTTTGTGGTCCAACATAACTGCAGGAGAGTGGGAGAGGGACGCCCTGCGTTCCAGTCTAAGAGAGGCTGGAAGCTTCTCACTCTCCGCCAGTCATGCCGAGGTCACACATGGAAAGAGAGTGGGCTTTTAAGTTAGCTCCATATCTGAGCTGTTATCAGTGTCTAGAGCTATGTTTTCGGTTTTGCTTTTTGTTTTGGATTTTATTTGACTTAGTTTTCTTTTTGATGTTGTGCGTGGGAGCACTTTTTTGTTTTTGAAAAGCTTACTTGCTATTATATAATAGTTTACCCTATTTGTTTCCGCTAAGTCGTCATAGTTAAGAATATTGCGTGTCGATGTGATTGAAATGATTGGTGTTTTTACTATTGTGCTGTTTGAGTGTTCCGTTGTTGTAATATTGGGATTGTTTTGTGATAACGTTGTTGGTGTTTCCTCGCAGTGTTTAACTGTCTGAGGGTACTGGAGAGATCCGCTTTGATGTTTTTGATTGTTAATGTCATAAGCTGTTTTGTTATCCACTTGGCGACTTATTTTAATGACTGTTATTTCTTGTTGTTTGATGTATATTGGACATTTTTTATCTATTGAAGAGTGGCTGTAGAAAGGTAGTTTGTTTACTTTGCAATTTATGCAAGCTACCTTATTGTAGCACGTTTCGTTGTTTTCCTTGTTTGTGTTTTGATTGTTTCCACAATTTTTGCATATTTCGTTGCTTTTGCATATTTTGAAAGTATGCCCAAAACGAAGGCATCGGTTGCAGTGGAGAGGTAATGGGATGTATTGTCTAACTGTTGTTCTCTCGTATCCAATCATTATGTATTCGGGGAGTGAGGTTGAAGCAAATGTGATTATGAGTAGTCCAGTTTCAGTTAAATCATTCCCATTTCTTCTCATTATTTTTTTTACGTGTGCTACGTTTTGATCTTCAAGTTCCTTTTTAATTTCTTCTTCATTTATATCGCGAAGCTCATTAGAGTAGATTACTCCTTGGCAATTATTAAGTGATCGATGTTCAGTTACTGTGACTGGAATATTTTCCGTAAATTGTTTCATTTTGAGTAGTTTATTGGTTTTTTGGGCATTTTTGGTTTTAACAAGTAGAACACCGCTTAGTTTCTTGCATGAGTCTACTTCTCCTCCTCAGCAGAAATCAATTATTTTCTTTATTGCGAAAGGTGATAACTTAAATTGTTTATCTTCCTCGTCATTGCGAGAAATCACTAAGTATTTTGTACCGTTGAAGTACAAATTTTTAATGTTGTTGGGAGTCAACAGTGTTGCCCCAGTAATTTTTGGGCCCGGTGGATCGCCACCGCCCATGGTGCTGGCTTAATGAAGTTCTCTTTTTTCTTTTTCTTGTTCCGTTAGATTTTATGTAGATAAGAGCTCTCCGTTGAGCGGATTGGGAAAATAGAACAAGTGTAAGTAAGCAGCAAAGAAGAGGATTTACCCGTCAATACGTCTGATCGAGACGATAGTTGGTTTGAGACTGACTTTAATTTACTATGCCATGGAGAAAGACATTTGCAAAGTTTCAAGTCTCTAGCTTGAAGGGTATGGAAAAAAGCTGCGTTTATACCCAATATACTCTTTACCTTCGGTATCGAGTTAAAAACCGAAGTCCCTGCTCGGGCGCCAATGAAAAATCTAAGCGTTTTTAGATTTTAAGAACTAAATACAATAAACAAATCGGACGCGGTTTTTCGATAAGTATAACAAATTTGACTAGCGAATTAAATGTGTGGCGGCTTCAAGACTATAATGACAATTAAAATTAGCTTAGCCTAAGCAAATGTGTGGAAGCCACAATACGGCAATTGCCGATCGGCCTTGAGCTAACTTAAACGAGAGTATTTCAAATTTCTCTTAAACTAACTTAGGGCCGATTTCTCAATGCCCGGTTAGCGTAACTATCCCAAGTTTAGTCAAAATTGAGTTTCTCAATGTTCGTTTAGGGCTTAGCGTGCGGTAAACTTAACTGATGCGTGAGTGCCGGCTAACATTTATCATTCGTTAAAGGGCCGATATAAATATCGCTAAAACCATCGTTAGGCAATAACCTGATTCAAGCCGACACTTGCATTGTATATGTTTTATTATTATACAAAATATTTTGGTTTGACTTCACAAGAACATTAACTGCATGCTTCTCAGCAACCGAAACGTTTTTCTTACGTTGGCGCTTATATATTTAAGCCGCGCTCAATAACATTAATGTTTTAAGCATTTGTTTTGAATTTGACAGTCACAAAACAAAACATATACCACACCAAACAGCTGATTTCCTCGTAATTAGTTGGCAGCACCATTAGAGCGATAGTATCTGAACGAATAAGGTTAACTTTGCATTGAGAAAACCAAACTGATTAAGCACGAGCATTAAAGTTATGCCGAGATTAACTAATTGACACTTTAACTGGACATTGAGAAACTATTTAATACTACTATGCTTCTCCAACAGACATTTTAATGCAACTATATATCACATCACAAGATATTGTTATTTGTACTAATGTGCTGAACACGTACCGTGTAACACAAAGGTGTTAACATGTTGCCCGTGAGTTCCATCATTTATTGAATTTATTTTTTTTTCGTCCCTAGACTCACGACTATTTACCTAATATATAAATATAAATATGCATCTGTTTTTTTTATTTTTCACCCAAAACGCATGAAATTTATAAATGGGTAATAAATGGTTTTTTGAAAAGATGGAAGCATGTCCGTCCCCTAAAAGTGTTTATATTCTTGATTCACAACCTTAGCCGAGTCGATTTGTCTGTCCGTTCGTATCAGAGCGTCAATCTTTGAGACTAAAATTTGAGATTTAAGTTCGCGTTGCCACGCGCAATTCTAGCTTGTTTTATTTTCAAAGTTAAGAGTTGGTTAATAATAACAAACACCATTTTGCTAACTTTCGTCTTTCTTGCATACAAAATAAGCACAAAAGCTCTTGTAATATATCACATATAAATATTAAACCCACAATTCGTTCAAACGGCAGCTATAAGATGAAAGTTAGAAATCATTTATCATGGAAAGTTGAACCGAGGTGAATGCTAAACGGATTTTGACTGACACTGTTGTATTTTGTGCCTAATCTGTACACCATTCTTATACGAATATCTTTTACTTGTTTATATACAATGCACATCAATTATAACATTACATACAGGGATGGCGTTGACGAGACGCTCTTGGAATCGACGCTCGAACGCATGCGACAACAGGTGATCAAGCAGTGTACCAAGGTCGAGTCCGAAAGGTAACACTAGCACACGTCCAAAATAACAAAAAGATTTGGCTTTTATAGTAAAATATCCATTAGATGCGCAGACACATCATTTGCATTCCAATCAAATTGTGCTTCTTTGATTTATTTTTGCAGTCGCCGCCATCAGCATTACCATTCACAGCGTAGCACCCGCTCGCAGGACATCAGTATGCATGCGATCTCTCAACAGCAGCAACCACTGCCAGTGGCCACCTCCACAGCATCTGCTGCCCATCAGCAATCCAATGGAATTAGACCTAGCAACTACTATGAGTATGATACGGTGCAACAAAAGCAGCAGCAGCGCGTAGGTAGTGTTAAGCACAGTCACAGCCTTAGTCATGGACCTGGCCATCAAAAAGGTAGCTCGTCGTCGCCGACCATCATGGCACAGCCGCACTGGAAAGCAGCGACGCTCCATGGCTACTCGCCGGCATCAGTAAACAGCAGCGCTCGCAGCCGCGGTCCGTTTGTAACTCAGGTGACCATACGCGAGCAAAGTGGCACACAGCAATTGCAACCACAGCCACAAAAGCACACTTATCAGAGCATGCAGAGGCAACCAACAGCACAGTCGCAATATGGTAGAACCGCTGGCGCACAGCCGCATGCCTCTAAGGTGTGACTATAGGTATTGGCGCATGCGCGCGCCAAACCCGATACTATCGCAAAAAACCAGCGTAGTCGACACACAAAGCTACGCGAGGTGGAGGTCTTCTACTACTCCACTGGGTTTTGAGCAGGGGACAAATCGCAATTGTGTAACACAAGAACATAATAACTTTCAAGCAGTAAATTCTTTATATAGAAAAATTAATATTCTGGAATAGGTTGTATCAGTTGACAATGGCAAAGTAGCCAACAAATATGGTCATTTGATAAAAAAAAATTAGTTAAGTGAAAAAGGTATTCGAAATATAAAAAAATTAATCAAAACGCGTAAAAATACTTTATTTAAGTGATAATTGTTCTACGTATCACTCATCTAAGTCAAGGACAAGAACAAAAAGTCAGATAATTATTTTTTACAAATGCAACACGCTGGCAATTGTATAAGAAGCTTAACCAATACAAATCATGTTTTAAATAAAAAGCAGGTTAAACATTCATACATTATGTATACACATATATATGTACATAAATATATATTAAATAAAACGCTTAACATCGTTTTGATTGCAAAAATAAAAGATAAAAGTCCCAATAATTTATTAAAATTAAAACATAATAAAAATTGTATTTCTATATATTAATGTATACCGAATTTAAAGTACTTACATATATTGGGTTTTTGCAATTTCCGTCATGATGATTGTCCGTCTGACCGCCTGTCCATCCGTATGTTCGCAACTTTTATCCACACCCTTCAAGCTAGAGACTTGATACTTAATCTATGACCTGGAAAATTAAAGTGTCAGGATTACGATAAATGGGGCTGGAAAATTGCTGGAGGCGGAATGCGTGGGTGGGGCTCCAAAAATTCGATGCCGTTTTTTAGGGGTCATTACCAGTTAAAAAAATTTGGTCGGGGGTCGTCAACACCTATCTTTGCAATAAATTTGGTGGCTCTAGCTAAAAAACTGTACAAGATATAGACATTTTTGGTTTTAACCTGCGGGGGGGTTGGGTGCGGAATGGGTGGTTGTGGCTCCTAAATTTTTGATGCGGTTGTTTGGGAGTAGTTCAAAGCTATCTTCTCCCCAAATTTGGTAGATCTATCTGTAACGGAATGTGAAATAGGTGGATATATCGATTTTGAGTTAACGAATTTATCGATTTTCCAGCCCCCCAGCTATCGCAGAACTCCAATGTTGACATTTTTATTGACTATGCCATTGATAAAGAAAGTTGCAAAGTTTCAAGTCTCTAACTTGAAGGGTGTGGAAAAAAGTTGCTACCATACAGACGGACGGACGGACGGACACCATGACGGATATTGCACAAACCCAAGATACTGTTTACCTTCGGTATCGAGTATAAAAATTTGTGTGAGATATTGGGGGTGTTCACTAGCCGTTATAAAGTTGCAAAAAGTAAAATTGCAAACTCAAAAGTGTAAAAAAAAATTAAATTTCATGAGAAAAAGTTTACGAAGTTATTAAAACAGTGATGAAATGATTGCAAACTTTTATGAAAATATTATTATATATTTTTTCAATCAGTGTAATATTATTATTCATTCAGCGTAATTATATTAGGGATTGGGCGATGGTAAGAGAAGTAAGAAATAAATGGCAGTTTTTCAACATTTATATGCCTCGAAAACGTCAAATTGATGGTGGTTCATCCCAGCCTTGTTGAATTTTGAACGTTTGATGCGCAGTCCAGATTGTAAATTTTTTAAAAATTTAATCAAACTGTCATAATTTTTTACGTAAGAATAACAAACCTTAATTGCCGAAATTGTTGTTGCTACGTTAAAACAAATAAAAGTAAAAATTAAATTAAAAATAAAAATAGTAAAAAAAAGTTAAAATAAACATATTCATAAAAATCTGTCGCGGTGTTGAGCCAGGGTAGTCATGCATCAAAGCCTTAAAAACTAGTTCTCAGATATTTAAACTGCAAGAATAATAAACCTTAGTTGCGGAAATTGGTGTTGCTACGTCAAAACAAGTCAAATTAAAAATTAAAATAAAAAAAGTTAAAATTAACATACTCATAAAATTCTGACGCGGTGTTGATCCCGGTTAGTCGTGCATCAACACATCAAAAATGGAGTGCCTGTATAGCAGCGCCACGACAATCTTTTCATTGTGATTGCTTAGAAGCGTAAAAGTGTTTTCGTAACGCCTGAGGCTGTCTCGTTTTTGAACTTGCTACCCTTATACTTATCAATTTTATAGACGTTATCACGTCAAAAGTACTTGGTATCGAGCATATTTCGATATTTTTGTCCAAAAAAACTTTGGTCACATTTTACCTATTTTACCTTAAATGCACATAAATTTCATGATATAATATTTTTAATTACCAACATGTGTCCCTTGCACGATCGGTTGGTCTACCTGTATGACCCTAAGTGCGCATATGGCATCTTTATAATTTATCTAATTCATACCTAACAAGTAAGAAGGCTCTAGTCGGGATATCCCGACCAGAAGATACCCTGAACCCAGTTGCAGTCCTTGCGTCCTAAAAGTATGCTTCAAATAATTATCACATTAAGCAAAACCCATAACTGACTTAACTTTACGATATCTCTGGTGTTTCTTAACCGATTTGAACGAAATTTTTAGAAAAGGCCTATCGCTACCCATTACACCAACCCCTATTTTTACATTTTCCAAATTCGATAAATTTTTGTTATCGATTCCATGTGTATATCGAAAACCAGAGTAGTTATCGATAATTTGAAGCAAATTTGTTCTGCTTATGGTATACGAAAACTTATATTCAAAATCTAAAGTCTCTAGCTCTTGTAGTCTCTGAGATCTACGCGTTCATACAGACGGACAGACGGACGGACAGACGGACATGGCCATATCGACTCGGCTATTGATACTGATCAAGAATATATATACTTTATGGGGTCGGAGATGCTACCTTCTGCCTGTTGCATACTTTTGCACAAAACCATTATACCCTGATTTACCCATTTTATGGGTTCAGGGTATAAAAAGTAACGAATCAAGGTTTTGCATTAAAAAGACAGCTGGTCAAAACAGCTGTTTTACGACGACAATTACAACTAACAAGTAAAATAGGGTGCTCACTAGCTCGTGTGTGGCAAAATTACGCTTTGCAACTTAACAAGGACTAGTGAATACTTCAATTGTATTTCTGACAAGCAGCAACAGCATTGTGTCCGCACCCAGTAATCTATGAAAGATAATTTGTTTGCTTATAAACAGCATCACAAAAAAATACTATTACGATCAAGCTTATCTGCTACATTAACAAGTTTGCTGCTCGACTCTTAAATAACAATGGAAGATATTATTGCAAACATATTATTGAAAAATACATATAGAATTATGTTAAACATGTAAAAAACAAGCCGAGACCCTTATTCTAGCGCTCTTAAAATTATGGAGAAAGCTAAATATTCAGTCGGGAGCAGCATTTAGATCAGCATAAATGGTATTCTTACTGTTCCATAAGATTTTGGCTTTCGTTGGTGACGGTTGTGTTTTGTTATTGTTATTGTTTTCCTGTGTTCGTGTACGGAGTATTACTTGGTTTTAGTTGGTAAACAATTCTAGCAGTGATTGCAAATATATATTTAATATATATACGTGTGCATAATAATAGTTGCTGACTTAAATCACATTTCAATTTGCAGTAGAACTACCGCTGCAGTTGATTTAAAAAACATACATACGTATATTTGCATTTGCTTACTCTGTGCGTGTTCTGTGTTTCCTTTCGTCTTGTAACAACAAACAGCTTGTCTAATATTCTTGCTCTTGCACTCCAGCATTAGTCCTCTCCGGATGGCGTCCGCTCTTATCCGACGTACTTACAGTTGTATCTGCCAAGCTCAAGCTCTCTCGCTTACGCGCTCTCTTAGTTTTACGGTTTGATCGTGCTCATTGCATCAACTCCTTCACACCTGCTTTCGTGAACACTACACCTTTTTGATAAGGCATTTATTTTTTTTTTACATAAAATCAATGTACTAGTTTGCTGCAGCAAAAATTGCAAGTTGATTGGAACATCTAACCAAGACTTCATTCTTTGTAGATTATGTGACAATGTGATACACATGAAATGGGCTGGCTTTACGGCCAAAATACGGGACTGCTTAATTGCAGACACAGGCCTTATATGGTATTTTGGGTCCTGTAATGAGGTGGAGAAGGAGTCTACTCGATTCATTAGACAGACTTATGTAGGTTTTAAAACAATGCACATTGCATTTTATAACCTTCATACCTCGTTAAAAGAGTTGGGATCGAACTTCAAAATTGGCAAGATGTTGAGTGATTCGCGGAAGCTTACAAAGACTTCGGGGCCTAATCCGCTCGATGTCCCTCCTGCCTTGGTCTGAGCATTCCGTATGCACAGCTTGTGGGCCTATTTATCCTACTGTAGGTACACCAGGGGCCCAAAAGCCTCTTGTTATTGTACCCTTAAACAAATTTATTTTCGTAAATAGGCTATTATCAGACACTTCATTGAATGAACGTTAAAAGTAAAATAAACTACCCACTTGTTACTGTTGAAAAGTTTAAATTAAAACAAGCCCGAACCAAATCTTCTCTCAAATTGAGGGTTCCGCCCGAACTTTTCTCGACAATTTGTTCTGAAAAGTTTTGGCCGAGGCAGCTCATTGTTAAGGAGTATGTGAATAGGCGTAACAGTTGTAATAACAGTATTAGGATCAGTAGTACACCGCCTGTTAGACACCTTGTTGCCTTAACTTTGGCGGCAAAAACTAACAAAAGTCGTTAGCTTATCCTATCAAAATATTCGAGGCCTTACGACTAAACTTTCTTAACTATATGTAAACAGCTTATCCTTTGATTCACAAATAGTTGCGATCATAGAAACCTGTGTGAGGAGCCGTATATTAAATAAAGCGCCTTACAAATGACGCGCTGGAGCAGATACTCAGGCTGTCTCGCTTAGACACAAGATGTCCGCTCTAAGGTACGTGTTTGGCTCATGGGAGTCATAAAAATACGTACCGTTAATGTCGCGGCAGAGAGTCGTTGGTGTGCGAGCGTTGCACTAGAGGATCTAGTGATCACCGTCACACCAACGGCAGGCGTGATTGGCAACAATCAGGAACCGTTGTTGCTAGGCAGAAAGTTCTAGAAAAACGGTCACGCCACCTTTGCCCTTGGCGCGACATTGACAACGCTGAAAGGCTACTGTCCAGCGAGGCAGCAGAAGGTATAAAAGGAGTAGTGCGCCTGAGGTCGTGGTCGCAGTCAAAAATCGAGATAAGAGTCGGTCAAAAACGAGAGTAAATCGAGAGTAAAACCGAGCGCGGAGAAAATCAAAGCAATAAATGAAGTTAATCGTACAAAAACAGCGAAACAAGCAAGGACACGCTTAAGGATATCTACAGGAAAATATCCTGAAGAATAGCTAAGAATTATAAAACGTGTAAAACTTTCAGTACGATCAATTAACAAGCCTTGTGGTGTGTTGAAACTGTGCAGCAACCTCTAGCCAAACTGAACACCAGACTAGTGAGCCTGGCGAAATACAGGTATAGCTAAAGTCAGAGCGTGAGAGTAGGAGCATTTAGTGGCAAAATCCTTGCATTGTCAAGGAAGCCATAGTAGAGCCTGGCGAGAATCAGGTATTGCTAGCTTTCAAACCTCGTCGAGTATGCGAATACTACGTCTGAGCGCAACGGTGCGGCTAAAGCGCTAGCAGTACTAAATAAAACCACTAAACAAGAGCCTTGTGCAGTTCCGTACGATAATAAGCCAGAAACTAACATATTTAAGTATATGATAAAATTGTGTAACCAAATAGCAGTTTAAAATATATGTATTAAAACAAACAAATCGTGTTAATATTGCCGAAGCCGACACAAAATATAAATTTGTTGGCACGTTCTCATCACACCGCGAGAGGTTAGCCCGGCTGAGAACCCGTGACAGATATAGGTTCGTTACAACTGGCGCCCAAACTGTGGATCTTCGGCGATAACGCACAACTGTGGGTGACATAACATAAAGAATAAAAATAAAAAAAACTGACAAAATGGGTCGTGCCTGGATGTACAATTTAAAAAAGGACGAACTAGTGAAATGTGGAGTGGAATTCGGTCTGGAGCTAGAAGGCACTGTGGAAAACATGCAGAGAGAATGCGAAGACTGGGTAGGTCTTAACGAATACCAATTTCCACACAGCGTTCACCTCGGCGAACTAGCAAAAATATTTAGCAGACAATCGCCGCATAAAGAGTTCGATCAAATGTGGGATGAAGAGGAGGATGAGGAGATCCGTCCACAAGCGCAGCGGCTCGGACACGAGATACACAGGAAACTCGTAGATCTCCTTGGGAATCCATCCGACAGCCACGAGAGCGCAGCCATTCTCGGACACATGAGCGGGCAAACCTAGCGAACGAGTACTAGAAGGTGGCGAAACAGGTACGAGAGTGGAGCTTTCGCTTTGACGGCCTATCAAAGCCTTTGGAATTCTTAGAGCCAGTGGAGTGGTCAGCTAATACATACGGATTAAATTTAAATTTAATACCGAGGGCTATGCCAGAACTGCTTAAAGAAATGGCGTTAAAATGGTATATCGCAAACAACAGACAGTGGACAAATTGGGTGAATTTCGTCGCAAGTTTCCAGGAATATTTTCTGCCAAGAGACTATTTAGAGAATTTGGGGCACGAAGGAGCGGGGGAGCCGTTTTAGATCTACATGGTGCAGATGCAAAGACTGATGAGACCCCTGCGTTTCTCACCAGTGAAGGGAATCCGCACGATCTATAATAACAGCCTCCCGGACTTGCGTGGATACTAATTGAACTGCTGCAGTTGGCAGAAGAGTTCGAGGAACTGGACGGGAGCGTTTGCGATTACAGAGCACGAGAGTCAGCCACCAACAGGAACAATCGCCCACAAAGCCACAACATCAACACCAACAGCACCAGCCACAACAGCACCGAGACACACCTCAAAGTGGGCGCGACTACAACCAAAACCGGGCAAAATGCACGCGATTGGTGGCTATGAAGGAGCAGAGCCACCACGCCGGAGGAACGGACGGACGGCCAAGTCCGGCACCTAGGACTCAGACAAACCCTGCCAGAACACACATAAACAACCAGGAAGAGCATGTCGCGTGTGTGGGCAGGAAGGACACTAGGCGATAGAGTGTCGGAACCCAATGCTGCAGTTTTGTAGGGTTTGTGGTCGCATCGGCCAGCGCACTGCGCTATGTTGCCAGTCGGGAAACAGCCAGCGTCGTCCGCCAATGAGGGGCGAGCGGGAGCCGCCAAGGTCTGCCCCAAGACGCTAATCGGGGACTTGCAGGACGAAGGGACGCAGTGACAGCCACAGTGTGGATCGGCGACAGTCAACATAGGGCTACAGTGGATACAGGGGATACAAGCAGCTTTGTGGGTGAAGAGCTAGCTTGTAGACTGAACACTGTAGGCCGAAGAAGCGTCGCAAGCAGACAAGTGCGATTAGTAAACTGACATAGCAGCAACACCACCGAACAAATTACAGTGGAGGTAAAACTCGGGCATCGCTGCTTGGAAATAGAGTTGCTTATAATGCCTGGTGTGATAGATGATTTGGTGCTGGGTTGGAATTTCCTAACTGGCATTGGCACTGTGTTGCAGTGTGCGGGACTGGTGGTCACCATCCCAGCATGACGGTGCAAAGTTGAACATCTGGAGGAGAGACTGTCGGTGACAGTTGTCCAGACTACAACCAAGCGCGAAAGAGTAGCCCAGGACATTAGAGATTCGGACCCTAAAACCAAAAGTCTACACGAAGACCTAGAAATTGACGAATTTCTGTAGCGGGAAGTTGCAGCCTTTGGACAACTCAAAGGCACATCACAGATTACAGAACACAAAATCGTGATGAGCGACCGCAGGCCCATAAAACAACGCTATTTCCCTAAGAATCCAAAAATGCAGGCGGAGATCAACCAGCAAGTGGGGGAACTCCCTGCGAAAGGTTGCATAGAGCCATACAGCAGCCCAAAAACGCACCAATTGTGATGGTGAAAAAGAAAACGGGGAAATTTAGACGGAGATCAACCAGCAAGTGGAGAAACTCCTTGCGAAAGGTTGCATAGAGCCATCAAACAGCCCACACAGCGCACCAATTGTGATGGTAAAAATGAAAGCTGGTAAATGGAGACTATGTGTGGATTTTAGGCAACTAAAAACTCGATCAGTAAAAGACGCGTATCCATTGCCAAGGCTACACCACATTTTTGACCAGCTTCGTGAAGCCCATTTCATCACAAGCTTGGACTTAAAGGATGGGTATTGGCAGATCCCAATGGAAAAAGCATGCCGACCACTGACAGCAGGCAAAGGACTGTTTCAGTGGAAAGTAATGCCATTCGGGTTACATTCGGCACCGACAACTTTCCAGAGGTCTTTGGATCGCGTTATTGGACCAGAGATGATGCCACACGCGTTTGCATATTTGGACGACATTGTGGTCATCGAGAAAACGCGTGAAGAGCATATGGCAAATCTGACGGAGGTATTTCGGCGGTTATGGGCAGCAAATCTGCGAATCAATGTGAACAAATGCGACTTCTTCAAGAAGGAATTAAAATATATGGGCCACAGAGTCACAGAAAAGGGAATCCGCACAGACCCGGAGAAGGTAGCTGCAATTGCCGAATTGAAGCCCCCAAACAACGTAAAGGAGTTACGTCAATATTTGGGTGTGGCATCTTGGCTTCGGCGCTTCGTACCAGATTTTGCAACGGAGGTAGCGCCTTTTAAAGCCCTAATGAAGAAACGCACAAAATGGGAGTGGACTGAGGATCGGCAAATAGCATTTAACACAGTCAAAGAGAAGCTGACTCAGTCCCCACTATTGGCATGCCCGGATTTCTTAAAAACATTTTGCTTACAGACGGATGCAAGTAATTATGGCCTGGGTGCAATATTGACCCAACCTTCGGAGCAAGGTGAAAGGGTAATACCATACGCCAGTAGAACACTGAACGGAGCCGAACGGAACTATTCGGCGACCGAAAAGGAGTGTCCAGCCATAGTTTGGGGAATCAGAAAGCTGCGGCCATATCTGGAAGGCTATCATTTTGTGGTCATCACGGACCAGTGGTTGAACTCAATAGAAAGTCCATCTGGCAGAATAGCGCGTTGGGCGCTTGAACTGCAACAATATGACTTTGAGGTCAAATACCGTAAAGGTAACCTTAACGTCGTAGCCGATGCACTTTCGAGACAACCACTACCAGCGACATGCGGCCGTATAAAAACCTCAGCACAAGGGATAAAGGCCGAAAGCGTACACTGCAAATGGATCGAAAAATTAAGGAAGGAGGCGGCGAGGTTAAGGCTTGGAAGCTATGTGTGCCTACCAGGAAGAAGGAAAGATGTTCTAAAAGAGAACCACGACGCAGCCACAGCAGGCCACTTAGGAAGCCGAAAAACTATAGCACGAGTAGCGACGCGCTACTACTGGCCGGGGCTATACAGAGACGTGCGCACAAAATAACACAACTGCGAGATGTGCCAGCAGTATAAGCCGAGTCAAAGGGCTGCGGCGGGCAAAATGCTGACACAAATCCCAGATGAGCCGTGGAGTACAGTGTGCGCGGATTTCGTAGGCCCATTGCCCAGGTCAAAACACGGCAACACAATGCTATTCGTGTTCGTTGACAGGTTTTCTAAGTGGACCGAGCTTGTACCCCTGAGGTGTGCAACCACGACCACGTTGCAAAGAGGTTTTAGTGAAAGAATTTTGGCACGTTTTGGTGTACCAAAAGTTCTTATTACGGACAACGGAACTCAATTCACGAGCAAAGCTTTTAAACGCTTCATCGAAAAATTGGGTGTTCGACACCAATTTACGGCACCCTACACACCTCAGGAAAATCCCACAGAACGAGCGAACAGTGAAGACAATGGTGGCACAATTCACAAAGGTCAACCAGCAGTGCTGGGACGAATTGTTGCCTGAATTGTCACTGGCCGTGAACACCAGCGTCTCAGCGTCAACCGGATATAGCGCAGCATTTGTCACGCAAGGGCGTGAACCACGATTGCCGAATTCACTGTTTGACAGCCTTACGCTGGGAACGGGACAGCCAACGCAAATACCTAGCGAAAATGGACAAAAACTGAGAGGAGTTTTTGAATTGGTGCGAAGGAGCTTGGAGAAAGCCGCCAAGGATCAGGCTCAAACCTTCCATAGGTGATAAGGTGTGGGTGAAACAACACCACGGCTGAGGGCTTTGCTGCAGGGGAAAACTGGCGAGAAGACACGGTCAGCGCACATAGGCGATCTAAAACCACACGGGGTGGAAAAGCTTAAGACGGGGTGAGTGAACTTTCTTTAAACAATTTTTTTTAACAAAAATAAATGAGAAACACAAATTTCTAAACTAAATTTAGAAAAAACAAGTAAAACGTTGCAGTCGGACGCACCCGACTGCGGTATACGCGATACCAGTAGTAAAACAGATTAAAAGAGAGCTGATTGCAATGGTGTGTGGATACGGCAGGGGTGTAGGCTGCCTCAAAGATTGTCTGGTGCAAATGGGGATGCCAAAAAACTATCTTCCTTCCAAATTTGGTGACTCTAGCTCAAAAATAGTCAAATTTGGGGAAAGGGGGGCTGGGGTTGGTAATGGGGGCGTGGCATCCAATTTTTTGCTGCAGATCTATTTATGATGTCAATTGCTATCCTCATACAGAATTTGGTGACTCCAGCTCAAAGTTAGTAGAATATGGAAGAAGGGGGGCTGGGTGCTGGGGGCTGGTATGGGGGGGCGTGGTTTCCAAAGTTTTGCTGCAGATCTGTTTGTGATGTTAATTGCTATACTCATACCAAATTTGGTGACTCTAGCACAAAGTTAGTAGAATATGGCGGAAGGGGGGCTGGGGGCGGTATGGGTGGGTGCGCCAACCAAAATTTTTGGGTTTCTACACTTCAAATCTTGGCACCAAATTTAGCGGCTCTAGCTCAAAAGCTGTATAAATTATAGGCACTTTTGATTTCAAAATGCAAGGGGCTAGGGAACGGGGGGGCGTTGCTCCAAATTTTTGATGCAGTGTTTTGGGGATCGTTAACAGCTATCTTCCTTTCAAATTTGGTGACTCTAGCTTTAACTCTTTGGAAAATACACGCATTCCCGTTTTTAGTGAAGCATTGGGGCGGTTTGGGGCAGCTTGGCAGTATGGATTGGCGTGGCATCCAAAGTTTTTATGCATTTTTTTGGAGGTTGTAATCACCTATCTTGGCAAAAAATTTGGTAATTCTAGCTTAAAAACTGTAATAGATATAAGCATTTCTGTTTTTAAGCTGCGAGGGGGTTGGGGGCGGAATGGGTAGGTGGGGCCGCAAAACTTTGATGCAGTTTTTGGGGGGTCGTTTCCAGTTATCTACCTACCAAATTTTGTGACTCTAGCTCAAACACTATGGAAGATACACGCACTACCGATTTTAGCAGTATAGATGGGCGTGGCACCCAAAGTTTTTATGAATTTGATTGGGGATCGTCAACACCTATCTTGGAACCAGATTTGATGGCTCTAGCTCAAAAACTGTAGAAGCTATGGGCATTCTTGGTGTTAAACTGCGGGGAGGCTGGGGGCGGTATGTTTGGGCGTGGTTCCAAAATTTTTGATGCAGTTTTTTGGGGGTTGTTAGTAGCTATATTCTCCCCAAATTTGGTAGTTCTAGCTGAAAGGGCTTGTGAAATAGCTGGATCTGTCGATTTTGCGTTATCGAGTTTATCGATTTGCCAGCCCCCAGTTAACGTAGAACTCCAATCTTGACACTTTAATTTACTATGCCATAGATAAAGAGATTTGCAAAGTTTGAAGTCTCTAACTTGAAGGGTGTGGAAAAAAGATGCGAACATACGGACGGACAGACGGACAGACACCATGACGGACATTGCACAAACCCAATACACTCTTTACCTTCGGTATCGAGTATAAAAACGAGAAGTTGGGAAAAGAAAATAAAATAAAAAAATAAACACCGCCTGGAAGGGAAAAGTAACCAAAAGACTCTGATTTTTATTAACGAAAGTATCAGTATTTATAGATAAATATAGCTTAGTTTACATATGTGTAATTTGGGTTATCGTGTATGCAGCAGTTGCTGACCACTGCAGAATTGTGTATTGGCAACAACCGAGTTGGCTGACCGCGGCTCTAGTTACACGTGCTGTGTAGTCAGCAGTTTCCGCGAATAAGACAATTCGACTTACGGTGCTGTTTTTAATTGACCTATTTTAAGTACTGACCTATGATATTTACATATTTATGTTGTGTTTAATTGGCATATTATATTGTATTTATTATTGTGTGTCATATGTTTGAGTTGTGATTTAAATACTTTTATATATACGCCTAAACATTCTCCCGGTCGTTTAACAGGTTTTCAACCGTCGTCTTGGTCTAGTGTGAGTCGTCTTGGGGATACGGCTTGCTCGGATGTTTGGCTGGCTTCAGTCCTGGGGGCGGTTGGTCGCACAGTCCATAGGCGTCTCTTTCGCATTGCATAGGCGCATAGCAATATGATGGATACAGCTAATGCAGCATAAGAAGCTTACTATTTGGCTATGTAGTATTGAGCTTGAATGGTTAGGCAGCTCTTGGATGTTCAGTGTTGCCAATTTTCGCTGTAAGTCGTCCAGATCGTTGTCTTCTTGGGCCTTGTACTCTGAGATATTGAAAGTTGTAGCAGGTACATCGGTGATGTTTGCTTGATAAGATCGCCAAAGTGGGCGTTACTTGGTTTTACTTGACTTATTATGGTGCCGAACGAACTGATGCTAATTTCCGAGCTGCGGGCAGTACAGCCAGACGATCCGGTGTCTTCTATCAGTAGTGTATACAGTGTTCCATTGAATACGGCTTGCAATTCCATTGCCGAATCGGTTGCAAATATCCAATTGTTCGGCTGGTGTGTTTTTGTCCATACCATTTTGGTTGTTCTGTGAGTTGTTTGACACACTGTTGGTGTCTTGTTGTTAAAAAGCTGAAACTCACATCGATTATTTACTTTGAACATAGCTTGATGGTCGAAGCATATGTATTCTTCGTGTGGTAGTGTGAGGCAGCGTCGTAGATCATCCTTTGTCAGTCCCATGAGGTGATCCCTGTGGTTGTTAACTGCGATTATAGGTGTTTTAAGCTAAAACAATCTCCAGCTAGTTGAGTCCCACACCGGAGATGGCACGATATTAAACAGTTCTAATATCGACGTTGACACTAGTGGTAATATTACTCGGAATACAACATAAGTGTCGGTGGCTGTGCCTTCTGCTCGCATTATTCTGTAGAGTTGAATGAAGTTGGATGATGTCACTGGCAACATTTGATCTGGTGGCAAATACGGGATTATTTGATCCAATTGATCCTTTATCTGGATTGGGGAAATAAACACTGGGCTGATTGTATGGTGGTGAACTCCTGTTAGCACGTCCACAATTTCTGATTGCATGCGCTGAAGGGTGGCTGCTAGCAGTGTTAGTTGAGTTGTTAGTGGCAGGTATGTCTCTGTGAGACGTGAACCTTCCTCTGCTTTGGCTAATGGTTGCCATTTGTTTTTCAAGTAAATTTATGCGCTGATCCGATGTAGACCTGGTCTTTTTGACAACGTTGATGGTTGAGTCAAGTACTGATGTTTGATTTCTCAGCAGGTGCAGTAGAAATGCCTCGTTGGTTTTTACGTCCTCAATGACCTTGGTGATTTTGTTAGCGTAGTCCGAACCTAAAACTCCAAACACACTGCTTGCAATATTGCCCATGGCATCTAGTGGGGACCGGCGATTTCGTGTGTGTTGTATGAGTGCGTTTCCCATTTTTAATTCGTCCAACAGCTGCTATGATGATTTGAGCTCCTTTATACCCAAATCGAATGTCTTCATATCGCGCCAGTATGGTTCCAATTCATAATTATGGTCCAGTCAGATATAGCTCTCTTTGTTGTCCCAATTTTTTCATAAAATATTCTAGGCCTCGTGTCGAACTTTTTTACAACCACCGACTGTGTCAGGACCAGAGGTAGCATGAGAAGCAGCTCTAGCATGGATGATTGTAATTGTGATTGTGATTGTTGGCGACATCAGTCGTTTCCGATGTACGGGTGGCGCATCAATTTATCTGTGTCCTCTGTTTCAGTGATGGTGCGTTTTGTGTCCATGTCTTCTGGAAACATTGGCGAAAGTCTGTTTATGGGTCGTTTGTAGCTGCCTGAGGCAGTTTTAACGTCAACTACCCTGACGTAATTGTCTTTGCCTGGGTACGTTTTGGTAATGCGTCCCATTGGCCAGCTCATCACAGGTATGTTATCTTCCTTGACTAGCACAAGCTTACCTTCCTTAATATTGACATTAGCAGATTTCCATTTGTGCCTGACTTGTAGTCCTTGCAAGTATTCCTCCGACCAGTCCTTCCAGAATCCTTGCTTTTGTCGTTTTACTAAGGAATTTTCATTTCGGTCCGTGTTTATATCGGGAGGAGCAGTCAACGTTTCCCCAATCAAGAAGTGTGCTGGAGTGAGGGCGGTTGTATTCGTTGGATCATTTGACATCGGTGTAATTGGGCGAGAATTGAATATTGCTTCAATTTCGATAATTACCGTGTTCAATTCTTCAAATGTAAGAGATGCAGTATTGGTCGCGGTGACCAAAAGTCGTTTTGCAGACTTGACTGCTGCCTCCCATAGCCCTCCAAATGATGGTGCCGTGGCGGAATGAATTTGAAAGCAACTTGTTTTTTGTTACATTGAAAGATGATCTCTGCTTGGCCTTTTTCGCCAAATATAGACGCTTCCAGTTCTTTTAGCTGGTTGTTCGCTCCAACGAAGTTTGTAGCATTGTCACAATGAATCGTTTGACACTTTCCTCGGCGGCTTAAGAAGCGTCGCAGGGCACCTAAAAAGGCGTCTGTTGTCAGATCACTTACTAGCTCAAGGTGCACCGCCTTGGTAGAGAAACAACAAAATACGGCTATGTAGGCCTTGTCTGGTCTTTTTCCGCGCAGTTTATGATGAATCCAAATCGGTCCGCAGTAGTCTAAGCCATGGCACATGGCGCCATTGATTTTGGCCTGTCAACGCTTGGATCTTTGCTGTTGGCCACAAACGTGTGGTATGTGGAGGCAGCTGCATTAATCCATGACAGGACAACCGTAGAGTCCGACCAAAAATATCCTGGTACTGTGTTGGAGTTCAAGTTGAGCTCCCGTCGAACCGTGTCCGCGAGCTCAGCACCTAACAGTCCAGCACAAAGTGCTAGTCGCGGGAGGGACTGTTTTGCCGTTGGAGCTACTCGAGATTTGGAACATAGCAAACGCACAGAAATTTGCTTATTTTTGTATGTTGCGCGTACGTATATTGCTGCGCCGTATGCGCGTTCAGATGCGTCCACAAATGTGTGTAGTTCCTTTGTAACTGGAACCTTTCCGTCATATATATGTCGAGGAATTTGCATTGAATTAAGGCTCTTCAAGTCCTCTCGATAGTCATTCCATTCGTTCTGAAGAGTTGTAGGCAACTCGTCATCCCACTCAAGTTTGTCTTCCCAGAGTTGTTGCATGAAAATCTTGGCCTTCACAACGACGGGCGCAAACAAGCCTAGGAGGTCAAAGATTTGTGCCAATTCTGAGCATACGACACGTTTAGTTATTTTCGTGGCTGTGCTGCTCCTTTGGGCATCCAAATCAGACCCAATGTCTTGATCCTGTAATTGTCCACTGTGTCCTCAAAATTTACTTCGCTTGCGATGTCGTCCTTGGGTATTCCTTGTAACAGTTGCTCGTTGTTTGAGCACAATTTTCGTAGATTGAACCCATTGGGACGCAGGATCTTCATCAAATCTTCTCGAATGAGGATTGCTTCTTGGACTGAGTCTGCTCCTGTGAGGCAGTCGTCTACATAGAAGTCATTTGTAAGTGCAGTTGCTCCTGCTGCTGATTTGTCCAAGTGAGTAATGCCCAAGTGATTAAGACACTTGGTTGCTAAGAATGGTGCTGAGGCCGTGCCGTATGTAACTGTTTTTAGACTATAATACGTAAGTTGCTCCTTGGGATTGTCTCTCCAAACGATCATCTGATGAAACTGGTTCTCGGGCTTGATCCAAATCTGGCGGTACATCTTTTCAATGTCCGCAGTAAACACAAATTTGTGTGTTCTAAATCTTAGCAAGATTGACATGAGGCCGCTCTGCACAGTAGGTCCTACTTGCAGTATGTCGTTAAGTGATTTTCCTGTCGACGTTTTGCAGGATGCATCAAAAACAACTCTTAGCTTTGTTGTGCTGCTATCCGGTTTTAGCACACAATGATGAGGGATGAAGTAGTGGCTTCTAGGAATCTGTTGAGGTGACACTTGTTTCATGTGTCCTAGATCCTTATATTCCGTCATGAATGCAGCATATTGCTTCCACATGTCTGCAGACGGTCTGCGCTCCAACGATAGAAATCGTTTAGTGGCAATTTCTAAGGACTCTCACAGGGCTGGATAGTGTTCAGAAAATGGAAGTTTAACTATGAATCTACCGTCCACCGCCATTTGTAGATTCTCCAAGAAGTGTTTTTCACACTGGGCCTCAAGGGCGTTCGATGTTTTTCTGCTGACTCCATGTTATCCAGTTTCCAAAATCGTTTCAATAAATCATTGGTTTCTTCATTTGTAGCTGCTGCACAAATGGCCGACGATTTGTTTGTAGCTTTTACTTTTCCCGCAATAATCCATCCAAATTCAGTTATTTGCATCATTGGACCAGCATGGAATATTCTTTATTCTTTATTGAATAATACTGCTCTGCTCCAATTAATAGATCAATTTTGCCTGGTTTGTTGAAGTAGGGGTCAGCAAGTGGCAGATTGCTCGGTATGCTCCAATTGGTATTGTTGATCCATTGGGCAGGTTGATCCGATATTATGCTGGGTAGTACAAAGGCTTCCATTCGCATCGTGAAATTGCTGTGTAGTGATTTAACTGTCACATTTACACGAGCTTTGCTGACTCTTGTGTTTCCTCTGATTCCCACAACCCGGAGAGTTGTGTCATGACGTTTTAGTGCTAGCATTGTTACCAGCCTTTCAGAAATGACGTTGATCTGTGATCCAGAATCCAGTAATGCCTTGAATGTTGCCTCCTGCCAATTGTTGGCTTGCGCAACTACTTTTGCTGTTGCAAGTAGGTTGTAATTTTGGTTGTTTGCGGATGCCACAACTTGTGTGTGTGGCTCTGCTGCTGCTGAAGTGATCGCGTTATCCAAATGAACTAAAGAGTGGTGTTTCTTGTTACATTTGAAACAGCTGAAGTTGCTGGGGCATGGTCATTTCTGAAGCAATTGACGCATAATTTTTGCCGTTGCACCCAATTAAGGCGCTCGCTTATTGATTTAGCGCGAAAGTCTTCACATTTTGATTAATAGAGACTCGTCTTTTTGCAATAAAGACATCCTCTTTGTGCACTTGAAGAAGACGCACATGTTGTATTTTTATGCTCCTTCTTGAAAGTTACTGGCGTCTTTTTTCCGGTAGCCATTACTCGAACTCTTTGTTCTAAGAACTGGATCATGGTGTCCAGTGTCTAAATTTCCTTGGTATTACCCAGTGACTGCTCATAGAGTGTTCTATTTGTGCCGTCCAGTTTATTTCTTAGGATGGCAATGATGATCGGATCCCATGTTGAGATGTCAATCCCAAGTCCTTTCAACGAAGCTAAGGACTCTATAGTAGTGATGTGCAGCTCTTTTAAAGACTTAACATCGTAGCTGCAGCTTTGTTGCAGCAGGAGACGGTTCAATATCCTAGATGCAATCTCCCTTGGATTATTGTATGCGTCTACTAGAACTTCCCATGCGTAGAGATAGTTTTCCTCTCTCAGATCAATGTGACGGATTAATCTTTCCACCTCTCCGATTACGCTGGCTTTCAAATACTACATCTTGCGTATGGTTGGCATTTTTGCTTCATGTATCATGCTAGAAAACATGTCAAAAAATTGATTCCATTTGAGTGATTCGCCGTCAAATTTTGGAATGGTAATGCGTGGCCAGCTTATGTTTTCGGAGCACGAACTACTTGAATTGTTAGTAAGTGCATTCCGTACCTCTGCTTCTGCCTTGAGATAATTAGCGGCGTCGTAGCCTATCTCTTCTGGGTCTTCAAATTCTTCGTATATTTGAAAATGGACCTCTTGAATTTTTTCCCATAATGATTTCACATTGTCTGCATTAGGGGGCTTCTGTTGCAATGCGCGATCTAACGATGCTATCATTGCCTTTTGCCGACGCCACAATGGACTTAATTTTGTGTTTGAGCTTGTTCCGGCATCAACCGATCTTGAAGTAATGACGGTTCTTGGTTCCGTCATATTGCTGCTAGAATGGTCAGCAACATCAGCTTGCTCGGAGAAGTAGTTTTTGGTTTTTCGAACCATATCAGCAACGTCTTCGAAGAACTTAAAGTATGTATGGGACTTCTCCAAGTCCTGTTTTAAGATCAACTCGTTGTTGTTCCACTTTTCTTCTAGGATTGAGGTTCTGGCTTTGTAGTAGCCAGGTTTTGATTTCCGTTAGGCTGAGTCCTTTTTGCTGTTTTTTATAAGACTTGTTATCTCCTTGCTTATTTCTTCCTGCTCATCCAAGACTTCTTCCAGATCCATTGATTTTTTTGTAGCTCTGTTTTTTCCTGACCCGTTGGAAGTGTTTTATTTGCTCCTTGGTGAGCTGGATTACGCTTCGAGTCGCAACCGTGATGTGGTCAAGAAATAAAAGTTTTTTGTTTTTATATTTTTTTTAAGTATCCTTGGTTGAAGTCCTTCGTCAGGGTCACCAAACTGTTTGTGTGTATATAAGCATTCAGTACATAAACTGACTGCTAATAAGGCGTCGCAACTAGCACTTGGACTACGGAGAGGGAGTTCCTGTAAAAGAATGAAAGACTTGTGTTTGCTTGAATGCAAAGTAAAAACTCTGATTTTTATATTATAGATAAATATAGCTTAGTTTACATATGTGATATTTGGGTTATTGTGTACGCAGCAGTTGCTGACCACTGCAGAATTGTGTATTGGCAACAACCGGGTTGGATGACCGCGGCTCTAGTTACACGTGCTGAGTAGTCAGCAGTTTCCGCGAATAAGACAATTCGACTTAAGATGCTGTTTTTAATTGACCTATTTTAAGTACTGACCTATGATATTTACATATTTATGTTGTGTTTAATTGGCATATTTTATTGTATTTATTATTGTGTGTCATGTGTTTGTGTTGTGATTTAAATATACATATGCGCCTAAACAAACGGTGAAAGGAAAAAGCCAGCAATGTTGTGCAGTGAGTGCTGACAAACATGGCGGAAGGGCGGTCGAGTAGCTCACAGCTGCAAGGGTTGGTCACATCCCCGACTAATTGTGACAAATTCAACGTCTGTGTTCTGTGCTCTGTACAGGACATTAGTAGTTGTTGTCAACAAAAACCAGATTCTACAAGAGTCGTAGACATGAACACAATGAAAACGCAAATTATACTGCTAAAACATGATAAACTACAAACGCATTCTAGTAATGAATTGTACGCTTTGCGCCAATACAAACCTACATGGTTTAAACATATGATGGTTATAATATACACCGTAAGCTTCACACTAACACTGTCGCGCTTGCGTAGGTGAAAATGATATAAAAGCACCTACCGACACGCAGTCAGCACCTTGTGTAAAAAGAAAAAAAAAACCGACAACTCACCATGTTCAAAGTGAATGAGAGGAGCAACGAAGAAGGAAGGCTAGCCCATATTCCGAGCCGTGACCCACGGGTGCGCTCTCACACACCAACGGGAGACGTGCGCGTGGTCGACGCGGCGGCCATGGGTGTCGGCGTCCGGCGACGCAGGAATGTGGCGTGCCGTGGCCGGAGGGCAGGACGGCCCTACGTCAACGGGCGGCTCATGGCGTCGCCGCTGCGGGTGGATGCGGCGCGGCGTGAGAAACTAGAGGAGGAGCGAGAGAGGTGCCAGCGAGAGATGGCCGCAGATTGGGATAGCGATGACTGGACGGCGGAGCCAGACGCGGCACTGGTGAAGAGGAGGGCCCGGAAGAGCTGCCACCATATTTCCGAGAGGTGAGCCCGGAGTGGGTAAGGATGTGTTATCCTGAGGCACCACCCACGCCCGAGGTTGAACACATGGGCCCGGCCAGCCCAGCGCGGGTACCGACACCACCAATGCCCGACTCCCCACCATTAGAGTGGTGCCCGGCACGGCCACCATAACCATTTCCGCGCGGTGCTAGGATCGATGACGAGGAAGAGACCGAGGACGAGGTCATCATCCTATCCTCGGAGTCAGAGGATGAGGTGACACCCGAGCCGATGCCGCGACCAACGGCAACCGAAGAGCCGATGCCGGAACCCGTCGTTACCACCTCGCGGGAGCAGCGGTTCGCGGACGGGCGCTGGCACCATAAGGTGACGGTGACGGTGACGGTGGTGCGGGAGTGGTGTGAGGAGGTGGCGCCGCCCCGCGACGACTTCATTAGAAAGGCAACGCAACCGCGGACGCCAACACCACCACTACGCACGCCGACACCAGTAGAAGGGACTCAACCAGCGCCACCAGTAGCACTAGTACCAGGACTGGCACCAAAACCCCCGGACACTCAGTCGACCCGGACGAAATCTCCTTGGGTATGGCCAGCACCGCTGCAGCCGGGCTCTCCGCCTCACCCTCACATGGGCGCCCGGCATGGCACGCCCAGCCTTCGGCCGGCAGGTTTTATGTCCGGATGGGGAACGGCTGGCGCGGCCGTCACTGCAACGGCAAAAGTCGGCACCGGTGGAGATGGAGTGTCAGGAGTTGCGGCGCGAGGAGTGGCCGCCTGAGGTCAACGCAGCCATTGGGCAAGGAAGCGCGAGAAGGACGTCGCGCATTGCATGGGCCGGGTGCGGATGTCGGCCAGGGGTACGTGCGTATTTCGGCTGGCTAAATAACGCGTCGACGGTAGCAGCGAAAAACACACACAAAAAAAATATAATTAAAAACAAAAGAATATATAATAAAATAGTAAGTTGTGTAGAGGTTTAAAAAAAAATTACAACACGAATAAGTTTGGTTGAATTTATTATTAACAACTTTATTACTATTGTTTTGAGTTAAAAAAGTTAAAAGGTTTGCTGAACACGATGTTCATATGCAGAACCCAAATCTAAAACTGATTTCTTAAACCTAATGCTACATAAAGCAAACCTCGGTTTGAACTTATTACTTGAGTCTTTATTGAAAATAATGCTTGCGTTGCCGATCCCACGCTTTTACATGAGTGAGAATCACTCATGCCAGATTACGTTAATTTCTAAGAATTGCTCCTAACGAAATAAGCTTACGTTGCTAATCTCACGCTTTTGCGTGAGATTTGTTGATGTCTATATATTATTAAAGATATGATTGTGGAGTAGGTGTCAGTGAATATCTTACTTCCCCATCCTTAAAAAATTTGCCTGTCTTCAGGCGACTGTAATTTCTGGATATAATTTTGGTTGTTCTTGTACTTTTTCATCTGATTTTTCTTTTTCAATGTGTGGGGCCTTAGTTGTTTTACATTTTACAATAAATGTTTTTGGTAGAATTTTAAACTCAAAGGTTAAGCACAATAATATGCTTACAATTGTAATAGATAATGATGTTAATGATATTATTTGAAAAGTATTATTATTTTTTGTATTTTGTTCAACTAATTCTTTAGTTTGTAGATACAATAATGGTTCAGTTTTTGTTATATTGTTGCTTACCTAAATGTTTTGTGTAAAAATCTAATCTTGAATTGATTATTAAAATTTCATTTATTTGCAGTTCACAATTATACATTTTTATAATATTATTTCCTTTAATTTTTTTCATTGTTCATACAAATTTGATTGATGATTGATTCTGGAAAATTCCAAGTTAATACAATGTTTGGTTCAACATTATTAGTTTGAAAATTCTTACTTGTTTTAGTATACAGTACGACATCGCTTAACGCAACCTATTAGAATTTGGCCTGTTGCGAAAACCGAGGAATAATTTTTTGTTGGCTACGAGACCTATTTCCAAAAGTAGATGCATTTTCTTATCAGTTAAATCAAAGTAAATCGAGTTTATTTGCAAGGATTTCATTTTAATTTATTAAGTTTTTGATAAAATTAGAAATTGACGTCTGTACTTTGTATGATTTCCTTAGAAAGTTGCGTAAAATGAGGTAAATTTTTTTCAAGTTACGAATTTTGGTGTTGCTATTATCGAGAAGTTGCGTTTAACGAGGGTTGCGTTGAGCGAGGTCGTACTGTATTTGCATTTTTTTTTTTTGTTTGTTTAACAATTCCTATTATACAATTATTTATTATTTTTTGCTTTGATTTTGAACCCTATATTTATTATTATGTATAAAATATCTGTCCTGAATATTTTCTGTTAATACATTTTTATTTTCATCTGGGTAAGGTATTATTTCGAAAATAGGCGTTTTATTAATTTCCTGAGGAATGTGTGATATTATGTTAATTTCATTTGTATCAGTTTTTAACCCCGATGAAGTTTTAATATTTAATATTTTTTCTGGAGTTACGTTTAAAAGGTTTTCATGCTTAAGTAATTTAGGGTTGAATATCCCTAATCTTCTGAGTTGCATACCCATTTCTATGTCCTCTATATATTCTGTAAAGTGCTCTAAATTGAAAACTAATAAATTAAACTTTTTGAGTTGTTCTTCCTTTGTTTTTAGTGCATCCATAGTTTCTATTATTTTATATACTGTTACTATTACAAGATTTTATTCATTTATCTGAACGTTGTTTGTGGCTAAAATATTAATTTTTTGTTCCAACTCATCTATATCATCTGAATCTAATGTTCCAAACAAATACTTGTAAGTTTTACCTACTAAATTTATTAAACCTCTCTTTTGACGTGTTATTATTCTTATTCCATGTAATTCTCTCTTAAGTTTTTCAATAAGATAATTTGTTTTTGTTGCATTTTTAAATTCCTGGGCTTGAAATGCTAATTTGTTGCAAACGTTTTCTATTTTGGTTATGTTGATTATTAAATAGTGATATTCAAATTTTTTGGGAATATCCATTAGTCCCGTTTTAAATATTTCCATACTTTGACCTTTGATCATTGTTGTTAAGAGGGTAAGTAATATTATAATTATTTTTATTAATTTATCAGGTTGTGATTTATTGGTCGATTTCTCTGTCACTGGCTGGTTCTCTGTAATTAACGTATTTACATACATTCAGGCCTGTTCTACATTTCGATTCCGAGCGTTTTGCATTCCTACATTTCGATTTCGAGTACGATCGGATCGTTTTGAAAACGAGTGGCAATGAGCACTCGAAATGAAAACGATTGTGCCTTTTAAGCAACTAATGTGTGTTTTTGAACCCTGAAATTATTTTTTACTTAATAAATATACTATTGGCAATAATTTTGCATTATCATTCGTAGGGCCTGCATATTATTTTTCATTTGTACTTTTTTTTTAGTTGTACACTTAAAATGTATTTGCGTTGGCAAAGCCAAAGCGATCGGAATCAGTCTTATACAAAAAGTAGAGCTGTCATGTTTAACCAAAGAATTAGATGTGTTTTTTATTGTTGTTATTTACACAAGATTTTGTTAAAATAACTATAAAAACTTGATTACTATATATGATAAAAGTAACGAGTAATTACACGAATATAAGTAAACTAAAAATATCTGTGCTGTATAAGGGCAGCCCTAATAATCGATATCTATCGAGTATTTATGAATTATCGGTGCGGTAAACAGCTGAACTCAATCATATATTCAAAATGTAAGTAAACGAATAATTATTTGTGAACATTTAATAAGATTTTTTGCGTTTTTAGGGGCAAAAAACGAAACGAAGAGCAAGAAAACTTGCTATTGAGTTTCATGAAGGAAAATCCGGACGTGGCAAAAGGTTTTACCAAAGGGGATAAGGTGATAATTGGTGCAATGTGGGCAGCACTTGCCAAAAACTTGAATGCAAGTGGGCCTCCTTGCAAAAATACAAATACAATACAACCAACGACACCCGGAAATCCAAATATCTAAAAAAAAAAACAGTTTCGTCTCAACTATTTTGCCGGCAGACATCTTCATGCTAAAATGTTCTTTACGTATAGAGGATTCAAGAGCGTCGATGACGTTATGTAGCACTTTTGAAAAAGTACTCCTGCCCAAGGTATACTTAATCTTATCTTAATCTTAATCTTGCCCATCGAAATACACGTAACAGATCATTATTACAAAACATGACACACTGGTTAATCTGACTTAAAGGACGACTCACATATAATTGGACATCACCAGCGTACATATGAGCTTCACACATAGATAAAACATTTGGAAGATCATTACCATAAATTGCAAAGAGAAGAGGACCAAGAATTGACCCCTGTGGAACACCCCGGGTTGTTGTTATGAGATCGGAGGTGGCGTGTTGTACAACGACGGCCTGTTTTCTATTGAACAAATATGAGGACATAAGCTTAACTGCCGTGTTAGAAAAGTTAAACAGTTTGCTTAACTTTGTTGTCAAAATTTCGTAGAAGCATTAAGTAACTTCGCTGTTGTCCATATGGCTTCTTATGTCCTCAACAATTTTTAAAACGGCTGTTGTACAGCTTTTCTTTTTCATAAACCCGGATTGCTTGTTACTAAGAAAGTTGTTGGTGTCCATGAATGTTGAGATTTGTGTTGCCAACAATTTTTCAAAGGCTTTGGATAAAAATGGTAGTATAGCTATGGGTCTATATTCATCTTTATTTTTAAGGATGGGTGTAATTTTCGCAATTTTCCACATCTCTGGGAATGTGGATGTGGTTATAGCATTATTTAAAATATATGTTATGTGTCGTAAAACAAGTGGTAGTAACATTTTAATAAACTTTGGACTAATTCCATCTCTTCCACTTGCATTTGACTTGATTGTGAGGATTGCATTAAGTACATCACATTAACTCACACCCACAAAATTAAAACAGCTAGAATAATTATTTAACGACACAGAATTGACATACGGATTATATGTAGCTGGACGAACACTTATGTTGACAAGACTACGATTGAGAACATTTACGTCCAGGTCGTCATTTATCACAGATTTACTTTTTCCTATTCCTACGCTCTTCAACTCTTTCCAAAGCTTATGCGATGAATTTATTCCATCAAACTTACTACCATAAAACCTACGCTTAGCACTATTAAACAAGTCATTAACCTTACGCCTATTAATCTTAAATAGTTGGATCAGTTGATCAGTCTTGTAGTGTTTCCACTTCTCATAAAGCTTGTCCTCCCTGTATTTTATTGCACTTGTAATATCACTGCTTAACCATGGGTTTAGCTTCGGCTTAACAACTATGGTTCTAAGCGGTACATGCTTATCGTACAGATAGGCTATATTTCTTTGTAGCAGGCCTAGCTGGGTGTCAACAGAGGGAAAAGAAAATATACTGTCCCAATCACACGTACTACAGTCACTGAATAACGTCCTTATATCTACATTCTTAAAATCCCTATATTGCATAGTTTGGTTAATATAGTCAAGTTGTGTGTTATAGGTCATAAAAATAAGATCATGTTTAGAGAATTTAGGTACTGATATTTGGTCATACAACATAACTTTATCCATATCATTTACGAAAATGATATCGAGAAGTGTATTAGTAGTTTGTGAAAAATGTGTTGGTGTTGAAGCATTAACAAGGTTTAGGCCAAGTGCGTTGAAATCGGGTAATAAAGTTATTTCTTGGATCATATTACTATTTAGGTCACCAAGTATAATTACATCAGTGTAATTAACCGATACGTTTTCAATCGAATTAATCAAGCCTGAATAATCTAAGTTCTTATTCGCCCTATACACACACCCGAGAAGCATCTTTATATCTTTGTTTACACCGTTTAGATCAAGAAATAAATATTCAATTTGGCTGTCTGGGGGATGAGTTAATACAACCTTACACCTAATTCTTCTTGTTACATACACAGCTACACCATCTGCAGACTTACACGATCAGAACGAAAAACATTGAAGCCATCACAAATAATCGACAGGTCACTTAATTCTGGGACAAACCACGTTTCAGAGACACATACAATATCAACATTGGGATTTACAAAGATATTACGAAAGTCATCCATCTTCTTAACAAGGCTTTGAGCATTTATATGGCAAATTCTTAAACCGCGAGTCTGCTTTCATAAAACTCTAACCATGGCATGGTTGCCCACTTTGGAACTATTTTGGGTTATGGACATCTTAATAGTTTGAATTTAGAACCTAACTGAAGCACACCGGAATATGTTACAATACTTAACACTAAATATGTATTAACAATAATAACAACAACAATAGTAGGAACGTAAATTAATGTAAAGTACAAATAAAAATAAGAATATATACGAAAATCGTGACATATGCAAAACTCATAAACAAAGACAAATTCAAATTGACGCTCATTCAGGCGCAGCATTAGCAGAAATTGTAGAGCTTTCGGCTTGAAGTTGTAAGAGCTTTTGAAAGCTCTCCACACACATTGGCTCTGCCCTCTCACTGCTTTTAACAGAAACGCATGAGCGTCGGCAGAAAACTGCAGATAAAACTTTTTGTCGCTTCATCTTCATAGACTCTTTAAACACAGCGTGGTTCTCTCTTTTCAGCTGTTCGTGGATGTAGAAGGGCGTGCACGCGTCAAATCCCAACAACTGCAAGTTTAGTAGTTGCTTTGTCGTCCGCCGATACTCTCCCGCTGCCCGCACGAGAGAGATGTTGTCACGTGCGTGTTCTAATTTAATAATTATTGCGGAGTCGACAACAGTGTTTAAATTTTTTGCTTGTTTGACCCTCCATATGTCTTTAAGTTTCGGTGCCGATGTCATTCCCAAGGAAAAACATAAGGTGTTGAAGACTGTTTTCAGTGACTCCCCCTCACAGAACGGGACCCCATGCATGCGGAGGTCATTTGCCACTTCTGCAGTTGATAGTGTCAACATTTTTGACTCAAGCAAGCCCACCTGTGCCTTTAGGGAGTCCAACGCAGCAGCATCTCTCTCTCCAGTTTTTCAACGCGCACACCGATTTTTTGCATCTCTGCACTCATGCCGTCCAGCCGCTCACAGAGAGAGTATGCGCGCTTCATATTCACTCATTTTTCGAGCTATCATATCAGCATGCTCCCCAAGACGCTGGCCGATCAGCTGCAAAATAGGTTCCAAGCCTGGCGCCTTAGCCTGTTTAATGTCTCCAATTAAGTTTTCGCGCAGTCTCTTTTGAATCGGTGCCATTGAGTTGATTTGATTATGTGTTTCCCGCAAAGTCACTGAGTGTTTTTGTTAAAGTGAGCTTTTATTCTATGTGTTTCGTGCTCACATTCGTTGCCAAAGTTCTTTCTCTTTAATTGTTTGTTATTGTAATTTATGTTTCCCGCGTCAAGCTGAGAGCAAAATTAATTTGATTGTTTTTCGTTAATTGTGTATTAATTTAGCACAACATTCAAACAGATCATATGCCACTGTGTAGATCACAACTAACTGTTGCGGAACGCAAAATAAAAGCATCTGCTTAGACTGACGTGCAACGTCATTTTGACAAGTTGTCTCGATAGATTCTTCTCCTAATAGATTTTCGTCAAGTTGAATACGTGACAATGCGTCTGCTACGTGATTTTCTTTGCCTGGTAAATACTTGATTGTGTAATCAATTTCATTTAATTTTATTTTCCAACGTTGGAGTTTCATATTGGGTTCTTTTATATTGTTTAGCCATACTAATGGTTTATGATCACTTAAAATTTCAAATTTTCTGCCATATAAATAAGTTCTAAATGTTTTTGTTGCCCAAACTATTTCTAATTCAGTGGACCCTCGGTTAACGAACGCCCCGCATAACGAACATTTCGCATAACGAACACTTTTTTTTTGGCAAAAAAGTTTCACTTAACGTACGAAATTTCGCATAGCGACCAACGAAAAAGGGGGTAATCTCAATTGCACGTAAAATTTCTGTCTGTGTTTAGCAACGAAATAGGGGAAAACCGCGAATACACATTATAGTGCTGTCTGTGTATAGCTTTTGTTTCATAATTGTGCATTTTGTTTTATTTTTGTGTATACATAATTGCATCAAACATAAAAATTGCAAAATAACATGCCTTCAAATACGGATTCAGAGCGACAGAAAAATAAAAGAGCCAAAATAACTATTGAAATGAAAATGAAGACCATTGAAAAACATAAACGAGGTTTGGGTGTGGCTGATTTAGGACGTTCGTTCAACTTATCGAAATCAACGATTTCTACTATCCTTAAGAATAAGGACAAGCTTGGGGTGATGAATGCTGCAAAGGGAGTATCAAGATTTTCTTCGCAACGACCACAAATTCTCGATGATGTTGAAAGTTTGCTTCTGATATGGATTGACTAAAAGCACATGCAAGGTGACACAATTTCGCAGATTATAATTTGTGAGAAGGCTAAAACGCTATTCAAAAATCTTATTGAAAAGTCACCAGGGACATCAACAGTGAGAGGAGAAGAGTTCAAAGCAAGTAAGGGGTGGTTCGAGAGTTTTAAAAAACGTACTGGTATTCATAGCGTTATGAGACATGGTGAAGCAGCAAGCTCCGACGCTAAAGCAGCAAAGATTTTTGTCGGCGAATTCAATAAGCTTGTTGCTACTGAGGGTTACTTGCCCCAGCAGATTTTTAATTGCGACGAAACGGGTATTTTTTGGAAAAAGATGCCCAAGCGCACGTAAATAACAGCAGAGGAGAAAGCAATTCCTGGCCACAAGCCAAAGAAAGACCGCCTAACTCTGCTTTTTTGTGCCAGACATCTTCATGCTAATATGTTCTTTACATATAGAGGATTCAAGAGCGTCGATGACGTTATGTAGCACTTTTGAAAAATTACTCCTGCCTATGGTGATGTTGAAATCTTTTGCCGCTGCTAGCTGATATGTGCCAGTTGCTAAAAAGCGTAGAGTTGCTGCAAGCTTCGTTGTTGGGTCGATGAGCCTATTATTGTTTATTATCTTGGCATTAATAGATTCCAGTAGCATTTTAAATGTTTCTTTACTCACCCGAAACGACTCCTGAAATCTATAAATTTCAAATAAAATATGTTTACTATGAAAATAACGACCAACTTACTTAGAGTTCAACATTTCCATAACGTTGGTGCTTTCTTGGGCTCGAAGCAATCGATTAATGCTTCTAGCTTTTAATTTAGCAAGACGTTCTCTTTCTCTTGCTGCTAATATAAGTGCTGCCGGCATGTTTAATAGCTTATTTAAATAAACGCACTTTTTATTTTCTTGTTTGATTTACTCAATCAGCTGCTTATCTCGATAAAAAATTGGTATCGAAATTGAGTATAAGAAGAATATAAGTCGATCGAAATCTGGGAATGCAACCATCGAAATGAGAATCCATTTCGATTCCGTTTCGACTCGAAATGTAGAACAGGCCTGATTAGTTTTCTTTTTCTTTTTAAACTTTGATTTATAATGGGTTACTTTCCTGCCTCTATTTGTTTCTTCAAAATAATTTTCATCCAACTGTCTTAAAGTACCTGTTTTTTTGAATGGGTTAGTTGTTTTTGACTTAATTAATGGTGATACCCTGTATCTGGTATCTATTTCATTGTCCTCTCGTGTTTTGTTAAGTTTTTCTATATGTCTCTTTTTATTTTCTTGTGTGTAATAGTTAGGTGTTCTTGCGTGTAAGAATATGTCGGCTGGTGTTACGTTAATTGTCTTGTGTTTTGTTTTATGATTATATGTGTATAAAATAATTTCGAATTTCGTTTTTCTGTTTTCTATGTTTGAGTCACTGTTAATGATTCGAAGTTTTTCATTAATTGTTCTGTGAAATCTTTCTACGTCTGCAATACCGTTCTTACTTGTGGTTATACTAATGTTTACATTTTCTGATTTTAACCATTGTTGTAATGCTGCACATATGAATGCTGAATCTTTGTCTGCTTTAACTTCGATCGATTTACCCATTCAATTAAAAATTTTTTAAACAGCACGTTTAGCTTCTACATACATATTAAAAACTCTTTGTTTTCTACTATGTAAAAATCCATTACATATTTTTCTCTGATAAAATTTGATTCTGGAGTTAACTTTGTGAAGTAGGTCCAGCGTACATACATACTATACATACACATAGAATAAGGCTTATGAATCAATAGATATAAGACAAAGAAAGAGTCATGAAGACAACAAATTAATAGACATAAGGCAAATAATATGACTTAAGAAGAAAAAAACAAATGAAATGAACGAAATACTTAAGACAAGCCAACAAGTTATACAATTAGTAAATAAGTGATTAAGTAATAATCAACAATAGATAAACACAAGTGAATTACAATGTACTCTTAGAATAAGGAAAGAGAATAAGAATAGGCTTAGCAATGCAAGCAGCGCAGCAAGAGGGCTGGGCAGCGAAGCCGGCGACAAACGATGTGAGGGCTCGCCCGCGACACGCGACCCAATTGTCGCGAGCGAGGGCAGCGAAGAAGCTCGCTGACCTGAAGTGCGAGAACGGCATGAGTAGTTATAAAAGGAGCACGCAACTGAGCAGACGCGATCGCGGAGTCGTAAACAAGAGCCAGCAATAAGAGTAGAAAAGCTAAGTTTGTAAGTAACACGAGAGTGTCCGAACAATAAAAAAGGAAATGAAATAACCCCGAGTCTGCATGCGTTTAGATTAGAAGGTTAGTTGACCTCGTATCCCCCAAGCCGTCGAGGTGCCTACTTTCCGCAGTGCCTGACAAATGTCGCGACACTTGCCTTCATTTCGCGAACGTCTCTGATTTTAAATATAAATATCTTGTGACGTGGACCGTGGACAGACTGAGATCTGTACCCCGGCAAAAATAACTACTTTACAAGTGGCGCCCGAGCAGGGACTTAACGTGAAAGAGGTGTAGTGCAAGTTGGGAGCCAAAACCCCAAACGCACTACTAAAAGTGAATCGTGACAGTCGGGCATACCCGGTCATACCACGCGATCGCGCGCGCGTTAGAAACAAGAGAACAAAAAAAAAAAAACTGAAAGTAACGGCGAGGGCAATAAAAGGTGCCAGATGGTCAGTTGGCGCTGAGAAAAATTTGCCAAAATGTGGTAAGCAGCAAATCGGTCGAAGCTTAGAGTGCACGTGCAGCGAAGTTGAGGTTGAAAGAAGACGCACCAACTAAGCGAACGGGAAGAGCTAAAAGACAGGCGTGAGCGTTCGGCTAGAAAACGGCTAAAATCGCGGGAAACAGTGTCGGTCGTGAAAAGTGATCACAGCGGAGCAGCGCAAACGCTGACTGTGAAAGTGCAGCACACGCTAAAACCCGAACATTGGAATTGGTATTGGGCGTGGTGGCTGATCGTTGTACAGTGGGACGAGAGTGCGAAAATTTTAAATAAACAAAATTTAAATAAAGCTAAATAAAATTTAAATATATTAAATAAAATTTAAATAAATTAAATAAAATTTAATTAAATTAAATATAAAAAAATTAATTAAGTTAAATAAAATTTAAATAAATTGAATAAAATTTAATTAAGTTAAATAAAAATTTAATTAAACACAATTAAAACAAAAAACATACAAATCGAAAAAAAAAATCACGAACAGCGACCATGGAGCACAACCTGAGCTTAGAAGAAAAAGGATGCGACAACCCAGGCGTGGGTCTAGGATGGGTGTACTACTGCCGGAAGGAGGATCTGGAATGAATCGCTCAGGAGCTCAGCATAGAAAGCGCCGGCAAGGTAGAAGAGTTTCGGAAACGGGTATGTGATATAATAAAATTGTGGGGCCATAGCTCGTCAACCTGGAATCGGTTGGGCGAATGGGAGCGGAAATTCACCAAGAGCCGTCATTAGTGAAGGGGCGCGACCCAGACAAAAATCGGAATCCGATTTGTTGGCGTTATCAGGGTCATCAGGAGAATTGCCACCATCACCCAGCCACGTGCGGTTTGCACCGGCCGTTGGCGGATACATAGCTGGATTGACCCCGAACGTACATGTAGTGCCGCCCGTAGGACCGCCCATGACTAGTACCCAGGAGGCCCAGGCGGATTACAGGCAAATGTAGGAGCTCGCTAACAGTCACCGGCATTGCATGGTCGTCCCTGATCAGGTTAGGAAATGGGGTGTTAAGTTTGACGGTTATTCTGACCCACTTGCGTTCATAGAAACATTGGAAGAACGCGCCCAAACGTACGATATAGATCTGAGTCGCATACCGAGAGCGATGAGCGAGGCTTTGACAGGCATGGCAGGTAGTTGGTTCTCAACGAGCGGATTAAGGGACGTGACGTGGGGAACGTTCAAAAGAGAATTTTTAGGATTCTTTCTGCCTCCCCAATACTTTGACAGGCTAGAAAGGGTATAAAGAATACTAAGTCAACCTGAAGAGGCTAATGCGGCACGCCAGTTATACTCCTGAGCAGGAGCTGAAAAGAGTATATGAGAATCTTTCTCGGGAGTACCGCCTATATATTCGACGGAGTGATTTTAAAGACTTGTCTCAGCTAACACAGATAGCCTCAGAGTTTGAAAGCATCTCGGGTCAGGTCCAGGGGGAGACGGGGTACAACCAGACAAGGGTTCTTGGGTATCAAGGTAGGTCCGGTGGCATGGACACACCCGCCAAGCCGCCTAATCCGTTTAGGAGCCCGCCGGCACAGGTACCGTTAGAGCGAAATGAGATTGGTAGTCATCCCGCCACCAGGCGCGATGAAATTTCGAACAACATGATGGGGCATGAACAGGTTAGGTCGGCAGTCGTGAGTCGCGTGTGCTATAACTGCTCACAAGGGGGACACTTTGCCAGAGAATGCCCAAATCCTAAAGTGTTATTCTGTAGACAGTGTGGTGCTCAAAGCGTGAGCGATTTGGCATGTTGCGGTAGTGAGCGGGAAACGGGCAGCCGCGACATCCGGATCGGGATCGGATGAGCGCCGGCGCGAGTCAGTCTTGGAATTAGAATGTCCTCTCAGAGTCGAGAAAAGTCGCATAGTCGCCATGCTGAAGGTCGGGGACCGAGTGGCGAAGGCGACGGTTGACACAGGGGCATCACGAAGCTTCGTGAGCCAAAAATTTTTTGAGGAGATAAAGGCAAAAGGGGAAGTATTCGCAGCAATCGCGAATACTCACTTGGCAGATGGATCGAAGTTAGCAATTAGTAAATTGTTGAGAGTCAAGGTCAAGTTGATCAGCAAAGAAGTGCCGATGGACATGCTCGTAATGCCATCCATGTTAGACAGTCTTATCCTGGGGATGGATTTTCTATGCAAGATGGGGACGACTATGCAGTGCAGTGAGGCGATGCTAATTCTGAAGTGCGCCCGTGCGCCAGCTGAGGCGATCGAAAGAGCCGAGTCAAGGCCAGAGGGGGTGAAGGAGCAAAAGAGACGCGGCACCGGAGGCAAGAAGCGAGAGACTGTCCTGGGGACGCATCGCAGCAAGGATACCACGCTAGCCAGGCAAGGGGCCGGCCGAGACGCAGTTACAGTCGTCAAGGAGCCATCGCTAGGCCAGGTGGAAAGTGCAGGAGCCGAGGCGCCGCAAGGAGGAGACCCCAAGGCATGATCATCATCGGAAGAAGACGTCGCGCAGGAATCAGTATGGCCAGCGGACTTGGAACCAGCCACGCAGGAGTTTTTAAGGACGGAGTTGCAACTCTTCGAGCGATTGAAGGGCGTATCCAACGTAGCCGAGCATTGGATCATCATGAGGGATGACAAGGCGATCAAGCAGAGGTACTACCCCAAAAATCCGGCGATGCATCGTGTGATCGACCAACAGGTGAACGAACTGATAGAGGCGGGGGCAATCGAGCCGTCACGCAGCCCACACAGCGCGCCCATAGTGCTCATCCGTAAGAAGACGAACGAGTGGAGGATGTGCGTGGACTACAGGCAGCTCAACGCACACTCTATACCGGATGCATACCCCGTACCCAGGATAAATCATATACTGGAAAAGTTGAGGCACGCTCGTTACATCTCGACGCTGGACTTGAAGCACGGGTACTGGCAAATCCCAATGGCAGCAAGCAGCAGGGAGTACACTGCATTCACAGTGCCAGGTCGAGGACTGTTTCAATGGCGAGTCATGCCATTCGGTTTGCATTCGGCCGGTGCAACCTTTTAGAGAGCATTAGACACGGTGATAGGCCCGGAGATGGAGCCGCATGCGTTCGCCTACTTAGACGACATAATAGTAATCAGCGCAACAAAAGAGCAACACATAGCAGACCTCAGAGAAGTATTCCGACGGCTGAGAGAGGCCAACCTCAAACTTAATCAAAAAAATGTTCGTTTTTCCAGAAGAAGCTAGTATACCTAGGGCATCTGGTGAGCGAGAAAGGAATCCAGACGGATCCCTCAAAGGTGGAAGCCATGAAAAATCTTAAGGCACCCACAAACCTGAAAGAGCTTAGACGATGCCTAGGGATGGCGTCGTGGTACCGCCGATTCGTGCCCAATTTCACAACAGTGGTACAATCGATGACAGAGCTAATGAAGAAGTCCCGGAAGTGGTCGTGGAAGGAGGAGCAGCAAGCCGTGGTTCAACAGTTCCCCGGAGGATGGATTCCAAAGATGCTGGAGAAGGTAGCCAAGGAACCATCGAAGTATACAGACTATGTGGAAGAAAACGGACAGCTATACCGACACCTGGGTCACCGCGCGGATGACGAAGACTACATCCCGTGGAAACTCTGTATAAGCGAGGAACAAAGGAAGAGAGTACTACTGGAATGCCACGACGCGCCGACAGCCGGGCACCAAGGAGTTCGCAAGACGATCATGAGGCTGTCCCAACGGTACTACTGCCCTGGGATGTTCAGAGATGCAGCCAGGTATGTCAAATGTTGCGGAAAATGCCAATTATTCAAGAACGAACAAAAGAAGCCAGCCGGACACATGCTAACCCGCCAGGTGGCGGAGCCAATGGCAATACTGTGCGCGGACTTCGTAGGACCCCTACCGCGATCGAAACAAGGTAACACAATGTTGTTGGTGTTTCATGACGCTGTGGAATTGGTCCGACATGAGACGAGCAACAGCGGCCACGTTGCAGAAGGCTTTTCGAGAACGTATCTTATGCCGGTTCGGAGTGCCAAAGAGAGATGGAACACACCGCCCCATACTGCCCTCAAGAGAACCCAACAGAGAGAACCAACAGGACGGTAAAAACGATGATCGCACAGTACATCTCCGGAAATCAAAGTTCTTGGGACCAGTTGATACCCGAAATATCGTTAGGCGTCAACACGAGCATCGCGGACTCAACAGGATACCTCGTTTGCCAGCAACGTTGTACGAGGAAAAAACGCCAGGTACAGGAAGCACACCGCAAACGCCGGAACAAAGGGCAGATAGGCTAAAGGAGGTGTTCGACATAGCGCGAAGCAACCAGCAGCGTGCCTCAAAGGATCAAGGGAGAAATTACAACCTGAGACGAAGGGAATAGAGACCGACGATCAACGAACTGGTCTTGTTAAGGACGCACCAACTTTCAAAAGCCAGCGACGGATTCGCAGCTAAGTTAGCACCGAAGTACGAGGGACCATATCGGGTGAAGAAGTTCGTCTCACAAAATGTAGTGCGCTTGGCAAGAGACGGGGAACGGAAAAGCCGAGTTGCAAGCGTAGCACTGCTAAAACCTTTCCAGCAAGAGGGAAAAGAGGCCGAAACGAGTCAGGAAGAAGCGTAACCAGAGGAAAACTTCACAAAAAAAAAAAAAAATATAAACCAGCAAACCTCTTATACTAACCCAAAACTTTTCAAAAACATACATCCAGAATTTCAATAGTAATTTCGTAATAACCAACAATTATGTTTCTCTCAACAGAAAATGAGCAAAGAAACAGTTTTGAAGTTTGAGGAAGGCGCCCACTGGCGGGAAAAAACTAACCAAGGTGGAAGAGGCTTGGGGCGCAAATGGTCCAGCCATTACGAAATATGTGCTCGAGGACACGGTGACGGACACGGTGGGAGATTTCCACGTGATGCAGACGGTCGTCACAACGACAACATTTATCAAAGCCAAGAAAGAGGCAAGCCAATGCGACGACGAAGAAAGCGCGGAAGAAGGCATCCATGGATGGGAAGAGGGGTTGGACGAGAGAGCAACGGAGACAACAAGACAACCAAGCGCACGCCGAGTATGGGCCCCGGGACTATGGTCGGAGGCAACGGACGATGACGACGACGACAAACCGTCGAGTAGCCCCGCAGCCGAGCGACGCCAAGCGCCCCTTACCCCACGGCCGGAAGAGAACCTTGCCCCGGCAGATCCCGACGAGGACATGGGAGCGTTACCCGAAGTCCCAGAGAATTGGACGTGTCACCCGGACACAAACATCGTGACAAAGCGGGCAGTCGAGGAGATTACGCGGGAGCTGCGCGCGCGGAGAAGACGAAGAAACAAGAGAACAAAAAAAAAAAAAACTGAATGTAACGGCGAGGGCAATAAAAGGTGCCAGATGGTCAGTTGGCGCTGAGAAAAATTTGCCAAAATGTGTTAAGCAGCAAATCGGTCGAAGCTTAGAGTGCACGTGCAGCGAAGTTGAGGTTGAAAGAAGACGCACCAACTAAGCGAACGGGAATAGCGAAAAGACAGGCGTGAGCGTTCGGCTAGAAAACGGCTAAAATCGCGGGAAACAGTGTCGGTCGTGAAAAGTGATCACAGCGGAGCAGCGCGAACGCTGACTGTGAAAGTGCAGCACACGCCAAAACCCGAACATTGGAATTGGTATTTGGCGTGGTGGCTGATCGTTGTACAGTGGGACGAGAGTGCGAAAATTTTAAATAAACAAAATTTAAATAAAGCTAAATAAAATTTAAATAAATTAAATAAAATTTAAATAAATTTAATTAAATTAAATAAAAAAAAATTAATTAAATTAAATAAAATTTAAATAAATTGAATAAAATTTAATTAAGTTAAATAAAAATTTAATTAAACACAATTAAAACAAAAAACATACAAATCGAAAAAAAAAATCACGAACAGCGACCATGGAGCACAACCTGAGTTTAGAAGAAAAAGGATGCGACAACCCAGGCGTGGGTCTAGGATGGGTGTACTACTGCCGGAAGGAGGATCTGGAACGAATCGCTCAGGAGCTCAGCATAGAAAGCGCCGGCAAGGTAGAAGAGTTTCGGAAACGGGTATGTGATATAATAAAATTGTGGGGCCATAGCTCGTCAACCTGGAATCGGTTGGGCGAATGGGAGCGGAAATTCACCAAGAGCCATCATTAGTGAAGGGGCGCGACCCAGACAAAAATCGGAATCCGATTTGTTGGCGTTATCAGGGTCATCAGGAGAATTGCCACCATCACCCAGCCACGTGCGGTTTGCACCGGCCGTTGGCGGATACATAGCTGGATTGACCCCGAACGTACATGTAGTGCCGCCCGTAGGACCGCCCATGACTAGTACCCAGGAGGCCCAGGCGGATTACAGGCAAATGTAGGAGCTCGCTAACAGTCACCGGCATTGCATGGTCGTCCCTGATCAGGTTAGGAAATGGGGTGTTAAGTTTGACGGTTATTCTGACCCACTTGCGTTCATAGAAACATTGGAAGAACGCGCCCAAACGTACGATATAGATCTGAGTCGCATACCGAGAGCGATGAGCGAGGCTTTGACAGGCATGGCAGGTAGTTGGTTCTCAACGAGCGGATTAAAGGCCCAACCAAACGTTGATTTCTTTCTTAAAGACTCGCGGCACGCAAAGTTTGAACATATGATACGCCGAGTATCGACCCAAACGATGCTTACGCAAGAGTTCGTTGAGTTATTTTTTTAACGAATGCTGTTAAGACTGAATGCATGGTTTGACTGGAGTGAAAACATGCATGAATGCTGAGCAATACAGAGTTGTCGCTGATTTTTTATTCTATGGAAATTATTTAACAAAATTGTTATATCATCATTTTATTGTTTATAAACACATTGATATAATGCTTTAGATCTATAAAAATATCTATAATATGTTTTTAACATGGTATTACATTAATTGTTAACATTTATTTTCAATGGCATAAACAAAGAGCACATGGCAACAATGTTCCACCGCTAAAGCCATATGGTTTGTTTACATTGCAATATAAGAAGAAGAGACAAAGCACTTAAGCAACGTATGGCTATGCCGATGATTCTCAATGCGTAAGCAAACTTTTCGTTCAGTCTTGCAACGAGTCTTTAAGAAAGAAATCAACGTTTGGGTGGGCCTTAAGGGACGTGACGTGGGGAACGTTCAAAAGAGAATTTTTAGGATTCTTTCTGCCTCCCCAATACTTTGACAGGCTAGAAAGGGTATAAAGAATACTAAGTCAACCTGAAGAGGCTAATGCGGCACGCCAGTTATACTCCTGAGCAGGAGCTGAAAAGAGTATATGAGAATCTTTCTCGGGAGTACCGCCTATATATTCGACGGAGTGATTTTAAAGACTTGTCTCAGCTAACACAGATAGCCTCAGAGTTTGAAAGCATCTCGGGTCAGGTCCAGGGGGAGACGGGGTACAACCAGACAAGGGTTCTTGGGTATCAAGGTAGGTCCGGTGGCATGGACACACCCGCCAAGCCGCCTAATCCGTTTAGGAGCCCGCCGGCACAGGTACCGTTAGAGCGAAATGAGATTGGTAGTCATCCCGCCACCAGGCGCGATGAAATTTCGAACAACATGATGGGGCATGAACAGGTTAGGTCGGCAGTCGTGAGTCGCGTGTGCTATAACTGCTCACAAGGGGGACACTTTGCCAGAGAATGCCCAAATCCTAAAGTGTTATTCTGTAGACAGTGTGGTGCTCAAAGCGTGAGCGATTTGGCATGTTGCGGTAGTGAGCGGGAAACGGGCAGCCGCGACATCCGGATCGGGATCGGATGAGCGCCGGCGCGAGTCAGTCTTGGAATTAGAATGTCCTCTCAGAGTCGAGAAAAGTCGCATAGTCGCCATGCTGAAGGTCGGGGACCGAGTGGCGAAGGCGACGGTTGACACAGGGGCATCACGAAGCTTCGTGAGCCAAAAATTTTTTGAGGAGATAAAGGCAAAAGAGGAAGTATTCGCAGCAATCGCGAATACTCACTTGGCAGATGGATCGAAGTTAGCAATTAGTAAATTGTTGAGAGTCAAGGTCAAGTTGATCAGCAAAGAAGTGCCGATGGACATGCTCGTAATGCCATCCATGTTAGACAGTCTTATCCTGGGGATGGATTTTCTATGCAAGATGGGGACGACTATGCAGTGCAGTGAGGCGATGCTAATTCTGAAGTGCGCCCGTGCGCCAGCTGAGGCGATCGAAAGAGCCGAGTCAAGGCCAGAGGGGGTGAAGGAGCAAAAGAGACGCGGCACCGGAGGCAAGAAGCGAGAGACTGTCCTGGGGACGCATCGCAGCAAGGATACCACGCTAGCCAGGCAAGGGGCCGGCCGAGACGCAGTTACAGTCGTCAAGGAGCCATCGCTAGGCCAGGTGGAAAGTGCAGGAGCCGAGGCGCCGCAAGGAGGAGACCCCAAGGCATGATCATCATCGGAAGAAGACGTCGCGCAGGAATCAGTATGGCCAGCGGACTTGGAACCAGCCACGCAGGAGTTTTTAAGGACGGAGTTGCAACTCTTCGAGCGATTGAAGGGCGTATCCAACGTAGCCGAGCATTGGATCATCATGAGGGATGACAAGGCGATCAAGCAGAGGTACTACCCCAAAAATCCGGCGATGCATCGTGTGATCGACCAACAGGTGAACGAACTGATAGAGGCGGGGGCAATCGAGCCGTCACGCAGCCCACACAGCGCGCCCATAGTGCTCATCCGTAAGAAGACGAACGAGTGGAGGATGTGCGTGGACTACAGGCAGCTCAACGCACACTCTATACCGGATGCATACCCCGTACCCAGGATAAATCATATACTGGAAAAGTTGAGGCACGCTCGTTACATCTCGACGCTGGACTTGAAGCACGGGTACTGGCAAATCCCAATGGCAGCAAGCAGCAGGGAGTACACTGCATTCACAGTGCCAGGTCGAGGACTGTTTCGAATGGCGAGTCATGCCATTCGGCTTGCATTCGGCCGGTGCAACCTTTTAGAGAGCATTAGACACGGTGATAGGCCCGGAGATGGAGCCGCATGCGTTCGCCTACTTAGACGACATAATAGTAATCAGCGCAACAAAAGAGCAACACATAGCAGACCTCAGAGAAGTATTCCGACGGCTGAGAGAGGCCAACCTCAAACTTAATCAAAAAAATGTTCGTTTTTCCAGAAGAAGCTAGTATACCTAGGGCATCTGGTGAGCGAGAAAGGAATCCAGACGGATCCCTCAAAGGTGGAAGCCATGAAAAATCTTAAGGCACCCACAAACCTGAAAGAGCTTAGACGATGCCTAGGGATGGCGTCGTGGTACCGCCGATTCGTGCCCAATTTCACAACAGTGGTACAATCGATGACAGAGCTAATGAAGAAGTCCCGGAAGTGGTCGTGGAAGGAGGAGCAGCAAGCCGTGGTTCAACAGTTCCCCGGAGGATGGATTCCAAAGATGCTGGAGAAGGTAGCCAAGGAACCATCGAAGTATACAGACTATGTGGAAGAAAACGGACAGCTATACCGACACCTGGGTCCCCGCGCGGATGACGAAGACTACATCCCGTGGAAACTCTGTATAAGCGAGGAACAAAGGAAGAGAGTACTACTGGAATGCCACGACGCGCCGACAGCCGGGCACCAAGGAGTTCGCAAGACGATCATGAGGCTGTCCCAACGGTACTACTGCCCTGGGATGTTCAGAGATGCAGCCAGGTATGTCAAATGTTGCGGAAAATGCCAATTATTCAAGAACGAACAAAAGAAGCCAGCCGGACACATGCTAACCCGCCAGGTGGCGGAGCCAATGGCAATACTGTGCGCGGACTTCGTAGGACCCCTACCGCGATCGAAACAAGGTAACACAATGTTGTTGGTGTTTCATGACGCTGTGGAATTGGTCCGACATGAGACGAGCAACAGCGGCCACGTTGCAGAAGGCTTTTCGAGAACGTATCTTATGCCGGTTCGGAGTGCCAAAGAGAGATGGAACACACCGCCCCATACTGCCCTCAAGAGAACCCAACAGAGAGAACCAACAGGACGGTAAAAACGATGATCGCACAGTACATCTCCGGAAATCAAAGTTCTTGGGACCAGTTGATACCCGAAATATCGTTAGGCGTCAACACGAGCATCGCGGACTCAACAGGATATTCCCCAGCATTCTTGATGCAGGGAAGGGTACCTCGTTTGCCAGCAACGTTGTACGAGGAAAAAACGCCAGGTACAGGAAGCACACCGCAAACGCCGGAACAAAGGGCAGATAGGCTAAAGGAGGTGTTCGACATAGCGCGAAGCAACCAGCAGCGTGCCTCAAAGGATCAAGGGAGAAATTACAACCTGAGACGAAGGGAATAGAGACCGACGACCAACGAACTGGTCTTGTTAAGGACGCACCAACTTTCAAAAGCCAGCGACGGATTCGCAGCTAAGTTAGCACCGAAGTACGAGGGACCATATCGGGTGAAGAAGTTCGTCTCACAAAATGTAGTGCGCTTCGCAAGAGACGGGGAACGGAAAAGCCGAGTTGCAAGCGTAGCACAGCTAAAACCTTTCCAGCAAGAGGGAAAAGAGGCCGAAACGAGTCAGGAAGAAGCGTAACCAGAGGAAAACTTCACAAAAAAAAAAAAAAATATAAACCAGCAAACCTCTTATACTAACCCAAAACTTTTCAAAAACATACATCCAGAATTTCAATAGTAATTTCGTAATAACCAACAATTATGTTTCTCTCAACAGAAAATGAGCAAAGAAACAGTTTTGAAGTTTCAGGAAGGCGCCCACTGGCGGGAAAAAACTAACCAAGGTGGAAGAGGCTTGGGGCGCAAATGGTCCAGCCATTACGAAATATGTGCTCGAGGACACGGTGACGGACACGGTGGGAGATTTCCACGTGATGCAGACGGTCGTCACAACCACAACATTTATCAAAGCCAAGAAAGAGGCAAGCCAATGCGACGACGAAGAAAGCGCGGAAGAAGGCATCCATGGATGGGAAGAGGGGTTGGACGAGAGAGCAACGGAGACAACAAGACAACCAAACGCACGCCGAGTATGGGCCCCGGGACTATGGTCGGAGGCAACGGACGATGACGACGACGACAAACCGTCGAGTAGCCCCGCAGCCGAGCGACGCCAAGCGCCCCTTACCCCACGGCCGGAAGAGAACCTTGCCCCGGCAGATCCCGACGAGGACATGGGAGCGTTACCCGAAGTCCCAGAGAATTGGACGTGTCACCCGGACACAAACATCGTGACAAAGCGGGCAGTCGAGGAGATTACGCGGGAGCTGCGCGCGCGGAGAAGACGAACGTCGAGGGACCGGCTCAGGGTGACGGTAGGAGAAGCGGTTTACTCCTTGACCAAACACCCGGACGGCAGGGTCACGGTCACGAAGAAAGGTGGGGGGGGGGGGGGGGGGGGTGTGAAGTAGGTCCAGCGTGAACCTCCCTCACATACATATATATACATACATACTATACATACACATAGAATAAGGCTTATGAATCAATAGATATAAGACAAAGAAAGAGTCATGAAGACAACAAATTAATAGACATAAGGCAAATAATATGACTTAAGAAGAAAAAAACAAATGAAATGAACGAAATACTTAAGACAAGCCAACAAGTTATACAATTAGTAAATAAGTGATTAAGTAATAATCAACAATAGATAAACACAAATGAATTACAATAAGAATAGGCTAAGCAATGCAAGCAGCGCAGCAAGAGGACCGGGCAGCGAAGCCGGCGACAAACGATGTGAGGGCTCGCCCGCGACACGCGCCGGCAAGGTAGAAGAGTTTCGGAAACGGGTATGTGATATAATAAAATTGTGGGGCCATAGCTCGTCAACCTGGAATCGGTTGGGCGAATGGGAGCGGAAATTCACCAAGAGCCGTCATTAGTGAAGGGGCGCGACCCAGACAAAAATCGGAATCCGATTTGTTGGCGTTATCAGGGTCATCAGGAGAATTGCCACCATCACCCAGCCACGTGCGGTTTGCACATAGCTGAAGGGGGTGAAGGAGCAAAAGAGACGCGGCACCGGAGGCAAGAAGCGAGAGACTGTCCTGGGGACGCATCGCAGCAAGGATACCACGCTAGCCAGGCAAGGGGCCGGCCGAGACGCAGTTACAGTCGTCAAGGAGCCATCGCTAGGCCAGGTGGAAAGTGCAGGAGCCGAGGCGCCGCAAGGAGGAGACCCCAAGGCATGATCATCATCGGAAGAAGACGTCGCGCAGGAATCAGTATGGCCAGCGGACTTGGAACCAGCCACGCAGGAGTTTTTAAGGACGGAGTTGCAACTCTTCGAGCGATTGAAGGGCGTATCCAACGTAGCCGAGCATTGGATCATCATGAGGGATGACAAGGCGATCAAGCAGAGGTACTACCCCAAAAATCCGGCGATGCATCGTGTGATCGACCAACAGGTGAACGAACTGATAGAGGCGGGGGCAATCGAGCCGTCACGCAGCCCACACAGCGCGCCCATAGTGCTCATCCGTAAGAAGACGAACGAGTGGAGGATGTGCGTGGACTACAGGCAGCTCAACGCACACTCTATACCGGATGCATACCCCGTACCCAGGATAAATCATATACTGGAAAAGTTGAGGCACGCTCGTTACATCTCGACGCTGGACTTGAAGCACGGGTACTGGCAAATCCCAATGGCAGCAACCAGCAGGGAGTACACTGCATTCACAGTGCCAGGTCGAGGACTGTTTCAATGGCGAGTCATGCCATTCGGTTTGCATTCGGCCGGTGCAACCTTTTAGAGAGCATTAGACACGGTGATAGGCCCGGAGATGGAGCCGCATGCGTTCGCCTACTTAGACGACATAATAGTAATCAGCGCAACAAAAGAGCAACACATAGCAGACCTCAGAGAAGTATTCCGACGGCTGAGAGAGGCCAACCTCAAACTTAATCAAAAAAATGTTCGTTTTTCCAGAAGAAGCTAGTATACCTAGGGCATCTGGTGAGCGAGAAAGGAATCCAGACGGATCCCTCAAAGGTGGAAGCCATGAAAAATCTTAAGGCACCCACAAACCTGAAAGAGCTTAGACGATGCCTAGGGATGGCGTCGTGGTACCGCCGATTCGTGCCCAATTTCACAACAGTGGTACAATCGATGACAGAGCTAATGAAGAAGTCCCGGAAGTGGTCGTGGAAGGAGGAGCAGCAAGCCGTGGTTCAACAGTTCCCCGGAGGATGGATTCCAAAGATGCTGGAGAAGGTAGCCAAGGAACCATCGAAGTATACAGACTATGTGGAAGAAAACGGACAGCTATACCGACACCTGGGTCCCCGCGCGGATGACGAAGACTACATCCCGTGGAAACTCTGTATAAGCGAGGAACAAAGGAAGAGAGTACTACTGGAATGCCACGACGCGCCGACAGCCGGGCACCAAGGAGTTCGCAAGACGATCATGAGGCTGTCCCAACGGTACTACTGCCCTGGGATGTTCAGAGATGCAGCCAGGTATGTCAAATGTTGCGGAAAATGCCAATTATTCAAGAACGAACAAAAGAAGCCAGCCGGACACATGCTAACCCGCCAGGTGGCGGAGCCAATGGCAATACTGTGCGCGGACTTCGTAGGACCCCTACCGCGATCGAAACAAGGTAACACAATGTTGTTGCTGTTTCATGACGCTGTGGAATTGGTCCGACATGAGACGAGCAACAGCGGCCACGTTGCAAAAGGCTTTTCGAGAACGTATCTTATGCCGGTTCGGAGTGCCAAAGAGAGATGGAACACACCGCCCCATACTGCCCTCAAGAGAACCCAACAGAGAGAACCAACAGGACGGTAAAAACGATGATCGCACAGTACATCTCCGGAAATCAAAGTTCTTGGGACCAGTTGATACCCGAAATATCGTTAGGCGTCAACACGAGCATCGCGGACTCAACAGGATATTCCCCAGCATTCTTGATGCAGGGAAGGGTACCTCGTTTGCCAGCAACGTTGTACGAGGAAAAAACGCCAGGTACAGGAAGCACACCGCAAACGCCGGAACAAAGGGCAGATAGGCTAAAAGAGGTGTTCGACATAGCGCGAAGCAACCAGCAGCGTGCCTCAAAGGATCAAGGGAGAAATTACAACCTGAGACGAAGGGAATAGAGACCGACGATCAACGAACTGGTCTTGTTAAGGACGCACCAACTTTCAAAAGCCAGCGACGGATTCGCAGCTAAGTTAGCACCGAAGTACGAGGGACCATATCGGGTGAAGAAGTTCGTCTCACAAAATGTAGTGCGCTTGGCAAGAGACGGGGAACGGAAAAGCCGAGTTGCAAGCGTAGCACTGCTAAAACCTTTCCAGCAAGAGGGAAAAGAGGCCGAAACGAGTCAGGAAGAAGCGTAACCAGAGGAAAACTTCACAAAAAAAAAATAAAAATATAAACCAGCAAACCTCTTATACTAACCCAAAACTTTTCAAAAACATACATCCAGAATTTCAATAGTAATTTCGTAATAACCAACAATTATGTTTCTCTCAACAGAAAATGAGCAAAGAAACAGTTTTGAAGTTTGAGGAAGGCGCCCACTGGCGGGAAAAAACTAACCAAGGTGGAAGAGGCTTGGGGCGCAAATGGTCCAGCCATTACGAAATATGTGCTCGAGGACACGGTGACGGACACGGTGGGAGATTTCCACGTGATGCAGACGGTCGTCACAACGACAACATTTATCAAAGCCAAGAAAGAGGCAAGCCAATGCGACGACGAAGAAAGCGCGGAAGAAGGCATCCATGGATGGGAAGAGGGGTTGGACGAGAGAGCAACGGAGACAACAAGACAACCAAACGCACGCCGAGTATGGGCCCCGGGACTATGGTCGGAGGCAACGGACGATGACGACGACGACAAACCGTCGAGTAGCCCCGCAGCCAAGCGACGCCAAGCGCCCCTTACCCCACGGCCGGAAGAGAACCTTGCCCCGGCAGATCCCGACGAGGACATGGGAGCGTTACCCGAAGTCCCAGAGAATTGGACGTGTCACCCGGACACAAACATCGTGACAAAGCGGGCAGTCGAGGAGATTACGCGGGAGCTGCGCGCGCGGAGAAGACGAACGTCGAGGGACCGGCTCAGGGTGACGGTAGGAGAAGCGGTTTACTCCTTGACCAAACACCCGGACGGCAGGGTCACGGTCACGAAGAAAGGTGGGGGGGGGGGGGGGTGTGAAGTAGGTCCAGCGTGAACCTCCCTCACATACATATATATACATACATACTATACATACACATAGAATAAGGCTTATGAATCAATAGATATAAGACAAAGAAAGAGTCATGAAGACAACAAATTAATAGACATAAGGCAAATAATATGACTTAAGAAGAAAAAAACAAATGAAATGAACGAAATACTTAAGACAAGCCAACAAGTTATACAATTAGTAAATAAGTGATTAAGTAATAATCAACAATAGATAAACACAAATGAATTACAATAAGAATAGGCTAAGCAATGCAAGCAGCGCAGCAAGAGGACCGGGCAGCGAAGCCGGCGACAAACGATGTGAGGGCTCGCCCGCGACACGCGCCGGCAAGGTAGAAGAGTTTCGGAAACGGGTATGTGATATAATAAAATTGTGGGGCCATAGCTCGTCAACCTGGAATCGGTTGGGCGAATGGGAGCGGAAATTCACCAAGAGCCGTCATTAGTGAAGGGGCGCGACCCAGACAAAAATCGGAATCCGATTTGTTGGCGTTATCAGGGTCATCAGGAGAATTGCCACCATCACCCAGCCACGTGCGGTTTGCACCGGCCGTTGGCGGATACATAGCTGGATTGACCCCGAACGTACATGTAGTGCCGCCCGTAGGACCGCCCATGACTAGTACCCAGGAGGCCCAGGCGGATTACAGGCAAATGTACGAGCTCGCTAACAGTCACCGGCATTGCATAGTCGTCCCTGATCATGTTAGGAAATGGGGTGTTAAGTTTGACGGTTATTCTGACCCACTTGCGTTCATAGAAACATTGGAAGAACGCGCCCAAACGTACGATATAGATCTGAGTCGCATAACGAGAGCGATGAGCGAGGCTTTGACAGGCATGGCAGGTAGTTGGTTCTCAACGAGCGGATTAAGGGACGTGACGTGGGGAACGTTCAAAAGAGAATTTTTAGGATTCTTTCTGCCTCCCCAATACTTTGACAGGCTAGAAAGGGTATAAAGAATACTAAGTCAACCTGAAGAGGCTAATGCGGCACGCCAGTTATACTCCTGAGCAGGAGCTGAAAAGAGTATATGAGAATCTTTCTCGGGAGTACCGCCTATATATTCGACGGAGTGATTTTAAAGACTTGTCTCAGCTAACACAGATAGCCTCAGAGTTTGAAAGCATCTCGGGTCAGGTCCAGGGGGAGACGGGGTACAACCAGACAAGGGTTCTTGGGTATCAAGGTAGGTCCGGTGGCATGGACACACCCGCCAAGCCGCCTAATCCGTTTAGGAGCCCGCCGGCACAGGTACCGTTAGAGCGAAATGAGATTGGTAGTCATCCCGCCACCAGGCGCGATGAAATTTCGAACAACATGATGGGGCATGAACAGGTTAGGTCGGCAGTCGTGAGTCGCGTGTGCTATAACTGCTCACAAGGGGGACACTTTGCCAGAGAATGCCCAAATCCTAAAGTGTTATTCTGTAGACAGTGTGGTGCTCAAAGCGTGAGCGATTTGGCATGTTGCGGTAGTGAGCGGGAAACGGGCAGCCGCGACATCCGGATCGGGATCGGATGAGCGCCGGCGCGAGTCAGTCTTGGAATTAGAATGTCCTCTCAGAGTCGAGAAAAGTCGCATAGTCGCCATGCTGAAGGTCGGGGACCGAGTGGCGAAGGCGACGGTTGACACAGGGGCATCACGAAGCTTCGTGAGCCAAAAATTTTTTGAGGAGATAAAGGCAAAAGGGGAAGTATTCGCAGCAATCGCGAATACTCACTTGGCAGATGGATCGAAGTTAGCAATTAGTAAATTGTTGAGAGTCAAGGTCAAGTTGATCAGCAAAGAAGTGCCGATGGACATGCTCGTAATGCCATCCATGTTAGACAGTCTTATCCTGGGGATGGATTTTCTATGCAAGATGGGGACGACTATGCAGTGCAGTGAGGCGATGCTAATTCTGAAGTGCGCCCGTGCGCCAGCTGAGGCGATCGAAAGAGCCGAGTCAAGGCCAGAGGGGGTGAAGGAGCAAAAGAGACGCGGCACCGGAGGCAAGAAGCGAGAGACTGTCCTGGGGACGCATCGCAGCAAGGATACCACGCTAGCCAGGCAAGGGGCCGGCCGAGACGCAGTTACAGTCGTCAAGGAGCCATCGCTAGGCCAGGTGGAAAGTGCAGGAGCCGAGGCGCCGCAAGGAGGAGACCCCAAGGCATGATCATCATCGGAAGAAGACGTCGCGCAGGAATCAGTATGGCCAGCGGACTTGGAACCAGCCACGCAGGAGTTTTTAAGGACGGAGTTGCAACTCTTCGAGCGATTGAAGGGCGTATCCAACGTAGCCGAGCATTGGATCATCATGAGGGATGACAAGGCGATCAAGCAGAGGTACTACCCCAAAAATCCGGCGATGCATCGTGTGATCGACCAACAGGTGAACGAACTGATAGAGGCGGGGGCAATCGAGCCGTCACGCAGCCCACACAGCGCGCCCATAGTGCTCATCCGTAAGAAGACGAACGAGTGGAGGATGTGCGTGGACTACAGGCAGCTCAACGCACACTCTATACCGGATGCATACCCCGTACCCAGGATAAATCATATACTGGAAAAGTTGAGGCACGCTCGTTACATCTCGACGCTGGACTTGAAGCACGGGTACTGGCAAATCCCAATGGCAGCAACCAGCAGGGAGTACACCGCGTTCACAGTGCCAGGTCGAGGACTGTTTCAATGGCGAGTCATGCCATTCGGTTTGCATTCGGCCGGTGCAACCTTTTAGAGAGCATTAGACACGGTGATAGGCCCGGAGATGGAGCCGCATGCGTTCGCCTACTTAGACGACATAATAGTAATCAGCGCAACAAAAGAGCAACACATAGCAGACCTCAGAGAAGTATTCCGACGGCTGAGAGAGGCCAACCTCAAACTTAATCAAAAAAATGTTCGTTTTTCCAGAAGAAGCTAGTATACCTAGGGCATCTGGTGAGCGAGAAAGGAATCCAGACGGATCCCTCAAAGGTGGAAGCCATGAAAAATCTTAAGGCACCCACAAACCTGAAAGAGCTTAGACGATGCCTAGGGATGGCGTCGTGGTACCGCCGATTCGTGCCCAATTTCACAACAGTGGTACAATCGATGACAGAGCTAATGAAGAAGTCCCGGAAGTGGTCGTGGAAGGAGGAGCAGCAAGCCGTGGTTCAACAGTTCCCCGGAGGATGGATTCCAAAGATGCTGGAGAAGGTAGCCAAGGAACCATCGAAGTATACAGACTATGTGGAAGAAAACGGACAGCTATACCGACACCTGGGTCACCGCGCGGATGACGAAGACTACATCCCGTGGAAACTCTGTATAAGCGAGGAACAAAGGAAGAGAGTACTACTGGAATGCCACGACGTGCCGACAGCCGGGCACCAAGGAGTTCGCAAGACGATCATGAGGCTGTCCCAACGGTACTACTGCCCTGGGATGTTCAGAGATGCAGCCAGGTATGTCAAATGTTGCGGAAAATGCCAATTATTCAAGAACGAACAAAAGAAGCCAGCCGGACACATGCTAACCCGCCAGGTGGCGGAGCCAATGGCAATACTGTGCGCGGACTTCGTAGGACCCCTACCGCGATCGAAACAAGGTAACACAATGTTGTTGGTGTTTCATGACGCTGTGGAATTGGTCCGACATGAGACGAGCAACAGCGGCCACGTTGCAAAAGGCTTTTCGAGAACGTATCTTATGCCGGTTCGGAGTGCCAAAGAGAGATGGAACACACCGCCCCATACTGCCCTCAAGAGAACCCAACAGAGAGAACCAACAGGACGGTAAAAACGATGATCGCACAGTACATCTCCGGAAATCAAAGTTCTTGGGACCAGTTGATACCCGAAATATCGTTAGGCGTCAACACGAGCATCGCGGACTCAACAGGATACCTCGTTTGCCAGCAACGTTGTACGAGGAAAAAACGCCAGGTACAGGAAGCACACCGCAAACGCCGGAACAAAGGGCAGATAGGCTAAAGGAGGTGTTCGACATAGCGCGAAGCAACCAGAAGCGTGCCTCAAAGGATCAAGGGAGAAATTACAACCTGAGACGAAGGGAATAGAGACCGACGATCAACGAACTGGTCTTGTTAAGGACGCACCAACTTTCAAAAGCCAGCGACGGATTCGCAGCTAAGTTAGCACCGAAGTACGAGGGACCATATCGGGTGAAGAAGTTTGTCTCACAAAATGTAGTGCGCTTGGCAAGAGACGGGGAACGGAAAAGCCGAGTTGCAAGCGTAGCACTGCTAAAACCTTTCCAGCAAGAGGGAAAAGAGGCCGAAACGAGTCAGGAAGAAGCGTAACCAGAGGAAAACTTCACAAAAAAAAAAAAAAATATAAACCAGCAAACCTCTTATACTAACCCAAAACTTTTCAAAAACATACATCCAGAATTTCAATAGTAATTTCGTAATAACCAACAATTATGTTTCTCTCAACAGAAAATGAGCAAAGAAACAGTTTTGAAGTTTGAGGAAGGCGCCCACTGGCGGGAAAAAACTAACCAAGGTGGAAGAGGCTAGGGGCGCAAATGGTCCAGCCATTACGAAATATGTGCTCGAGGACACGGTGACGGACACGGTGGGAGATTTCCACGTGATGCAGACGGTCGTCACAACGACAACATTTATCAAAGCCAAGAAAGAGGCAAGCCAATGCGACGACGAAGAAAGCGCGGAAGAAGGCATCCATGGATGGGAAGAGGGGTTGGACGAGAGAGCAACGGAGACAACAAGACAACCAAACGCACGCCGAGTATGGGCCCCGGGACTATGGTCGGAGGCAACGGACGATGACGACGACGACAAACCGTCGAGTAGCCCCGCAGCCGAGCGACGCCAAGCGCCCCTTACCCCACGGCCGGAAGAGAACCTTGCCCCGGCAGATCCCGACGAGGACATGGGAGCGTTACCCGAAGTCCCAGAGAATTGGACGTGTCACCCGGACACAAACATCGTGACAAAGCGGGCAGTCGAGGAGATTACGCGGGAGCTGCGCGCGCGGAGAAGACGAACGTCGAGGGACCGGCTCAGGGTGACGGTAGGAGAAGCGGTTTACTCCTTGACCAAACACCCGGACGGCAGGGTCATGGTCACGAAGAAAGGTGGGGGGGGGGGGGGGGGTGTGAAGTAGGTCCAGCGTGAACCTCCCTCACATACATATATATACATACATACTATACATACACATAGAATAAGGCTTATGAATCAATAGATATAAGACAAAGAAAGAGTCATGAAGACAACAAATTAATAGACATAAGGCAAATAATATGACTTAAGAAGAAAAAAACAAATGAAATGAACGAAATACTTAAGACAAGCCAACAAGTTATACAATTAGTAAATAAGTGATTAAGTAATAATCAACAATAGATAAACACAAATGAATTACAATAAGAATAGGCTAAGCAATGCAAGCAGCGCAGCAAGAGGACCGGGCAGCGAAGCCGGCGACAAACGATGTGAGGGCTCGCCCGCGACACGCGCCGGCAAGGTAGAAGAGTTTCGGAAACGGGTATGTGATATAATAAAATTGTGGGGCCATAGCTCGTCAACCTGGAATCGGTTGGGCGAATGGGAGCGGAAATTCACCAAGAGCCGTCATTAGTGAAGGGGCGCGACCCAGACAAAAATCGGAATCCGATTTGTTGGCGTTATCAGGGTCATCAGGAGAATTGCCACCATCACCCAGCCACGTGCGGTTTGCACCGGCCGTTGGCGGATACATAGCTGGATTGACCCCGAACGTACATGTAGTGCCGCCCGTAGGACCGCCCATGACTTGTACCCAGGAGGCCCAGGCGGATTACAGGCAAATGTACGAGCTCGCTAACAGTCACCGGCATTGCATAGTCGTCCCTGATCATGTTAGGAAATGGGGTGTTAAGTTTGACGGTTATTCTGACCCACTTGCGTTCATAGAAACATTGGAAGAACGCGCCCAAACGTACGATATAGATCTGAGTCGCATACCGAGAGCGATGAGCGAGGCTTTGACAGGCATGGCAGGTAGTTGGTTCTCAACGAGCGGATTAAGGGACGTGACGTGGGGAACGTTCAAAAGAGAATTTTTAGGATTCTTTCTGCCTCCCCAATACTTTGACAGGCTAGAAAGGGTATAAAGAATACTAAGTCAACCTGAAGAGGCTAATGCGGCACGCCAGTTATACTCCTGAGCAGGAGCTGAAAAGAGTATATGAGAATCTTTCTCGGGAGTACCGCCTATATATTCGACGGAGTGATTTTAAAGACTTGTCTCAGCTAACACAGATAGCCTCAGAGTTTGAAAGCATCTCGGGTCAGGTCCAGGGGGAGACGGGGTACAACCAGACAAGGGTTCTTGGGTATCAAGGTAGGTCCGGTGGCATGGACACACCCGCCAAGCCGCCTAATCCGTTTAGGAGCCCGCCAGCACAGGTACCGTTAGAGCGAAATGAGATTGGTAGTCATCCCGCCACCAGGCGCGATGAAATTTCGAACAACATGATGGGGCATGAACAGGTTAGGTCGGCAGTCGTGAGTCGCGTGTGCTATAACTGCTCACAAGGGGGACACTTTGCCAGAGAATGCCCAAATCCTAAAGTGTTATTCTGTAGACAGTGTGGTGCTCAAAGCGTGAGCGATTTGGCATGTTGCGGTAGTGAGCGGGAAACGGGCAGCCGCGACATCCGGATCGGGATCGGATGAGCGCCGGCGCGAGTCAGTCTTGGAATTAGAATGTCCTCTCAGAGTCGAGAAAAGTCGCATAGTCGCCATGCTGAAGGTCGGGGACCGAGTGGCGAAGGCGACGGTTGACACAGGGGCATCACGAAGCTTCGTGAGCCAAAAATTTTTTGAGGAGATAAAGGCAAAAGGGGAAGTATTCGCAGCAATCGCGAATACTCACTTGGCAGATGGATCGAAGTTAGCAATTAGTAAATTGTTGAGAGTCAAGGTCAAGTTGATCAGCAAAGAAGTGCCGATGGACATGCTCGTAATGCCATCCATGTTAGACAGTCTTATCCTGGGGATGGATTTTCTATGCAAGATGGGGACGACTATGCAGTGCAGTGAGGCGATGCTAATTCTGAAGTGCGCCCGTGCGCCAGCTGAGGCGATCGAAAGAGCCGAGTCAAGGCCAGAGGGGGTGAAGGAGCAAAAGAGACGCGGCACCGGAGGCAAGAAGCGAGAGACTGTCCTGGGGACGCATCGCAGCACGGATACCACGCTAGCCAGGCAAGGGGCCGGCCGAGACGCAGTTACAGTCGTCAAGGAGCCATCGCTAGGCCAGGTGGAAAGTGCAGGAGCCGAGGCGCCGCAAGGAGGAGACCCCAAGGCAGGATCATCATCGGAAGAAGACGTCGCGCAGGAATCAGTATGGCCAGCGGACTTGGAACCAGCCACGCAGGAGTTTTTAAGGACGGAGTTGCAACTCTTCGAGCGATTGAAGGGCGTATCCAACGTAGCCGAGCATTGGATCATCATGAGGGATGACAAGGCGATCAAGCAGAGGTACTACCCCAAAAATCCGGCGACGCATCGTGTGATCGACCAACAGGTGAACGAACTGATAGAGGCGGGGGCAATCGAGCCGTCACGCAGCCCACACAGCGCGCCCATAGTGCTCATCCGTAAGAAGACGAACGAGTGGAGGATGTGCGTGGACTACAGGCAGCTCAACGCACACTCTATACCGGATGCATACCCCGTACCCAGGATAAATCATACACTGGAAAAGTTGAGGCACGCTCGTTACATCTCGACGCTGGACTTGAAGCACGGGTACTGGCAAATCCCAATGGCAGCAACCAGCAGGGAGTACACTGCATTCACAGTGCCAGGTCGAGGACTGTTTCAATGGCGAGTCATGCCATTCGGCTTGCATTCGGCCGGTGCAACCTTTTAGAGAGCATTAGACACGGTGATAGGCCCGGAGATGGAGCCGCATGCGTTCGCCTACTTAGACGACATAATAGTAATCAGCGCAACAAAAGAGCAACACATAGCAGACCTCAGAGAAGTATTCCGACGGCTGAGAGAGGCCAACCTCAAACCTAATCAAAAAAATGTTCGTTTTTCCAGAAGAAGCTAGTATACCTAGGGCATCTGGTGAGCGAGAAAGGAATCCAGACGGATCCCTCAAAGGTGGAAGCCATGAAAAATCTTAAGGCACCCACAAACCTGAAAGAGCTTAGACGATGCCTAGGGATGGCGTCGTGGTACCGCCGATTCGTGTCCAATTTCACAACAGTGGTACAATCGATGACAGAGCTAATGAAGAAGTCCCGGAAGTGGTCGTGGAAGGAGGAGCAGCAAGCCGTGGTTCAACAGTTCCCCGGAGGATGGATTCCAAAGATGCTGGAGAAGGTAGCCAAGGAACCATCGAAGTATACAGACTATGTGGAAGAAAACGGACAGCTATACCGACACCTGGGTCACCGCGCGGATGACGAAGACTACATCCCGTGGAAACTCTGTATAAGCGAGGAACAAAGGAAGAGAGTACTACTGGAATGCCACGACGCGCCGACAGCCGGGCACCAAGGAGTTCGCAAGACGATCATGAGGCTGTCCCAACGGTACTACTGCCCTGGGATGTTCAGAGATGCAGACAGGTATGTCAAATGTTGCGGAAAATGCCAATTATTCAAGAACGAACAAAAGAAGCCAGCCGGACACATGCTAACCCGCCAGGTGGCGGAGCCAATGGCAATACTGTGCGCGGACTTCGTAGGACTCCTACTGCGATCGAAACAAGGTAACACAATGTTGTTGGTGTTTCATGACGCTGTGGAATTAGTCCGACATGAGACGAGCAACAGCGGCCACGTTGCAGAAGGCTTTTCGAGAACGTATCTTATGCCGGTTCGGAGTGCCAAAGAGAGATGGAACACACCGCCCCATACTGCCCTCAAGAGAACCCAACAGAGAGAACCAACAGGACGGTAAAAACGATGATCGCACAGTACATCTCCGGAAATCAAAGTTCTTGGGACCAGTTGATACCCGAAATATCGTTAGGCGTCAACACGAGCATCGCGGACTCAACAGGATATTCCCCAGCAGGGAAGGGTACCTCGTTTGCCAGCAACGTTGTACGAGGAAAAAACGCCAGGTACAGGAAGCACACCGTAAACGCCGGAACAAAGGGCAGATAGGCTAAAGGAGGTGTTCGATATAGCGCGAAGCAACCAGCAGCGTGCCTCAAAGGATCAAGGGAGAAATTACAACCTGAGACGAAGGGAATAGAGACCGACGATCAACGAACTGGTCTTGTTAAGGACGCACCAACTTTCAAAAGCCAGCGACGGATTCGCAGCTAAGTTAGCACCGAAGTACGAGGGACCATATCGGGTGAAGAAGTTTGTCTCACAAAATGTAGTGCGCTTGGCAAGAGACGGGGAACGGAAAAGCCGAGTTGCAAGCGTAGCACTGCTAAAACCTTTCCAGCAAGAGGGAAAAGAGGCCGAAACGAGTCAGGAAGAAGCGTAACCAGAGGAAAACTTCACAAAAAAAAAAAAAAATATAAACCAGCAAACCTCTTATACTAACCCAAAACTTTTCAAAAACATACATCCAGAATTTCAATAGTAATTTCGTAATAACCAACAATTATGTTTCTCTCAACAGAAAATGAGCAAAGAAACAGTTTTGAAGTTTGAGGAAGGCGCCCACTGGCGGGAAAAAACTAACCAAGGTGGAAGAGGCTAGGGGCGCAAATGGTCCAGCCATTACGAAATATGTGCTCGAGGACACGGTGACGGACACGGTGGGAGATTTCCACGTGATGCAGACGGTCGTCACAACGACAACATTTATCAAAGCCAAGAAAGAGGCAAGCCAATGCGACGACGAAGAAAGCGCGGAAGAAGGCATCCATGGATGGGAAGAGGGGTTGGACGAGAGAGCAACGGAGACAACAAGACAACCAAACGCACGCCGAGTATGGGCCCCGGGACTATAGTCGGAGGCAACGGACGATGACGACGACGACAAACCGTCGAGTAGCCCCGCAGCCGAGCGACGCCAAGCGCCCCTTACCCCACGGCCGGAAGAGAACCTTGCCCCGGCAGATCCCGACGAGGACATGGGAGCGTTACCCGAAGTCCCAGAGAATTGGACGTGTCACCCGGACACAAACATCGTGACAAAGCGGGCAGTCGAGGAGATTACGCGGGAGCTGCGCGCGCGGAGAAGACGAACGTCGAGGGACCGGCTCAGGGTGACGGTAGGAGAAGCGGTTTACTCCTTGACCAAACACCCGGACGGCAGGGTCACGGTCACGAAGAAAGGTGGGGGGGGGGGGGGGGGTGTGAAGTAGGTCCAGCGTGAACCTCCCTCACATACATATATATACATACATACTATACATACACATAGAATAAGGCTTATGAATCAATAGATATAAGACAAAGAAAGAGTCATGAAGACAACAAATTAATAGACATAAGGCAAATAATATGACTTAAGAAGAAAAAAACAAATGAAATGAACGAAATACTTAAGACAAGCCAACAAGTTATACAATTAGTAAATAAGTGATTAAGTAATATTCAACAATAGATAAACACAAATGAATTACAATAAGAATAGGCTAAGCAATGCAAGCAGCGCAGCAAGAGGACCGGGCAGCGAAGCCGGCGACAAACGATGTGAGGGCTCGCCCGCGACACGCGACCCAATTGTCGCGAGCGAGGGCAGCGAAGAAGCTCGCTGACCTGAAGTGCGAGACCGGCATGAGTAGTTAGAAAAGGAGCACGCAACTGAGCAGACGCGATCGCGGAGTCGTAAACAAGAGCCAGCAATAAGAGTAGAAAAGCTAAGTTTGTAAGTAACATGAGAGTGTCGGAACAATAAAAAAGGAAATGAAATAACCCCGAGTCTGCATGCGTTTAGATTAGAAGGTTAGTTGACCTCGTATCCCCCTAGCCGTCGAGGTGCCTACTTTCCGCAGTGCCTGACAAATGTCGCGACACTTGCCTTCATTTCGCGAACGTCTCTGATTTTAAATAAAAATATCTTGTGACGTGGACCGTGGACAGACTGAGATCTGTACCCCGGCAAAAATGTCTACTTTACAACTTGAAACTTAATTTTGTATTTCTATGTTCTGTTTTTGAAATGTTACATATTTGACACTCATTTATAATATTTTGAATTTTATTTTGATAATCTGGGTAATAGTATTTTTCTCTAAACCAATTTATTGTTTTCTTATTCCTGGGTGTAATAATTCGTTATGATTATTATTATTATGATTATTTCTTTGAACTCGGCATATGTTTGTAAGTCTTGTAATTTTAAATTACTTTTCATTGCTTTTATTTTGCTCTCTGGATTTATTATTTTTATGTATTCGTTTTGAAAAGTTGGGAAATCATGGTCGTTGTGAAAATATAAGACACTGTTTTTTGAACATATATATTATTTTATTATTTCTTTTGCTTTTGCAATAGTCATATGTGTATGTGAATTTTATATTTTTTTGTGAAAGTAATTGGTTACATCTGTCTTATTGCCCGATCCTTTGATTAATTCAATTTGCCTAATGTAATGGTCTTTCTTTAATCTGAATATAATTTTGATTGTCTTCTTGGGCACTCTGTATAGTGATTTGATTTGATTTATTTGTTGCTTATTAATCCTAGTGCTACAAGTAGACATACTTATGAATTAATGCACTAGTCACATTTGAAAATTACTGTTTAAGATTACAAAAGTTATAAATACTTATATACTAAACATTTAAGAAGAGTTTGCAATTAAAAAAAAATATTAATCATATTGACTATTAAATACCTTAACTAAAATTGCTATTGTTATTATTATTATTATTTATTATTATTAATATGCATTATGTATCTTCAAACATGTTGCTGTAAATATGATTTTAGCTTAGATCGAAAACCTGATGTGCTTCTAACGGTCTTAATTTCAAAAGGCAGCTGATTCCAAAGTCGGGCACCCCATACAAAGAACTGCCTGTCTGGAGCTTGCAAGCTTAGTTCTTGGACAGACAACATTACAGGTTCTTAATGATACCGCAAAGCGTAATTTGTCATATAAATAGTCCGACGTTCTTGTGTATATTATTTGGTGTAGCAGATTTAAAGTATTGTACTTCGTCTAGTTTTTTAAGTCTAAGTCAAAAATACGATTTGCAAAACATGTAACATGAACATACCTACTAAGTCCGAACGCGTAACGTGCTATACTATTAAAGGCTACTTTAAGCTTATGCTGACTAGCAATATCACAATTAGCAAATATTTCTATGCCATAAAATAGTATCGGGGTAAGAAGAGTTTTGGCGACGGTTATTTTTGTTTTAACCGGCAGCCAGGGCTGTGTGAGCGCTAGCTGCCGAAGAACGCCATAGGTCTTTCCCACCTGGTCTTTCCATGTAAGTGCATTATTGAATGTTATTCCTAAGTTGTCAGCCTTATCCACATACTTTATTTCTACATTATTAACGCACAGTTTACCTAAGTTGCCAACATTAAGTATTTTCTTATAAATAACAATACATTTACACTTAGAGGGGTTCAAACAAAGGCCATTGTTACTTGCCCATCGAAATACACGTAACAGATCATTATTACAAAACATGACACACTGGTTAATCTGACTTAAAGGACGACTCACATATAATTGGACATCACCAGCGTACATATGAGCTTCACACATAGATAAAACATTTGGAAGATCATTACCATAAATTGCAAAGAGAAGAGGACCAAGAATTGACCCCTGTGGAACACCCCGGGTTGTTGTTATGAGATCGGAGGTGGCGTGTTGTACAACGACGGCCTGTTTTCTATTGAACAAATATGAGGACACAAGCTTAACTGCCGTGTTGGAAAAGTTATACAGTTTGCTTAACTTTGTTGTCAAAATTTCGTGGCTTACCGTGTCAAAAGCTTTACTAAATTCAAGAAGCATTAAAAAAGTAACTTCGCTGTTGTCCATATGGCTTCTTATGTCCTCAACAATTTTTAAAACGGCGGTTGTACAGCTTTTCTTTTCATAAACCCGGATTGCTTGTTACTAAGAAAGTTGTTGGTGTCCATGAATGTTGAGGTTTGTGTTGCCAACAATTTTTCAAAGGCTTTGGTTAAAAATGGTAGTATAGCTATGGGTCTATATTCATTTTTATTTTTAGGGATGGGTGTAATTTTCGCAATTTTCCACATCTCTGGAAATGTGGATGCTATAACGCATTATTTAAAATATATGTTATGTGTCGTAAAACAAGTGGTAGTAACATTTTAATAAACTTTGGACTAATTCCATCTATTCCACTTGCATTTGACTTGATTGTGAGGATTGCATTATGTACATCACATTAACTCACACCCACAAAATTAAAACAGCTAGAACAATTATTTAACGACACAGAATTGACATACGGATTAAATGTAGCTGGACGAACACTTATGTTGACAAGACTACGATTGAGAACATTTACGTCCAGGTCGTCATTTATCACAGATTTACTTTTTCCTATTCCTACGCTCTTCAACTCTTTCCAAAGCTTTTGCGATGAATTTATTCCATCAAACTTACTACCATAAAACCTACGCTTAGCACTATTAATCAAGTCATTAACCTTACGCCTATTGATCTTAAATAGTTGAAGCAGTTGATCAGTCTTGTAGTGTTTCCACTTCTCATAAAGCTTGTCCCTGTATTTTATTGCACTTGTAATATCACTGCTAAACCATGGGTTTAGCTTCGGCTTAACAACAATGGTTCTAAGCGGTACATGCTTATCGTACAGATAGGCTATATTTCTTTGTAGCAGGCCTAGCTGGGTGTCCACAGAGGGACTGTCCCAATCACACGTACTACAGTAACTGAATAACGTCCTAATATCTATATTCATAAAATCCCTATATTGCATAGTTTGGTTAATATAGTCAAGTTGTGTGTTATAGGTCATAAAAATAAGATCATGTTTAGAGAATTTAGGTACTGATATTTGGTCATACAACATAACTTTATCCATATCATTTACGAAAATGATATCGAGAAGTGTATTAGTAGTTTGTGAAAAATGTGTTGGTGTTGAAGCATTAACAAGGTTTAGGCCAAGTGCGTTGAAATCGGGTAATAAAGTTATTTCTTGGATCATATTACTATTTAGGTCACCAAGTATAATTACATCAGTGTAATTAACCGATACGTTTTCAATTGAATTAATCAAGCCTGAATAATCTAAGTTCTTATTCGCCCTATACACACACCGTATACACCGTTTAGATCAAGAAATAAATATTCAATTTGGCTGTCTGGGGGATGAGTTAATACAACCTTACACCTAATTCTTTTTGTTACATACACAGCTACACCATCTGCAGACTTACACGATCAGAACGAAAAACATTGAAGCCATCACAAATAATCGACAGGTCACTTAATTCTGGGACAAACCACGTTTCAGAGACACATACAATATCAACATTGGAATTTACAAAGATATTACGAAGTCATCCATCTTCTTAACAAGGCTTTGAGCATTTATATGGCAAATTTTTAAACCGCGAGTCTGCTTACATAAAACTCTAACCATGGCATGGTTGCCCACTTTGGAATTATTTAGGGTTATGGACATCTTAATAGTTTGAATTTAGAACCTAACTGAAGCACACCGGAATATGTTACAATACTTAACACTAAATATGTATTAACAATAATAACAACAACAATAGTAGGAACGTAAATTAATGTAAAGTACAAATAAAAATAAGAATATATACGAAAATCGTGACATATGCAAAACTCATAAACAAAGACAAATTCAAATTGACGCTCATTCAGGCGCAGCATTAGCAGAAATTGTAGAGCTTTCGGCTTGAAGTTGTAAGAGCTTTTGAAAGCTCTCCACACACATTGGCTCTGCCCTCTCACTGCTTTTAACATAAACGCATGAGCGTCGGCAGAAAACTGCAGATAAAACTTTTTGTCGCTTCATCTTCATAGACTCTTTAAACACAGCGTGGTTCTCTCTTTTCAGCTGTTCGTGGATGTAGAAGGGCGTGCACGCGTCAAATCCCAACAACTGCAAGTTTAGTAGTTGCTTTGTCGTCCGCCGATACTCTCCCGCTGCCCGCATGAGAGAGATGTTGTCACGTGCGTGTTCTAATTTAATAATTATTGCGGAGTAGACAACAGGGTTTAAATTTTTTGCTTGTTTGACCCTCCATATGTCTTTAAGTTTCGGTGCCTATGTCATTCCCAAGGAAAAACATAAGGTGTTGAAGACTGTTTTCAGTGACTCCCCCTCACAGAACGGGACCCCATGCACGCGGAGGTCATTTGCCACTTCTGCAGTTGATAGTGTCAACATTTTTGACTCAAGCAAGCCCACCTGTGCCTTTAGGGAGTCCAACGCAGCAGCATCTCTCTCCAGTTTTTCAACGCGCACACCGATTTTTTGCATCTCTGCACTCATGCCGTCCAGCCGCTCACAGAGAGAGTATGCGCGCTTCATATTCACTCATTTTTCGAGCTATCATATCAGCATGCTCCCCAAGACGCTGGCCGATCAGCTGCAAAATAGGTTCCAAGCCTGGCGCCTTAGCCTGCTTAATGTCTCCAATTAAGTTTGCGCGCAGTCTCTTTTGAATCGGTGCCATTGAGTTGATTTGATTATTTGTTTCCCGCAAAGTCACTGAGTGTTTTTGTTAAAGTGAGCTTTTATTCTATGTGTTTCGTGCTCACATTCGTTGCCAAAGTTCTTTCTCTTTAATTGTTTGTTATTGTAATTTATGTTTCCCGCGTCAAGCTGAGAGCAAAATTAATTTGATTGTTTTTCGTTAATTGTGTATTAATTTAGCACAACATTCAAACAGATCATATGCCACTGTGTAGATCACAACTAACTGTTGCGGAACGCAAAATAAAAGCATCTGCTTAGACTGACGTGCAACGTCATTTTGACAAGTTGTCTCGTTAGATTCTTCTCCTAATAGATTTTCGTCAAGTTGAATACGTGACAATGCGTCTGCTACGTGATTTTCTTTGCCTGGTAAATACTTGATTGTGTAATCAATTTCATTTAATTTTATTTTATTTTATTCTATTTATTGTTTAGCCATACTAATGGTTTATGATCACTTAAAATTTCAAATTTTCTGCCATATAAATAAGTTCTTAATGTTTTTGTTGCCCAAACTATTTCTAATACAGTGGACCCTCAGTTAACGAACGCCCCGCATAACGAACATTTCGCATAACGAACACTTTTTTTTGGCAAAAAAGTTTCACTTAACGTACGAAATTTCGCATAGCGACCAACGAAAAAGGGGGTATTCTCAATTGCATGTAAAATTTCTGTCTGTGTTTAGCAACGAAATAGGGGAAAATCGCGAATACACATTATAGTGCTGTCTGTGTATAGCTTTTGTTTCATAATTGTGCATTTTGTTTTATTTTTGTGTATACATAATTGCATCAAACATAAAAATTGCAAAATAACATGCCTTCAAATAAGGATTCAGAGAGACAGAAAAATAAAAGAGCCAAAATAACTATTGAAATGAAAATGAAGATCATTGAAAAACATAAACGAGGTTTTGGGTGTGGCTGATTTAGGACGTTCGTTCAACTTATCGAAATCAACGATTTCTACTATCCTTAAGAATAAGGACAAGCTTGGGGTGATGAATGCTGCAAAGGGAGTATCAAGATTTTCTTCGCAACGACCACAAATTCTCGATGATGTTGAAAGTTTGCTTCTGATATGGATTGACTAAAAGCAAATGCAAGGTGACACAATTTCGCAGATTATAATTTGTGAGAAGGCTAAAACGCTATTCAAAAATCTTATTGAAAAGTCACCAGGGACATCAACAGTGAGAGGAGAAGAGTTCAAAGCAAGTAAGGGGTGGTTCGAGAGTTTTAAAAAACGTACTGGTATTCATAGCGTTATGAGACATGGTGAAGCAGCAAGCTCCGACGCGAATTCAACAAGCTTGTTGCTACTGAGGGTTACTTGCCCCAGCAGATTTTTAATTGCGACGAAACGGGTATTTTTTGGAAAAAGATGCCCAAGCGCACGTAAATAACAGCAGAGGAGAAAGCAATTCCTGGCCACAAGCCAAAGAAAGACCGCCTAACTCTGCTTTTTTGTGCCAATGCAAGCGGCGACTTGAAAATAAAACCACTTCTTGTCTATCATTCAGAGAATCCACGTGCCTTCAAAAAGCATAATGCCGACAAGAGCAACCAAAATGTCACGTGGAAGTCCAACAGTAAAGCTTGGGTGACACGTGATATTTTTACTGAGTGGATCAATAAAGTTTTTGGCCCCTCTGTGCAGAAATATTTGATTGAGATGAATTTGCCCCTTCGTGCCTTGCTTACTATGGACAACAATCTTTTACATCCACCAGGCTTACAAGATGATCTCACTGAAGAGTTGAAATTTATCAAAATTCAATTTTTGCCTCCTAACACAACCCCATTGCTTCAGCCCATGGATCAGCAAGTTATATCTAACTTCAAGAAGCTCTACACTAAAGAACTTTTCCAGCATTGCTTTGAAGTGACTGAAAAAACAAATCTCACTCTAAAAGAGCTTTTAGAATTGCAATGTGCTTTGCAGCAAGATGTTGAAAAGACAACTTTATCAGACGAGGAGATAACAGAAGACCAGCAACCATCTAGTGCAATCAGAGAAATGCTCAAAGCATGGGAGTCTGTAGCATCATACGTTAAAAAGCATCACTCCAATCAGTCAGTGGCTATACGTGCAACAGAATTATTCAACGATAGTGCTGTGTCTCATTTTAAACAAATTTTAAAGTCCCGTCAGAAACAAACGACTCTAGACAGTTTTTTGTTTAAAAAAAATAGCTATGCATGTACCTATTCTCAAAAATATGTCTTTTCCAAACTCTTTCTTTTAAACATTTCAGATTGTCTCCTTCCGTCCAAGACATATTCAGTTCTTTATGTTACTTTCTTTCAATAAAAGTTTAAATCTTAAAATACTCGATTTTTTTTTTTGACCTGGAACGCATTATTTGATTTTACATTGATTTATATGGGAAAATTGGTTTTGCTTAACAAACGTTTTTCATAACTTACAAGATGCTGGAACGAATTAAGTACGTTAACCGAGGGTCCACTATAGTTCCTTTTCTATTGCTGAGTAATTTTCTTCATGTTTGTTTAGTGTTCTACTAGCGATGCACACTGGTTTATGATTTTGTGTCAATACTGATCCTAATGCTACATTGCTAGCATCTGTTGTAAGACAAAATGGTTTATTATAATCTGGATGTGTAAGAATTGGGTCTGAAGTTACAAGTAATTTCAGCTTTTCAAAAGCTGCAATATATGGTTCCTCCTGCGAAATTTGGAATGAGTTTTCTATAAAATCCACATAAACCTAAAAATTGTGTAACTTGATTCGGAGTCTTAGGTATTGGATAATTTCTAACGGTAACAATTTTATTCGGATTTGCTTTTATTCCTGCAGTAGTTACGATATGGCCTAGAAATTCTGTTTCCTTTTTTAAAAATTCACACTTGTCTGATTGCAATTTTAAGTTGGCTTCTCTTAGTTTTGTGAATACCTTATTTAGTGATAAAATATGTTCTTCCAATGAAGTGGAGTAAATAATAATATCATCAAGATAGACCAAACAACCTTTGTAGATTGAATCTTCCAATAAGTTGTTCATGCAACGTTGAAAAGTTGCTGGTGCATTTTTTTGACCAAACGGCATACGGGTTAATTCGTAATGGCCATGTTTAGTGAAAAACGCTGTCTTAGGTATTGATTTGGGTTCCATTTGAATTTGGTGATAGCCTTTTGCTAGATCGAGAGTTGTGAAGTATTGGCATCGGCCAAGCTTATCTAAAATTTCATCCATTATTAGAATCGGAAATTTATCATCGATTGTGGCTTCGTTTAAGTATATGTAGTCTATTACTACTCTATATTTTTGCTTACTAGAGGCATCCATTATTTTTGGAATTACCAAAACTGGCGACTTGTACGAGGAATGAGATTTTCGTATAATTCCCTGGTCTAACATTTCTTTGACTTGTTTGTCAATTTCTACGTGCTGACTATGCGACAATGTATACGGTCTCTTGTAAATAGCATCTTCATGCTTTGTTATTATCGAGTGTTTTATAGTACTAGTGAAAGTCAAATTGTCGCCTTCGTGGTACTGAATATCTCGAAATTTATGTAATATTTGTGAAACGGCATTTTTCTCTTCGTCATTGAGATGGTCTAATCGATATTCTTTGGACTCTCTTAATTCTTCTGCTATTGCAAATGTTAAGTGGAAGTCTCTTTCGGAAGGTGGATCTAAACATTCTGGTTCAGTTTCTTCTTCTAAATTTATGTTGGTATCGTATTTGAATACGAACCTATATTCTCATAAAACTACTGCTCCTTCCTTATAATCAAGTTTTGCTTAACAAGTTTCCAAATAATTTCTTCCTATTAATATGCCATAATAATTTGAAAATGTGTGTAAATAAACTTTTTGTTTAGTTGTATTAAGTTTGCATGTACCTATTGTTATACTTTCTGTTAATTCAATATCGCCATTAATTGTGTGAACGTTTAAATGATCTTTATCGATTTTAAAATCTAAAAAGATTTTATTCATAATGTTAATGGAAGAACCAGTATCGATTACGCACCTAAGTGGTTTATCGTTTATAATAATGAGTATGAATGGGTTTCCGGTTTTTTAGGATTCCGAGCCTTGTGCTTGAAAATTTTCAGATGTGTCCATTTTTGACACACCGCTGTTACTCTCTCTTTGTCTTTTTTGTGGCTGATTAGCTTGGTTATACGCTTGTGCGGTAGAAGGTCTGTTCTGGTGATAGATTATTGGGTGTTGTTGCCTACCTTGTTGGAGTTTATTATGAAATTCGTTAAAATTCTGTTTGTTTTCCTTTTGGTTGTACTGTCTGTTAGTCTGGTTGTAGATTGGTTGGTTGTAGTGGTTATTTATTATTATGGTTTAATTATTATGGTTAAAAGTCAGCTGATACTTTTTGCCTGAATTATTTTTATTCGAACTTTGGGGTTGGTTGTCTTTAGTTTTTTCAATCACACTATTTTCGTATAATCCCTCCCTTTGGGCGGCTATTTTTAGCAAATGGCTAGTCGAGATGTCATCTCTTTCTAGAATCATAACTATCCTATCAGGAATTTTTCTTTTTATTATGCCCTGTCCTCATTAGGACTGCATCATGCATCTTTGCATCATGAGCGATGATGCTAAGCATCTCCCATACAAATTGTATGGGTGCTAGATATGGCAGATGGTGCCGTCTAGCCAAGATGCGTATACATCGCGTGTAACAGTACTCGATACTCTAAAAATATCTCTGTTATGCACGATAATTTCTACTATCGACAGCAAAGTGACACCACTAGTCACTTGTTTACTGCAAAACTGAAATTGAAAATGGCAACCGGTAAAAATCAAATGAATTTTATTATTATACTAAACAAAATAACTCATTGCAACTCTTTCAGCAGAATTAATTAGATATGTATGGAGCGATGAGGCCACACTGGTGTTGCTGAACCTCTGGGAAGAGAATATTAGTGGTCTCCGAGGCATAAGAAAAAACCAACATATATATATGGAAATGGCGAACAACATGAAAAAGTATGGGCCATCCGCAAAGGAAATAAAAACAAAATTGGAAAACCTGCAACGGAAATATAAGTAAGTTAAATAAATGTCTTTTACAGCAACTTCTTAACCCTTTGATTATTAATTTGCATACAGGACAGAGAAGGCCATGGTTGGACCGTCCGGTGGAGCACCTTCGGCGTGGGAGTATTTTGATACAGTTGAAAAAATATTAGGTGTATCACACTCAATAAATTTTAAGGAAAAAATGCTAGAGAGCAATGGTAAGATCATATCCATACATAAACAATTGCATACATTAAAGTTTCTAAAATTGTTTCAGACTTTTCTTCTGCGCCACGGGCATGCGAAGAGCCAACTGAAAAACCACAAAATTCCGCCAAAAAACGCAAAAGGGATGTGAGCCATGAGCTAATACAAATAGAGAAAGAAAAATTAGAGCTTGAGAGAGAAAAACTCAAAGTATTTCAGCGAGTCGCAGAGGAAAACAAGGCGTTTCACCAAAATATATTAAAACTTTATGAAGTTTAACATATTAAATAAAACAACTTTATTTAGAATAAAATTATGACTTAATTTAATTATTATTATTATTAAAATATGTCGCAAGCGATTTTCTTATATTTTCGGCAACATCGTTGATGTTACCCAGTTGTGCAGCTTGATCAGGCTGCAGCCTGTCCACCGGCACATCCGTTTGCCAACTGTCCTGTATATTGCACATGTTAGTGTTGAAAAAGTTGTGCAAAATACAGCAGCATATTATTATGTATTTGTTGTTTTGTTGGGCATTTTCTAATCCCCTTCCTATGCGACGAAAGCGCGCTTTGAGTTGCCCGAAAGCAATCTCCACAACTCTCCTCACTTTTGCGAGGTTGTAATTAAACGCACGTTGTTCCTCGGATGCCTCTAAATAGAAGGGGTACGGCTTCATGACTGATGTTGTGAACCTGAAAGCCGAGTCCCCCAAAATGAAAACAGGAATCTTGGCTCCACAGATTTGTTTTGCATTGTCCTGGAACAAAGTCGACGCACTTATAAAACTCTTTAAAGAGGATTGCTCATAAATTTGAGAGTCGTGAACTCGGCCAGGTACACCAACATTTATGTACGTGAATCTGTAACTATAAATTGTGTTAGCTATACTTGGTTATTTATATAATAACTATGCAAAGACTTACCGATAATCGACCAGAGCAAACAATACAGTTGAGTACCAACCTTTATAGTTTCGGTAGTCAACTGCGTGCTCTGCCGGCGGTTTGATTTCAATGTGGCAACCATCTGTAACCAGAAAATACATAGATTTAAATGAATGCTTCAAATTACAATTGCAATTATTTACCCATTGCTCCAAAGCATTGTGGAAATCCCAGGTTTTCGAAGCCCTTCACGCAGTCAACCAATTTATCTTGCGTTAAGAAGTTCGGTGGCATGTATTCGTCTGCCAACTTGGAAATAACTTCCATACAAAAATCAATGAGAATAGACCCAACCATAGTTTTTGAAATACCGAACAGTCTTCCAACTGTTCGGTACTCAGCAGACGATCCCAACGTGTATAAAGCAACGGCTATGCGCTTATCGAGGGGAATAGCCTGGCGAAACGTGGTGTCCATCTTTGCCAGCCCAGGCAACCGAGCTACCAGCATGTCAAAAACTCTCCTCTCACACCTAAAACTTTCTTTAAAAAACTCGTTCGAGTTTTGCGGTACATCGCGCTCCCAAAAACTTCCAGACCGATTCTATATTATATAATGTAATTTCATTAAATTAAATGCATAATTTTTCAATATAATATGCCATACGTACATATTTCCACACGCTACGAACGCTCTCTGTATGATTTAACGATGAGCTCGACGACCCACTTAAATTTAACATTAACTGCGCCTCCACCTTAGCGTCGTTTTCCAAAATAGATAGTAAAATCGGATCCATAATAATTATAATAATAATTTCACACTTCTTGCTAGCTGAACACACAATTTATAATTGTAAACTGTCAACAAGATGCAGACGGTGATGCAGTGTATGAGGACAGGTCTCCGTCTAGTTATCGATAATTGCTGTAAATGCTGATGTAAAGTGCCAGTGAGGAAACCCTATTACATCTTTAATTGTATTATTCATTGCATTAGTATAAACCAATGTATTGTTTTGATTATTTTGTAACGTTAACGTGTTTGTGATAACGTAAGACTTATTTTCTAGTTCGTCAATGAACTTACGTAGATTTCCATTATAATGGGTGTTATATAACTGCCTTAGTAATTCCTCCGTAGGTGTTTGGGTAGAGTATTCCTTTACTAAAGTTGCTTTTAGGTCCTTCCACTTGTTCGCACATGAAAGATGTGAACTCCTTTGTGCCTCTCCATTAATCTGAAGTTCAATGCCAATGTAGATCACATACTGCTGCCCTATATCGGAAATTGGCCATAGTTTGCGGATGAATTCGATCCTCTTCGTAAATGCGCAAAGTTCGATTATATTTCCACTAAATGGTGGCACTTGTCTTATTTGCATCAACGCTTGGTTTAATTCGACATCACTTAGTATGATTGCCATTGTGTGTTATTTATTTTTTTTTTTTTGCACTTAAAAAAAAAACGAATATGTTTTGTTCTTGTTATAGCTATTTTTTGTTCGAAATCAATGTTCACAAAAATACTTTTTTGTTCATCGAGGTTGCATTTGTTTTATTTGAACTTCACTGTTTTTAATTTCTTTCGACACCATGAAATGTGTCTCACGCACGTACATAGTTTCTTTTGCAGATAGGTGTACTAACATTTGTTCGACCAAGTTGCCAACTTGATGAAGTTTTTGTCACGACAAGTGAAGACGTTTTTTGAGAAAGGCTCCGCAGATAAGCTGGTACAGGTTTTTGCAGCAAACGTAAAGTCGAGCTGTTACTCGGAACTTCCGAGTCAGAAGTATTAAAAATAGCAGAATTCTTTTATGCAATTCCTCCGCACAATGCAAATTGCGAAGGGTTTTTTTTGGTGATAAATTCGCAGTGATCAGACGAAAGAAATAGGTTACTGGTGGAGAATGTTGAATACTTAATGATTGTTCAATTAAATTTTGTAGACATGAGTTGTTTGAACTTTTATAATGAATTGATGGACAAAAAAAATATTAGTGAATTGAAAAAAATAGGCAGTGTGGAGAAGTACAATAATAAGTAAGCTAAAATAATTAATAAATATTAATAAATTTACGTAGTTGTAATGACGTATGGCCTGTTAAGTTAAATGGCTTATTTCAATTTGTAATGAATAAAAATATGTGAGCATTAAATTTGTAATGAACAAAGATATCAATATTAAAATTGTGGGGCGGGGGGGTTGTCTTCGAACGTCCCGGAATGGCCTGAGCCCCAGGTGGTCACCCTAGTCAAGTATCGCACGTTTTAAATTGTATGCACTTATGTATTTTACACACTATCCTACCGGCTGCGCCAATAAAATTGTAAGTTGTGTAGAGGTTTAAACAAAAATTGCAACACGAATAAGTTTGATTGAAGTCATTATTAACAACTTTATTACTATTGTTTTGAGTTTAAAAAGTTAAAAGGTTTGCTGAACACGATGTTAATATGCAGAACCCAAATCTAAAACTGATTTCTTAATACTAATGCTACATAAAGCAAACCTCGGTTTGAACTTATTACTTGAGTCTTTATTGAAAATAATGCTTGCGTTGCCGATCCCACGCTTTTACATGAGTGAGAATCACTCATGCCAGATGTTTACGTTAATTTCTAAGAAATACCGAAATAAGCTTACGCTAAAGCGTGAGATATGTTTATGTCTATATATTATTAAAGATATGATTGTGGAGTAGGTGTAAGTGAATATCTTACTATATATATATTTAAAAATAAACAGGAGAATGTTGGCAAACATGTTTCGAAAGAAAAGAAAAAACAACAGATGTAATGATTGCAAAGGTAGGTGGGTGGGGGGGGGGGGTAAAATGTTGAAAATATGCTCACACAGGTACTTAGAGTTTACTGGCGCAAGCAGCGCACAACATAAACTGCAGAGAGCAGAAAAACAGTTAAAAATATTTTGGAGATGGCGCAGGGCGCAAACATAGGTTATTTACCTTTCTATTAGTATTTCCAGCAACAACAATTGCATTTGCAAAAATAATGCGAAACACAGAGTCATGGCCGGCTAGTGGTGTAAGTTCCGCGTCGATCAAGTGTTATCGAACCGCAGACCAGACGAAAAGCTGCGACGGAGCTGGATGCTAACATAACGTTGTTGGGGGCGTCAACATTCAAACCGGGCATGAATTTTGAAAAGGTTCGAAATCTGGACGCAAATGGAAGGGGAGTGTGAGGAGCCATATATTAAATATAGCGCCTCACAAATCACGAGCTGGAGAAGATCCGCAGCCGAACCTGCCTTGCGGCGAATACTCAGGCTGTCTCGCTCTGACACAGGATGTCAGCGCTCAGGTACGTGTTTGACTCATGGGAGTCATAAATCACGTACCGTTAATGTCGCGGCAGAGAGTCGTTAATGTGCGAGCGTTGCACTAGAGGATCTAGTGAGCACCATCACACCAACGGCAGGCGTAATTGGCAACAACCAGGAACCGTTGTTGCTAGGCAGAAAGTTCTAGAAAAACGATCACGCCACCTTTGCCCTTGGCGCGACATTGACAACACTGACAGGCGCCGGTCCAGCGGGGCAGCAGAAGGTATAAAAGGAGCAGTGCGCCACAGGTCGTGGTCGCAGTAAAAATCGAGATAAGAGTCGGTTACAAACGAGAGTTAATCGAGAGTAAAACCGAGTGCGGAGGAAATCAAAGCGTAAAACGGAGTTATTTGTAAAAAAAATAGTGACACCCGCAAGGACACGCTTAAGGATATTTACAGGAAAATATCCTTAAGAATAGCAAATAATTATAAAACGTGTAAAACTTTCAGTACGATCAATAAACAAGCTTTGTGGTGTGATGAAACTGTGCAGCAACCTCTAGCCAAACTGGACACCAGACTGATGAGCCTGGCGAAAGTATATGATAAAATTGTGTAACCAAATAGCAGTTTAAAATATATGTATTGAAACAAACAAATCGTGTTATTATTGCCGAAGCCGACACAAAATATAAATTTGTTGGCACGTTCCCATCACACCGTCACAAGTTCCCTTAGCCCGGCTAAAGCCCGTGACAGAAATAGGTTCGTTACACCCGATATATCTGATTATTCCGTTTTGCCTAATAAGTATAACCTGTACAGATGCGATCGCACCTCCCGCAAGGGGGGCTGTGTTCTCATTGATTCCCGTTGATTCTTGTATTTCCTCACAGAGAAAAAAAATGCAACGTAAAATCTAAAATTTAATTTTAGATTCAGATTTTAAAATTTATTTTTCAAAGTGAATACTAAAATTTTTGATTTTAAAGTTATTCGTATTAAAATATAAAACTTAATACGATTCGTATTAAAATCAATGTGGAAAAATTTTGATTTGAATAATTACTACTCAAACCTAAAACGAAAAAATTTTAAATTTAAAAATGCACCATATTATAATTCGTATTTAAAACGAGCGCATTTGTATCGAAAACTTAAGTTTTAGAAATCAGTTTGAAACGCTTTAGAATTTGAGTGTATATTAAAATTTACATTTTAGATTTCAGATTGAAAAATATTTTATTTAAGCATATTAATTTTCGAATCATAGTGCTTCATCTTTCCTACACAAGCCTCAGATGAAAAATTTTAAATTTAAGATGTGCCCATTCTAAGTGCTGAAACCAAGTGCGAAAGATCTTGAATCAAGTACGATTCAATCTTAGCGGCATTCGTAAAACTTTTTTGTCGCTGTTAAATATTGATTTTTTGTGAATAGTTTACTATTGTTCTTATTCTTTTAAAAGTTATTTAAAAGCATTAAAATGCCAAATAAGCTGAGCTAAATTAAATTCACTTTAGTTAAGCATTAACAACAAACATAATGTTTTTGGAATTAGCTCAACAGCTAAGGCATTCGACGCTATATTCAGTGGTCTAAGGTTCAAATCACGTCACGGTAAGCATCCAAATAAAATATTATAATGATTCTTTCTCATTAGGGGTTTTCACACGCAACGTTGTTATTCGTTATTCGTTAAAGTTCTACATGTATTTTGTTTTTGTAAATTTAACAAAATGCCGGCTTAACGAATAACACTTTAACGAGCTGACAACCCCGACAAATTACTTGTTATTCGGTAAAACACTAATCAGCTGTTTTTTGCTTTGTGTTTTGTCAGTTGTGTTGCAAATAATTGATTGAAAGTAGGGATTTTAACGATTAACAGCTGACGTAAAAAACGAGTCTTCACAGTTGGCAACCTTTAACAAATTTAACGAATAACGAATAACAACGTTGCGTGTGAAAACCCCTATTAATTTCATTTCAAGCATTCTACATGAAAATGATTGCCAGATCTTAAAATGCTATAGTTGCACTATGTATCTATCTTGGAGTTAAAAAATCAAAATCTAAAATGTTTCATATTAAAAACTAAAATGAAATATTTGAAATTTAAAATTTTAGCTTTAAAATTTTAATTTAAAATTCCACTATTTGAATTTAAAAAAAACGGTGTAAACGGAAAATCATTCCGAAAAATATTAGAATCTAAGTGTAAATTATACGATTTACTATTTTTTTATTTTGTGTGCTCTAAACAGATTCATTCTCATGATCATCCGGATATTGAGTTTCTATGTGTTAAAATTTGATCTAGCGGCTGCTCACTGTATATTACTTGTTCATATATTCCTCCCCATTCTGATAATAACATTTACATATCCCATCTGAATGCCCACATGTTGTATGGTCTGTGAATGACACATCTACAGCTCAATTAACGGCCACTTCTGATGATTTTATTGATGGCCTTCTAAAGTTAGGCCTATCACAAGTTAACAGGGTGCATAACTGTCGTAATAAGATGTTAGATTTGATATTTGTTTCTGATTGTAGTAATGTTAGTAGAGTACCCCCTCTAGTGCTTCCCGAAAATACCTACCATCCAACCTAAGAACTTTCCTTCGAACTTCTTAATTTAAGCCCAGCATCTAACAATTCCTGTGGTCCGCTTACTGTTTCTTCAAGTGAAAATAAACCACCTTGGTTTACGAGGGAGCTATCAAAATTAAAAAACGTGAAAAAAAGATCCTATAAAAAATTTAAAAAATCTGGAAATACTACAGATTTATCCTCGTACATAATAGCAAAGTCAAATTTTATTTCTGTAAGCACTTTTTGTTATAACAATTATCTCAATCGTTGCAGATCAAACTTTTCCCGTGATCTGAAACAGTTTTATAAATTTGTAAACTCTAAACGTAAATCTTCTTGCTTGCCATCCTCGGTTTACCTTGACAATACAAACGCGAATTCCGATCAGGCAGTTGCCGATCTCTTTGCTGTGTTTATATGTATGCTGATGATGTTAAGCTCTCTTTCACCTATAATGATAATTCTCTATGTAACTTACGATAGTCGGACTTCGGTCGGACACTGTCGGCCTGTTGCCGTTATAACTTACTAACTTTAAATTTTTCAAAATGTAAAATCATGTCCTTTGTTCGTGGTACCCCTCATACTGCTCACTACTTGATTGATGCTTCACCACTTGTTTGACGATCCCTACACCACTAAAATGCTATATACATCTCTAGTACGTCCCATCCCGGAGTATGGATCTTGCAAAAACCAAGAGAGCGCTTAAGCGAGAGAGCTTGAGTGCGTTGGCAGATACCACTGCAACTACGTTGGATAAGAGCGGACGAAAGCGGGAGAGGACTGATGCTGGAGTGCAAGAGCAAAAAATTTAGACAAGCTGTTTTTTGCAAAAACAAATAAACGTATGTATGTTTTTTAAAGCAATTGCAGCGTTAGTTCTACTGCACAATGGCTCATGAAAGTTGTTTTGATTCGTTAAATACCAAGAGGAACACGAGCTGACGAAATCCATGCCTGCATTTAATCTTTAAGTTTATGGTCCACGTGTAAATATGCTTTCTTTTAAGAAAAATTAAAGAGTACATCTTAGAGGAGATTCATCAGAGCATGAGTTCGCAAACACTGCTCAAAATTGGCAATGGTGATTTTCCATCAATGGATGATGAAATAATTATTCGTGAATGCTTAAGAACTGTAGTCAATTCTCTGGATCAATTTATATCTTATTATTATTGAAGATTTTATCTCATTAGAGACAAATCGATTGATTGGTCAGGTGAACGTGCCATTTTAAAGCTCAAAAATGAAAAAGCTGCTGAAATAAATGAAATTCTTCATTAAAGCATTGAAACCATTCGAAGAAGAAGAAAAGGTCTAATCATCATTTGATCAGATATTGAATACGAATGATGCTGAACACTTACTACCAGAACTTCTTAATTCACTCAATCCTCCTGGACTTCCAGCATACAAGCCGATCTTAAAAGTAGGAGCACCTGTCATCTTGCTGCGAAATTTGAAGCCTCCAAAGCTATGCAACGGCACAAGACTGCAAATTAAAGCATTGCATGACAACGTTATAGTAGCAACAGTTCTTACAGGCGGTGCTCGGAGACAATGCGTTTTCATACCAAGGATTCCATGGATTCCATCGGATTACCCAGTTCAATTTAAAAGACAACAGTTCCTATTGAAAGCATGTTTTGCGAGTAGCTGGTATAGATATAACAGAAAGCTGATTCTCCCATGGACATTTTTATATTGCTTGTTCACGGGTGCGCTGTCCAAAAAATTTAATTTAATTTGCTCCAGGTCGAACCACAAAGATTGTGGTGTACATGGAAGAAGAAATTAAACGAGACGTTTTCGAGAAAAGCGAGCAGGGGGAACTCCTTAGTTTTAAAAAAATGTGTTCAAAAATGTGTTAAACAATATTAAAATATTTATTTACCCTTAGCACCTTTTTTATATATTTTTATACTCGATACCGAAGGTAAAGAGTATATTGGGTTTGTGCAATGTCCGTCATGGAGTCTGTCCGTCCGTCCGTCTGTCCGTCTGTATGAACGCAACTTTTTTCCACACCCTTCAAGTTAGAGACTTCAAACTTTGCAAATCTCTTTATCTATGGCATAGTAAATTAAAGTGTCAAGATTGGAGTTCTACGATAACTAGGGGGCTGGCAAATCGATAAGCTCGATAACGCAAAATCGATAGATCCAGCTATTTCGCAAGCCCTTACAGCTAGAACTACCACATTTGGGGAGAAAATAGCTATTTACAATTCCCAAAAAACTGCATCAAAAATTTTGGAGCCACACCTACACATTCCGCGCCCAGCCCCCCGCAGTTTAACACTAAAAATGCCCATATTTTCTACAGTTTTTGAGCTAGAGCCATCAAATTTAGTGCCAAGATACGTGTTGACGATCTCCAACCAAATTCATAAAAGCTTTGGATGCCACGCCCATCTATACTGCCCTATCCGCCTTCAGCCACCCCAACGCTTCGTTAAAAACGGTAGTGCGTGTATCTTCCATAGTGTTTGAGCTAGAGTCACAAAATTTGGTAGGTAGATAACTGGTAACGACCCCTCAAAAGCTGCATCAAAGTTTTGGAGCCCCACCCACCCATTCCGCCCCCAGCCCCCCGCAGTTCAAAAACAGAAATGCCTGTATCTTTTACAGTTTTTGAGTTAGAGCCACCAAATTGTGTTCCAAAATAGGTGATTATAGCCCCAAAATAAATGCATAATAACTTTGGATGCCACGCCAATCCATACTGCCCAAGCTGCCCCAAACCGCCCCAATCCTTCACTAAAAACGGGAATGCGTGTATTTTCCAATGCGCTAAGGCTAGAGTCACCAAATTTGGTAAGAAGATAGCTAATAACAATCCCCAAAAAACCGCATGAAAGTTTTGGAGCCACGCCCCCCGCCCCCCGTTCCCGAGCCCCCTGCATTTTGAAATCAAAAACGCCTAAATTTTCCACATTTTTTGAGCTAGAGCCGCCAAATTTGGTGCTAAAATAGGTGATGAAGAAACCCAAAAAAAAGTGGATGGCGCCCCCACCCATACCGCCCCCAGCCCCCCTTCCACCATATATAACTAACTTTGAGCAAGAGTCACCAAATTTGGTATGAGGATAGCAATTAACATCATAAATAGATCTGCAGCAAAACTTTGGACGCCACGCCCCCCCATACCAGCCCCCAGCCCCCCTTCCACCATATGCTACTAACTTTGAGCTAGAGTCACCAAATTTGGTATGAGGATAGCAATTAACATCATAAACAGATCTGCAGCAAAAATTTGGATGCCACGCCCCCCCCCCCCCCCAATTCCAACCCTCAGCACCCAGCCCCCTGTCTACCATATTCTACTAACTTTGACCTAGAGTCACCAAATTCGGTTTGAGGATAGCTATTGACATCATAAATAGATCTGCAGCAAAAGTTTGGATGCCACGCCCCCCCTTACCAACCCCAGCCCCCTTCCCCCAAATTTTACTATTTTTGAGCTAGAGTCACCAATTTTTTAAGGAAGATAGCTTTTTGGCATCCCCATCTGCACCAGACAATCTTTGGGGCAGCCTACACCCCTGCCGTATCCACACCCCATTGCAATCAGCTCTATTTTAATCTGTTTTACTACTGGTATCGAGTATACCGCAGTCGGATGCGTCCGACTGCAACGTTTCTACTTGTTTAATATTTGGGAGACTTAATTTGATATCAAACATACATTGCCTACACAAATACTTGAATAATACAAAATAACATATTAAAATGTAAGAAGTATAACTTCCAAAAAGTGTGTTCCATGCACCGTTAGGTTTTTTAAATGTTGGAGTGCTAGGGTGGCAGTAGTAGGCGTGGCGTTCAATCTTTTTTTGCTAAGTTGCCAGCTATTTCCTCTCGGAATGTGGTGGCTCTAGCTGCTTATTTGTGGAAAATAAGTAAATAATATTCATCGATTAACCAATTGCTTAGCATCTATGTGGTGGCGGCCATATATTTTCACTATGTTTCACGAAGACATAACCAATTTACTCGAGCCCAACAAACAGTTTATCAAGAAACACTTTACACACTGAAAAACAATTTATAACGTCAAGAAATTCTTAACATAAAATTGTTCTTAGTTAGTTTTAGTTTAAAATACGGCCACAAAGTGACGATATTAAGTCATTTAGTTTGTGTGTTGCTTCGGAAGTCTGCTCAATGGTTGCTAGAATCGGAGCTGGCAAGCGAAAAAGCCCGAAAGAGAAGGAACGAACCAGGTGTGAGCAAACATGATCCTCAATCGAGAAAGAGTGCTAAGCTTTATATAAATCCATGTTAAAAGACTTATTTATGTTATGGTGCATATACCTCAAGGGGAAACCAGCTAATAAATGGTTAATGCGCTGCATGTAGTACCTCGGTCGTGTGGAAATCTGCATTTATTACAAATAAATTAAATATCATCAAACAAACTTTTTGAATTGATTAACTTAATTTACTTGCATTTTTATATAGTATATTTATTTAACCTTATTTTTATTTGAATTAATTTTGATTTTGTTTTAGTTGACAAGTTTCTGCTTACACTTGTCCACACAAATCTTCTACTTCCCTGATTAATACGCTTGAGTAAAATAAAACACAAGATTTTGTCTACCAAGGCAGTCAAATATTAGTATACATAGGTGCTGCTTATCATCAATACTCTGTCAAAATTTTACTCTATGACACTTTCTAACAATCCTTGCCATACAATTATGCAAAGATGTACACAAATTACGAAAGTGTATTCAAACACAAATACTAACAAACTTCTTACCGTTCATGCTTTCCGCTGACCGTTCGCCATTCTTTTTAATCGACGGGCCGCTTAAAGCAAAGCGTAACTAAAACAAACTAACTCGGTGTTGGCTTGCCGTTGCTGAGACGCACAAGCTGCTCTATGAATAAATACCCCTTGTTCCAATATTCAATAACTGCCAATGAAAATTCTAATACTTACATAGTAATACACAAGTTGTTTTATTGAATACGAATGCCCAACCTTATTGCTGGAATATAAATATACATGTACAATAGAAATAATATTAAAGTTCTTACATTAAGCTATAGAATTGCACAATGTTCATATAAGTCGATACCACCCCTCCATGATGGAAATCAGCGGGTATGTTCCAACAAAAGCTAAAATTGCTAATCTCAAATTTTATAACAATTTTGTGACAACAACAAGAGAAATGAAGTTGGGCAACAATTTATTGGGCCATACGCATCGCACACTTTGTGGTCACAACAAACAGCTTAACAATGATGGCCGCCACCTATCGAGCATTGCTTCGCCACCAGGCGGTTAGCTGCACAACGAAATCAAGCATTGCTATGTGTTGTCGTTCAGTTTAAGCTCAGTGAGCTTTCAAAGTCAATTTTCGCTTTGGGCAGATAAAGTCCGCATATGATTTTCAAACGACTTTCACTCAAGAGCGATTTGTCACGTCTAGACAAGTAGATTATCTTTGCAGACAGAGATAGAGAGAGAGAGAGCAAACGAATGAGCGTAGAATCAGCAAAGGCGAGATAAAGCACCGTTTTATCCTTCCAAGCTCTGGAAATCAAAACTGCACGTAGGCCAATTTTGGTTTGCAGACATAAACTTAGTAGAACGCGGCCGCATAACCCCTCTTTTTGCAAGAAACGAATTCGAAAGTGCATGTGCAGTGTATGTCTGAACATACGAACACGAGTGCGTCTGAAGCAAGTTATATATGTATATATATGCAAGAGTATATCTCGATCTTCTTTTTTGTACAAGAATATCGGCAAGGCGTGGACAAATAAATAGCCGCCCCACCGCATCAAGTATTTCGCAGCGTGTATAGCCTGTGAAGGAGGCAGCTACTTTAGCAGAAGCAGATAATTGTCCCCGGCCGGTCAGCGCATAGCGCTTTCTGTCTAATAAGCACCACCGGTCGGCGGGACAAGTCTTAGCGCGCACACTCTGCTTTGCAAGAAGTCTCGGAGTAATCCTGAGGATAAGTCATATTGTCAAAACGCAATATCTTGGCGGCCTACAAAGCGAGTTCTTGAGAGATAAGACGCAAAACTAAGCGACAGCGAATTTATTAAAAGCGAGTATACCCCACCACAAGCACAGGCACACTGGTTCCCGTTGTATGGGGAGGGCGGCCAAAAATACTTCTAGTTGAGGTAGAGGCTTGAAACTTACCACAAAACTTTTATAAATTTATAGTAAGATCATGTATAAAAATCAGGCGGATCGGACCACTATATCATATAGCTGTCATATGAACGATCGGTTTTGATAACAAAAATAATAGACCAAAACAAATAAAGTTGTAGATTTGCGGTTTGGAACTTTTTCATTTTATAATTATTAGATTAAAATTAAATTTTTGTGGAATGGGGCGTAGTTTATTCTCAGTACGCCCACATGAAGTAAGTAATTTGGTGTAATTATATTATGTTATTATACTATTATATGAAAATAACATAAATAACAAATAAACAAACAAAAACTTGTGCCATCATTTGAAGTGCCACTTCCTCCACTTCTGGGTATGTCCACCAATAGACCCATTTTTGAACGAAAATCTTTTTGCATTTGGGCTTTTCTATGCAGCATGGCTGCTTTCCTTTCTGCAGTATTAATTCGCCAACTCTTAAAATCAAGTCTGTATGAGACATGCAAAAAATATTCAAAGAATCTAATGTATGAATGCAATGGCGATAATCCAAATTCAAAACGTGTTTCATGAAGCTTCTTTGTCAAACACTTTTCCAAATCATTCATCTCTGTTGGCTTCGCTTCACATATATAGCACTTAGAAGTTGATGTGCTGCTAAGGGCACTACAAATTTTGCCATCAACCATGGTTAACTGCAAACGATGTTCAATTTGAATTTGTTTTGCAGATATTGAATATTTTGTTGGCTGTAACAGCTCAATTTTGGTTTTGAAATATTTCTGTTCGTTTAGAGCTAACTGATTAGTTTCTTTTTTAAACTGAAATCTCAGTGGTCGGCATTAACGTGTTGATGAAGGCCGCGGGTTCTTCCAAATTATCTGGCGGTGCTTAGGATCATCTGCTATTGTTAAAAGTTGCAATGGCACGTATGATGTCACAAAAAGGCTGGAATCGTTCATATCGTTATTGAGGACTTTTTGCTTATATTCTGAATATCCAGTGCTGCCGTCAAATCCCCATTTTCCAATTAAAACTAGGTTGTCAACGAAATCATCTGCAAGACTGCCAAGAACATCACGCTGAAGGCTTACAATCCGCGACGCCGCACAGTGGGGCCTTTGCTCATTTCACTTTGCAAAAATCATAACTTCTAAACTAATTTAGCGATTTAGATAATTTAAAAGGCAATTAATAAATAACTTCTCAAGCTTTAAAATGAAATAAGTAGGTAGGTGCTAGGTACCCGTGGTAGATATTCAAGGTCAAAGTTAAGAAATATTTTCGAGCATATTTTACCTGTAAAATTCCAATTAAAAACGTTTGTTTTTCATCATAGCTGAAAATTTTTATAATTTCAATGACTATATCGAGTTTTAAGTTGTTTTTATTCGATTTTCTAACTAAAACACATAAAATTTAAATTTTTATTTTTTTGTGATTTTTTGAGGTTAATTTTTAATATTTGCTTTCGATGTCTCTGTTACTGTTGCATTAGGTGGCACTGCTTTCTTCTTGGCAAGTCCAATTTTTTTGTATCCGGGAAGAACGTTGACGTTATGTTTTTTTAAGGAGCTGCGTAAAATTTCATACTTCTCCTTAGTCAATCCCAAGTCCATAAATAGGGAAAACGCTTCTTCATCAGTGTACTTAATGGCGACTGAGTTTGGTGGCGTTGGAATACTTTCTTTAATCCTATTCAGCCGTAAGGGACTGGCGACCTGCACAGCTTTCGTAATTGTCGCTTTTGTCCTCTCTTGTTCCTTCAAATACTTTGATGAAAGTGCTTCCGATAGATGTTCAGTTGCAATGCTTTCCGTAGCATCCTCAAGCTTACGTTTCCTTGTAAAAGCTGAACATTCTTCCATACTTTTTTGAGGCCTTCCTCTTCCTCGGCTAGTCGATGGGTAAACTTCATCCTGTTCTGAATATCCGAATGTTGTATATTCCTCCAACCAATTTTCATACTTTTTTATGAAAGCCGACGCATTTCTATAAACCAAGTTCCATTTTCGCTTCATGTTAGCGTGAATGAATTTAATTTGTGTCTTAAGCTCACAACTAGCGTTTTCGAGTAACTTAAGCAATGCCACTTCAAAATCATTTATATTTTCAGAAGCACGAAAAACTTCAAAAATCTTTGAATTTTTTAGATCCATTATTTCGTTTTTATATAAAAATTGCGTGAATTATATTGAAAAATACTATTCAATCGGAAAATGTATTTTAGTGTTTCCTCTTATGAAGTTATGATATAACTGTCACCATCAAGTGAAATATTTTGCACTATATACCATATTTTTGAGCTAGCTAGGTAAGCAAGCAAAATTGGTATAAGCCTTTTCCAATTAGTTAGGTAAAAAACAAAATATACATAAGGTATTGATTTACATTCAAAATAGGTAAACGGGGAAACAAAAAAAAATAATTAACCTGTATTTCCGCAACTTTCCATCAACTTAAATTATAAATACCTGCCTCCTCAGACCTTTTCCATGCAGGTAATTAGGAACTCAACATTTCTTAAAGGGATATATATAAATTGGTAGTAATTATAATACAACATTTAGCAATGTTATCAATTAACAACACACACGCTAGGGCCAGATTTGCATGCACTCTTCTTCTTCCTTATACCTGCCGCGTGTTTTTAACGCGAGGTATCCCTAGTTTTTTGGCTTGAGTTTCTAAAACGCAGCGTTTAGGCAATTTAGACCAAAAACATATGAAAGGTATATGTATATTATAGCTATCAAGTGCAAGTGGTCCCACTTTAACTCTGAAATATACTTTTTAGTTATATTCCACGAAAGTTCAAAAAATACAAAAATTTAATGTATTTTTTAAACGATTCTAATTAGATAAGTATTTAAATTATACTCAAAATGTATACAGAAAAACACTAAGATTGAACACATTTGATTTGTTGGAATGTTAGACGATCGTAAAGCAGATGCAGCAGATTCATCGTCTTTTGATAGCTCAGCAATTCTTCGTCGCTTTGTTCTTTTGGATGAATCACCAAAATCACCTTTCGGACGTCCACGCTTGGCACTTTTACCCATTTGTTGAGGTCTACTCTCGGTGCGTTCTATTGAAATAGTTTCTTTTGCATTTAACCAATCCGATTTATTTGAAGAACGGTTGCTTTTTTACGTTTGTATTGAATCCAAAATGATGCAATTTTTTTACATATGTATCCAATACATTTCGTAAGATGGCTTATCCGATATTTTCAATATTGCTTTGCACATGATCCACAGCCTTCTGTAACTTTTCTGCATTGGTACCTATTTCTGTGCACCAACGATTGAAAATGTATAATCGTATAAAGACACAACGATAAGAATCGCCTTTTAAAACAAAATTTAAAAAAAAGCATTAATAATTATGATTTTAACTCAATAAGAACACGAAAGACGAAAACACAGACAAAGCACAACAACAAGACAAAGCAGCCGCTTTGCAAGGAAAATTTAACTTTGACAAAAAAAGACGGCGTTAGTATATTCTAGATTATGCACACATCTGCAAATATCTGCAGCTAAGTTAAACTCTCTTGTTACCTTAAGACACACACAAATACACTGAAAAAGAACAGAATGGGGGAATCGGGGGGGAACACAACTAAAACTTCAACTCAACATAAAAAAGACGTTCACAAAATACACAAAAAATATTAAATCGATTTTGTTGGTTTCACTAAAAAAATTTGTAGGATTTATTTAATTCTTAATATATACATTTAAAGTAAATACCTTCAACTTCAAAATGCATTTTGAATAATGAAAATCGGAGCACTATACCAAACGTTTGACCACTTTGAAGCGCAATTTTGTTTTGTAAAAATTCTTGCTAAGTACAGCTGCGCTGCAAAAATGTACACATGATCACGCTTTGCATTCTATTTTTAGAAAGTCCCGTTAGATTTCCAGACAAAACCGGTTTGCCATCAAGAAATTTTGACATTTAAGAGACAATTTGTATACACTGTGTCCAAATCATTTGTGGTCGATTTTTTGATTTTTGGCCTATGTACGGAACCACTGTGACAGGGCATAATAACACCGGCAGCGACAGACGACAGCACAGCGTGTCCAACCTGACTGCGCAACCGACGTAACAGCGCTCGATTCACAACACCGCTTTTGGATGACCAGCTTAGTGCATCTCTGTTAGCACAGAATTAAAATTGAGTGAAATCAGCTAACATGCGTGTTGAGTGATTCGCACACGCAAGTATTAGTAATAGTTTGTATATTCAAGTAAGATTATGAGCGTAATGCAGTGCGTTTAGAAAAGCGATTCTTGCGATCTTATTTTAGATTTAAACACTTTATTACGCGCAAATCATACGGCATATAATTGTAATTAGTATTCGCAAACTTCTGCTTAAATATATTTATTATTCCGTACAGTCAGCTAACATCATCACATCTGTCGTAACTTCAACGGGCCCAGCGAAGGTGCATCGATGGAAGGATTGTGAGTAGAAACATAAACTGTTTACTTTTCGTGAGTACGACTTGCATAAGCAAGAATATTGTGTATTATATTTAAGCGAGTACTTGCAATTACTAAAATATGCGTGTAGTCCCCGAGTTAATTTAATCGGTAGTAATCTTGATTTTGAGCAGCGTCATGCAACCCGCATGGATCACGTTAAATTGAAATTGCACAAGAAATCATAGAGTTTAAATCCACAATATTTGAGTAAATATGTATATATTGAAGTCAGTCGCCGAATCGACAAAATGCGTTTGAACTATTTGATTTAAATTAAATAAAGTCTTTGATAAGGGGTAACCAACAAATCTTTCATCAGTTTCCAAGGTAGGGAGGGTAAAGAATTAGGGGGCGAATTATATCTCAGCCACCCTAATGGTTATCGCGATTATTTACTGCTGCTGCTTTTTGTACGTGGGACCCGAGACTACATACAGTTAGTGGCACCCAAATCGTGGGTACAGCCCAGACCATTTGTGAACCATTCTTCGTAGATTTCCGATAGTGCACTTAATCTTATTTTCGTGTTGAGTAGCGTCATACATCAGGAAGCATAGCAGAAAGCAACGCTAGAAGTGCATGACCAACGAATCCTCAGTACGTATTGTTCTTCAGACAGTGTAAGCTACGGACGCCTTAGCAGGCATCCCTGGTTGTAAGTTACCTATCTGGTGATACCAACACAGTTGAACACTACAAGGCTTAAGAACTGTAGACAATTCTCTGGATCAAATTATATCATATGTTTATTCAAGAATTTCTCCCATTAGAGACTAATCGATTGATTGGTCATGTGAACGTGCCATTTTAAAGCTCAAAAATGAAAAAGCTGCTGAAATAAATGAAATTCTTCATTAAAGCATTGAAACCATTCGAAGAAGAAGAAAAGGTCTAATCATCATTTGATCAGATATTGAATACGAATGATGCTGAACACTTACTACCAGAACTTCTTAATTCACTCAATCCTCCTGGACTTCCAGCATACAAGCCGATCTTAAAAGTAGGAGCACCTGTCATCTTGCTGCGAAATTTGAAGCCTCCAAAGCTATGCAACGGCACAAGACTGCAAATTAAAGCATTGCATGGCAACGTTATAGTAGCAACAGTTCTTACAGGCGGTGCTCGGAGACAATGCGTTCATACCAAGGATTCCATGGATTCCATCGGATTACCCATTTCAATTTAAAAGACAACAGTTTCCATATAAGGTATGTTTTGCGATCACGATAAACAAATTGCAGGGTCAGACTTAAAAGTAGCTGGCATAGATATAACAGAAAGCAGATTCTCCCATGTACATTTTTATATTGCTTGTTCAAGGGTGAGCTGTCCAAAAAATTTAACTTAACTTGCTCCAGGTCGAACCACAAAGAATGTGGTGTACAAGGAAGTCTTTCAAAAACAGATTAATTCTAACCCAAATTGAACGAGGGGTTGGCGAGCAAAGCGAACAGTGGGGAACTCCTTAGTTTTAAAATAAATATGTTCAAAAATGTGTTAAACAAAATTAAAATATTTATTTAACCTTAAACCTTAAAAAAGGTGCTTTTTATATATTTCTTAAAATTTGGGAGACTTAATTTGATATCAAACATACTCTATTGCCTATACAAATACTTAAATAATCCAAAAGAACATATTACAATGTGAGAAGTATAACTTCCAAAAAGTGTGTTCCATGCACCGTTAGGTTTTTATACTCGATACCGAAGGTAAAGAGTATATTGGGTTTGTGCAATGTCCGTCATGGTGTCTGTCCGTCTGTCCGTCTGACCGTCTGTCCGTCTGTCCGTCTGTTCGTCCGTATGTTCGCAACTTTTTTCCACACCCTTCAAGTTAGAGACTTCAAACTTTGCAAATCTCTTTATCTATGGCATAGTAAATTACAGTGTCAAGATTGGAGCTCTACGATAACTAGGGGGCTGGCAAATCGATAAACTCGATAACGCAAAATCGATAGATGCAACTATTTCGCAAGCCCTTACAGCTAGAACTACCAAATTTGGGGAGAAAATAGCTACTACCAACTCCCAAAAAACTGCATTAAAAATTTTGGAGCCACGCCCACCCATACCGCCCCCAGCACCCCCGCACTTTAACCCCAAGAATGCCCATATCTTCTACAGTTTTTGAGCTAGAGCCATCAAATTTGTTTCCAAGATAGGTGTTGACGATCCCCAATCAAATTCATAAAAACTTTGGATGCCACGCCCAGCTATACTGCCCTATCCGCCCTCAACCACCCCAACGCTTCGCTAAAAACGGTATTGCGTGTATCTTCGAAAGTGTTTGAGCTAGAGTCTCAAAATTTGGTAGGTAGATAGCTGGAAACGACCCCGCAAAAACTGCATCAAAGTTTTGGGCCCCACCTACCCATTCCGCCCCCAGCCCCCTCGCAGCTTAAAAACAGAAATGCTTATATCTATTACAGTTTTTAAGCTAGAACCACCAAATTTTGTGCCAAAATAGGTGATTATGGCCCCAAAATAAATGCATAAAAACTTTGGATGCCACGCCAATCCATACTGCCCAAGCTGCCCCAAACCGCCCCAATGCTTCACTAAAAACGGGAATGCGTGTATTTTCCAAAGAGTTAAAGCTAGAGTCACCAAATTTAGTAGGAAGATAGCTGTTAACGATCCCCAAAAAACTGCATCAAAAATTTGGAGCCACGCCCCCCCGTTCCCTAGCCCCTTCCATTTTGAAATCAAAAGTGCCTATATTTTCCACAGCTTTTGAGCTAGAGCCGCCAAATTTGGTGCCAAGATTGGAAGTAAACAAATCCAAAAATTTTGGATGGCGCCCCCACCCATACCGCCCCCAGCCCCCCTTCCACCATATTCTACTAACTTTGAGCTAGAGTCACCAAATTTGGTATGAGGATAGCAATTAACATCATAAATAGATCTGCAGCAAAACTTTGGACGCTACGCCCCCCATACCAGCCCCCAGCCCCCCACCATATTCTACTAACTTTGAGCTAGAGTCACCAAATTCGGTATGAGGATAGCAATTAACATCACAATCAGATCTGCAGCAAAACTTTGGACGCCACGCCCCCCCATACCATCCCCCAGCACCTAGCCCCCCTTCTACCATATTCTACTAACTTTGAGCTAGAGTCACCAAATTCTGTTTGAGGATAGCAATTGACATCATAAATAGATCTACAGCAAAAGATTGGATGCCACGCCCCCCCTTACCAACCACAGCCCCCCTTCCCACAAATTTAACTATTTTTGAGCTAGAGTCACCAAATTTGGGAGGAAGATAGATCTTTGGCATCCCCATCTGCACCAGACAATCTTTGAGGCAGCCTACACCCCTGCCGTATCCACACACCATTGCGCTTCGCTAAAAACGGTATTGCGTGTATCTTCGAAAGTGTTTGAGCTAGAGTCTCAAAATTTGGTAGGTAGATAGCTGGAAACGACCCCCCAAAAACTGCATCAAAGTTTTGGGCCCCACCTACCCATTCCGCCCCCAGCCCCCTCGCAGCTTAAAAACAGAAATGCTTATATCTATTACAGTTTTTAAGCTAGAACCACCAAATTTTGTGCCAAAATAGGTGATTATGGCCCCAAAATAAATGCATAAAAACTTTGGATGCCACGCCAATCCATACTGCCCAAGCTGCCCCAAACCGCCCCAATGCTTCACTAAAAACGGGAATGCGTGTATTTTCCAAAGAGTTAAGGCTAGAGTCACCAAATTTGGTAGGAAGATAGCTAATAACAATCCCCAAAAAACTGCATTAAAGTTTTGGAGCCGCGCCCCCCCTGAACCCGAGCCCCCTGCATTTTGAAATCAAAAACGCCTATATTTTCCACATTTTGTGAGCTAGAGCCGCCAAATTTGGGGCCAAGATAGGTGATGAAGAAACCCAAAAAAAAGTGGATGGCGCCCCCCACCCATACCGCCCCCAGCCCCCCTTCCACCATATTCTACTAATTTTGAGCTAGAGTCACCAAATTCGGTATGAGGATAGCAATTAACATCACAATCAGATCTGCAGCAAAACTTTGGACGCCACGCCCCCCCATACCATCCCCCAGCACCTAGCCCCCCTTCTACCATATTCTACTAACTTTGAGCTAGAGTCACCAAATTCTGTTTGAGGATAGCAATTGACATCATAAATAGATCTACAGCAAAAGATTGGATGCCACGCCCCCCCTTACCAACCACAGCCCCCCTTCCCACAAATTTTACTATTTTTGAGCTAGAGTCACCAAATTTGGGAGGAAGATAGATTTTTGGCATCCCCATCTGCACCAGACAATCTTTGAAGCAGCCTACACCCCTGCCGTATCCACACACCATTGCGCTTCGCTAAAAACGGTATTGCGTGTATCTTCGAAAGTGTTTGAGCTAGAGTCTCAAAATTTGGTAGGTAGATAGCTGGAAACGACCCCCCAAAAACTGCATCAAAGTTTTGGGCCCCACCTACCCATTCCGCCCCCAGCCCCCTCGCAGCTTAAAAACAGAAATGCTTATATCTATTACAGTTTTTAAGCTAGAACCACCAAATTTTGTGCCAAAATAGGTGATTATGGCCCCAAAATAAATGCATAAAAACTTTGGATGCCACGCCAATCCATACTGCCCAAGCTGCCCCAAACCGCCCCAATGCTTCACTAAAAACGGGAATGCGTGTATTTTCCAAAGAGTTAAGGCTAGAGTCACCAAATTTGGTAGGAAGATAGCTAATAACAATCCCCAAAAAACTGCATTAAAGTTTTGGAGCCGCGCCCCCCCTGAACCCGAGCCCCCTGCATTTTGAAATCAAAAACGCCTATATTTTCCACATTTTGTGAGCTAGAGCCGCCAAATTTGGGGCCAAGATAGGTGATGAAGAAACCCAAAAAAAAGTGGATGGCGCCCCCCACCCATACCGCCCCCAGCCCCCCTTCCACCATATTCTACTAATTTTGAGCTAGAGTCACCAAATTCGGTATGAGGATAGCAATTAACATCACAATCAGATCTGCAGCAAAACTTTGGACGCCACGCCCCCCCATACCATCCCCCAGCACCTAGCCCCCCTTCTACCATATTCTACTAACTTTGAGCTAGAGTCACCAAATTCTGTTTGAGGATAGCAATTGACATCATAAATAGATCTACAGCAAAAGATTGGATGCCACGCCCCCCCTTACCAACCACAGCCCCCCTTCCCACAAATTTTACTATTTTTGAGCTAGAGTCACCAAATTTGGGAGGAAGATAGATTTTTGGCATCCCCATCTGCACCAGACAATCTTTGAAGCAGCCTACACCCCTGCCGTATCCACACACCATTGCGCTTCGCTAAAAACGGTATTGCGTGTATCTTCGAAAGTGTTTGAGCTAGAGTCTCAAAATTTGGTAGGTAGATAGCTGGAAACGACCCCCCAAAAACTGCATCAAAGTTTTGGGCCCCACCTACCCATTCCGCCCCCAGCCCCCTCGCAGCTTAAAAACAGAAATGCTTATATCTATTACAGTTTTTAAGCTAGAACCACCAAATTTTGTGCCAAAATAGGTGATTATGGCCCCAAAATAAATGCATAAAAACTTTGGATGCCACGCCAATCCATACTGCCCAAGCTGCCCCAAACCGCCCCAATGCTTCACTAAAAACGGGAATGCGTGTATTTTCCAAAGAGTTAAGGCTAGAGTCACCAAATTTGGTAGGAAGATAGCTAATAACAATCCCCAAAAAACTGCATTAAAGTTTTGGAGCCGCGCCCCCCCTGAACCCGAGCCCCCTGCATTTTGAAATCAAAAACGCCTATATTTTCCACATTTTGTGAGCTAGAGCCGCCAAATTTGGGGCCAAGATAGGTGATGAAGAAACCCAAAAAAAAGTGGATGGCGCCCCCCACCCATACCGCCCCCAGCCCCCCTTCCACCATATTCTACTAATTTTGAGCTAGAGTCACCAAATTCGGTATGAGGATAGCAATTAACATCACAATCAGATCTGCAGCAAAACTTTGGACGCCACGCCCCCCCATACCATCCCCCAGCACCTAGCCCCCCTTCTACCATATTCTACTAACTTTGAGCTAGAGTCACCAAATTCTGTTTGAGGATAGCAATTGACATCATAAATAGATCTACAGCAAAAGATTGGATGCCACGCCCCCCCTTACCAACCACAGCCCCCCTTCCCACAAATTTTACTATTTTTGAGCTAGAGTCACCAAATTTGGGAGGAAGATAGATTTTTGGCATCCCCATCTGCACCAGACAATCTTTGAGGCAGCCTACACCCCTGCCGTATCCACACACCATTGCAATCAGCTCTCTTTTAATCTGTTAACGTTGCGTCCGACTGCAACGTTTCTACTTGTTTAAATGTTGGAGTGCTAGGGTGGCAGTAGTAGGCGTGGCGTTCAATCTTTTTTTGCTAAGTTGCCAGCTATTTCCTCTCGGAATGTGGTGGCTCTAGCTGCTTATTTGTGGAAATAAGTAAATAATATTCATCGATTAACCAATTGCTTAGCATCTATGTGGTGGCGGCTATATACTGAGACTTTGTTTCACGAAGACATAACCAATATACTCGAGCCCAACAAACAGTATTTCAAGAAACACTTTACACACTGAAAAACAATTTATAACGTCAAGAAATTCTTAACATAAAATTGTTCTTAGTAAGTTTTAGTTTAAAATAAACGAAAAATTTTAACAATATTACCAATTAAAATGATTGGCACTACTTTTGCATTATTTTATTAGTTTATTAAAGAGAAGGCCAACAATGAATTTGTTGAGTAGCAAAGTCTTTTTGGCAACTATTACTATTCAAAATGAACGATAAGTTCACGAAAATAAATATCTGTTATTTTCTGGCGCACATGAAACATGAAACTATTTGTGGCTTGATCGAGTGTCAGCTTCGCCTAAACACCGAATCGCGCTACCACTTTAGGGAAGAGATTAACAATGACATATTAACGCAAGCCAAGAGCAAGAAGCATGCGCAGCCGTTCGCTAACATTCATGTATGAAGAGTGCAAACTGCACTCCCAACAAACGTTAGACCATTCAGTTAACTATCAAAAACGCGAAAACAGTGGTGACACGTGATATATATTTATTTATTGTCAGCTATGAGCAGCTGACATGAAATTAAAATTAATTTAAAATAAATATCGTAAAAATAATTTAATTAAAAAAAAAAATTTAAAATGATATTTGACTCTGAATTTAAATTAGGTAAAACAATTAAAAAGTTAACGTTAAAGCTCTGGCAAATTCAACAAGAAAACAAGTAGAAACGTTGCAGTCGGACGCACCCAACTGCGGTATACTCGATACCAGTAGTAAAACATATTAAAAGTGAGCTGATTGAAATGGTGTGTGTATACGGCAGGGGTGTACGCTGCCTCAAAGATTGTCTGGTGCAGATGGGGATGCCAAAAAGTTATTTTCCTTCCAAATTTGGTGACTCTAGCTCAAAGTTTGTTAAAGGTGCGGAAAGGGGGGCTGGGGCGCTATGGGGGCGTGGCATCAAAATTTTTGCTGCATATCTATGTATCTTGTCAATAGCTATCCTCAAACCGAATTTGGTGACTCTAGCTCAAAGTCAGTAGAATATGGTGAAAGGGGGCTGGGCGTGGTAGGGGGGCGTGGCACTCAAATTTTTGCTGCAGATCTATGTATGATGTCAATTGCTATCCTCATACCAAATTTAGTGACTAGCTCAAAGTTAGTAGAATATTGTGTGCTGGGGGCGGTATGGGTGGGGGGCGGCACTTAAATTTTTTGGGCTCTTCATCACCAATCCTGGGACCAAATTTGGTGGCTCTAGCTCAAAAGCTGTGGAAGATATAGGCGTTTTTGATTTCAAAACGAAGGGGGCTGGAGAACGGGGTGGTATGGATGCAGTTTTTTGGGGGTCATTAACTGTTATCTTTCTACCAAATCTGTTGACTCTAGCTTAAACACTATGGAAGGTACACTCAATACCGTTTTTAGCGAAGCGTTGGGGTGGTTTAGGGCGGCTAGGGTAGTATGGATAGGCCTGGCATCCAAAGTTTTTATGCAATTTTTTAAGAATCGTCATCACTGGCTCTAGCTTAAAAACTATGGAAGATATAGGCATTGCTGTTTATAAACAGCTAGTGGGCTGGGGGTGGAATGGGTGAGCGGGGCTCCACAACTTTGGTGCAGTTTTTGGGGGTCAGTAACAGTTATCTTCCTACCAAGTTTGGTGACTCTAGCTTAAACACTTTGGAAGATATACGCAATACCGTTTTTAGCGAAGCGTTGGGGTGGTTTGGGGTGGCTAGAGCAATACGGATAGGCGTGGCATCTAATTTGGTTGAGGGTCGTTGTCACCTATGTGAGCATAAAACTTGATGGCTCTAGCTCTTAAACTGTGGAATATATAGGCATTTATGTCTTTAAGCTGCGGGGGGGCTGGGGGCGGAATGGGTGGGCGTGTCTCCAAAATTGATGCAAAAATTTGCGGGTTGTTAGTAACTATCTTCTTCCCAATTTTGGTAGTTCTAGCCTTAAGGGCGTGGGAAATAGGTGGATTAATCGATTTTGAGTTATCGAACTTATCGATTTGCCAGCCCCCCAGTTATCGTAGAACTCCATTCTCGACACTTTAATTTACTATGCCATAGATAAAGACATTTGCAAAGTTTCAAGTCTCTAGCTTGAAGGGTATGGAAAAAAGTTGCGTTCATAGAGACGGACGGTCGGACAGACGGACGGACACCATGACGGACATTGCACAAACCCAAGATACTCTTTACTTTCGGTATCGAGCATAATAAAAAGCGACTTACGTAGACTTAAGCCACCCAGAAGGGCGACTTGGTCTATAGACGCACTAGGGAGAGCATGGAAAAGGTTGGCCGGCACGCCGGACAAAAATAACCACGATATCCTAACAGCAAAGTCATTGAACAATTAGAAAACAACAATAGACAAGTAATTATAGAAAAGTTCTTAACGATAGAATGAGCGAATTAAGCATAATAACCAATACTATAATTAAATCAACTCAAGAAGATAAGACATTAATAGTAGAAGCAACAACTGTAGTAAAATTTAAATTACAAATTTTGAAAGATCATCTAACAAACTTAATTCATGCCCTAAACTGGGCAAAGACAAACACTGTAAGCTCCATATTATTATCAGAAGTAGAGGTAACTAAAGTAGAAGAACTATTAGAAAACTAGGAAGGCATGGTCATCAATGTAAAAGAGTTATTAGAATTTGCAAAAATAAAAATAGCCACAATGGCAAAAATCTGCTCTACATGATAAACATTCCTTTGATCGGAAAAGAACCCTGCGTATCAATGATTATAAAACCAGTCAAACAGGGCAATACAATAAATGAAATCAAATCCGAGAAAATTATAATGTGCACCAAAACTGTTTTCGGCCTAATAGACAATTGTGAGACCCATAGCGATTAAACAATTTGTAATAGAAATAACATTTTAAGCCTAAGTAACAACACTTGTATAACTCCACTTTTACAAAACCGCAAACCCCACTGTAAAACTATAAATAATCAACAAATCGCAGATCACGAGGAAATAGTTGCCGGCACGATACTTCTGAACGACTATGAGGGAAAGATTCGAATAGACCAAGATAATAAGACAATAAGAATCCCCGAAGACGACTACGAAGAAAAGAATCGGTATACGCGGAAGCTGCTCCCCCACCTTTTCAAGTGTTGGCTGAAAACACCATGACCGACGAAGTACTGTCTCTACAGATGCGCAAGGAAATAAACATCAACAGCACAAGAAGACTGGAGATGTTAAGGACGGCAAATTTTGAAGCAACCACGATAAGCCTGTCACTCTCCGGAGTCCTGTTGACGATACTGGCTGTAATCGCAGTATGGATATGGAGCAAAATATCAGCCAAAAAACCATCAGACGACCACGAAATAGAGATAAAGGAGACAAACTCGGCAGACAACTAAACACAAAAACGTTTCTACATTGCGTCCGAGGACGACCGCGTTTAAAGGGGGAGGAGTTAACGACAGTTCTTACCACAGCCGCTCAGTTACGCCTGCGCAGGTGCACCTAAAATGCACTTGCCAAAAATCATAATCACGATAACAGCGCTTGAAACACATCCACCACATGCGCTGCGTCAGCACATTCCAGCATGCACTTGCATGGGACCAACGGCCAGCGCGTTATACAACGGGCACCACCGTGGGACCGAACCTGGATACTCGACACCCAAAGCTACAAGACAACGGCAAAGGCGGAAGCAGCGACGGCGGCAGCAGCGGCGACAACTGCAGCAGCGACATTCAACAAGCGGTCCTTAGCATAATTTAGAATTGTCATAAGTTAGTTCTAAACCAGCATTTAATCGAAATAAACGTGTTTTTTTTTATATCAAAAAAATGAACCTTTTATTAATTTACATACGTACAAGCTTATTAATTTTCAGGTGCAGGGTTGGCAATACTTTTATGTTGGAATTTTTTATTTATTTTATGAAAACATAGCTATAATAAATATATATAATATTTACAGAAAATCAATTTCAATTGCAAAACTATTCATATTTAGTTTCTGTTTTGTCCTCTTTGTTAGTTTGTTTTTGCAGCGCCATTGCAAACAAGCTATCAGCATTTAGTTGGGTCAACACTGCTCATTTAAGTGAACATGTTTCGCTATGTTCCAGAGCTGCCAGGTGCTTTTCTAAAAGAATAACTTTTTGAAAAAATAAGCTATTCACCAATAATTTTAGTCACACTGATATCAGCTGACTCATCCAGAAATAACCCTTTTCATAATGATCCTATGAAATATTTGAAAATTTTGAATATTATTCTATTATTAAATATGCTAGAGCTAGTCTGGAATGAGCTAATCGGGCCATATTGCTATGAAGTGACCAAAATTTAACAATAGTACAGAAAATTGCATTCTTTTTCATTTGAGTGAACAACTCATTTTGGTCACTCACTTATTAACTACCTAACACTACTTCAGCACAAAGAATAAGAACGGAAAAAAACCCTTACTAGCCACAACAAATCAATTTTATTTTAAAATAAATTTTGTGTGTAATGGAAGTAAGTACATTTCGCATAATTATGGTGTTGAAATTATATATTCATTAAATCACAACAGCAGGCAGGATTCATTAAATCACAACAGCAAGCGCAGCCACAAACTACTGTAGAAACAAAAAGGCAAAAACATATCTTATACATACATATATGGTAGAGTATCAAAAGAGAAAGGGCAGTTAGCAAGCACAGCTTCTTGCTCAACAAAAACAACCACAAATACTGCAACAACAACATCCTATACAGCAACAACTTCAACATTAAACACAGCAACAATAACAAGAGGAGCACCAGGCACAAACAAAACAACATGAAGAAACTGCTGAACTTCCAATGCAACCATCTACATCAAATGCATTAACTGCTTATGAAACAAATAAAACGAAAACTAAATTCAATAAACTATTCTTTTCTTTGCTTTGCTGCCCCAAAAACACACCCGACTGATATTGTCCTGTCTTAACGATTACAATTTAATTCGTTTGTTTATTATTCAAAATTTTTTTTCTTGCGAGTATATAAATAGTTTTGTTGGTATTCCGACATTGGAACAGGCGATATATAACTGTTCATGTGAAAAACATGAATTTTCAAGATTGATGCCACAAACACTTAGCGACTGCCCTTGTGATTTATTTATCGACATTGCGAATGCTAGCCGCACTGGAAATTGCAACCGTTTAAAGTCGAATTGCCATTCGAAATCGTTGTTCGAAATCAAAGGAGTATGTCGAGTCAAAACGTCTTCACCCTTATATTTCCTTTTTAAAGTTGTGGCTTCGATGACCAACGTCATTCATTAATTTCTTTACCGCAAGTCGGTTGCCATTACAAAGACGTGGCTGGTTTATATTCCGCAACTTAATGAATACTGATCCGATTTTTAATTGCAGATTATGAGGTGGTAATCCAGCTAACTCCAGCGAATTTAAAAGTTCTGATGGAAAGTTGAAAACATCATCTTGCTAAGAAACGGAATAAATCGATTTATATGTCATTAATTCGCCACCTATTTTGTTTTCAATTTGAAAATTTATTTCATTGACATCCACGTTTTTTGCAGCGAAAATAACGCCTTCGCTCAACCATTTACACTGATAGAAAAAATAAAGTATTCCGTACTTAAAACCCAACAATTCGAACTTGATTTCTCACTTAGTACGGAATTACAGTAACCGAGAATGTCGTACTTGATTCAAGTAGGGTTTCATAAGTTCGTTTGTTCTTGATGTAATTTCACTTGAAAATTTAATTTAGTTCTTAAAATCTTGATTCAAGTACTGATTGAACTCGATTTAAGCTTTTGAGTTCTAAAAACGTAAGTTCATAAGAAAAGTATTTTTATTCTTTCTCCAAGAATTTGTGTAGTTGATCCAAGAGTGACAATACTTGATCAAAGTATGACTATGCTTCATTTTATTAATTCCTGAAATTTTAAGATATATACAAAGCGCAGCTACGACATTTTAAAGCTGCCAATCATGTCATAATTATGCTAGAAATGTAGGAAATTAGATACAACCATTGTAAAATTGTTTGGTTTATGCTTGCCCCCAAAATTTGAACCTTAGATCTCTTGTAACGGGGTCGAGTGCCTTAGCTGATGAGCCAATTCAAAACACATTTTCACTACAGTTAATGTTCTTGTTACTTGAACTTGATTGAGATCAGCTTTTATGAAACTTGTTAGCTAATAACAGATTTTTAACAAAATTATAACAAAAGTTACTTGTCCCATATAAAAATTTTTTAACAGCAAAAAAAAAAATTTAAAAAAATCCCCTGGGGGGCTTAGCCCGAAACTCGTACTTGAATCAAGAACTTCGTACTCGATTTCAGTATTCCTTTAATTATACTTGATTCAAATTCACTTTTTCTTATTTAAAGAACTTTTGTACTTGAATTAAGTATTTTCACACTCATTTCAAGTATTCCATTCTTGTTTTAAGTATTTGTGTATTCATATCGAGTATTCCATTCTTAAATCAAGAACGAAATACTTGAATCGAAAATACTTAATTCATTTTCATTCGTACTTAGTTTTAGCACGGCTTTTTTCTATCAGTGTATGATCTGTGATATTTTGTGCAATGTTTGCGAAGACATTTCTGTGAACTGAACTCAATTTCTTCGTTATAATTGAATGCAGCTCGATAGGGGTTAAACCCAACTTTTCGTTTCCCCCGATTCCGTTCAAATTTGATCCTCGCTTCGCGTTGTTCGTCAGTTTGACGTGCTCTTGTATATCTTTGACTCGCAGCATTGCGATTTCTAATACTAAAGTTTGTACTTCAAATTGCTGGCATCTTCAAAAGATTTCTTTTTGGTCTCGGCACGGATTTTTAAATGAACCGACTTTTCACACAATTTATTTTAGTTCCGCACACAATAAACTGCCTTGACTGAATGTTAAAATTTATAACTACAAATAACTATCGAAATATACTTTGAATAGCCTACTGACACAGCGTTCTTAAGCAACAGTTCACGTATATAAATCAGCTAAAAAATTTCCTATTACCGCGCTATTTTTATACTCGATACCGAAGGTAAAGAGTATATTGGGTTTGTGCAATGTCCGTCATGGTGTCTGTCCGTCTGTCCGTCTGTCCGTCTGTATGTTCGCAACTTTTTTCCACACCCTTCAAGTTAGAGACTTCAAACTTTGCAAATCTGTTTATCTATGGCATAGTAAATTAAAGTGTCAAGATTGGAGTTCTACGATAACTAGGGGGCTGGCAAATCGATAAACTCGATAACGCAAAATCGATAGATCCAGCTATTTCGCAAGCCCTAGAACTACCAAATTTGGGGAGAAAATAGCTACTAACAATCCCCAGAAAACTGCATCAAAAATTTTGGAGCCACGCCCACCCATACCGCCCCCAGCCCCCCCGCAATTTAACACTAAAAATGCCCATATCTACTACAGTTTTTGAGCTAGACCCTCCAAATTTGGTACCAAGATAGGTGGTAACGATCTCGAACCCAATTCATTACAACTTTGGATGCCACGCCCATCTATACTGCCCTATCCGCCCTCAACCACCCCAACGCTTCGCTAAAAACGGTAGTGCGTGTATCTTCCATAGTGTTTGAGCTAGAGTCACAAAATTTGGTAGGTAGATAACTGGTTACGACCCCCCAAAAACTGCATCAAAGTTTTGGAGCCCCACCCACCCATTCCGCCCCCAGCCCCCTCGCAGTTGAAAAACAGAAATGCTTATATCTTTTACAGTTTTTGAGTTAGAGCCACCAAATTTTGTGCCAAAATAGGTGATTATAGTCCCAAAATAAATGCATAAAAACTTTGGATGCCACGCCAATCCATACTGACCAAGCTGCCCCAAACCGCCCCAATGCTTCACTAAAAACGGGAATGCGTGTATTTTCCAAAGCGTTAAGGCTAGAGTCACCAAATTTGGTAGGAAGATAGCTAATAACAATCCCCAAAAAACTGCATTAAAGTTTTGGAGCCGCGCCCCCCCTGAACCCGAGCCCCCTGCATTTTGAAATCAAAAACGCCTATATTTTCCACATTTTTTGAGCTAGAGCCGCCAAATTTGGGGCCAAGATAGGTGATGAAGAAACCCAAAAAAAGTGGATGGCGCCCCCCACCCATACCGCCCCCAGCCCCCCTTCCACCATATTCTACTAACTTTGAGCTAGAGCCACCAAATTTGATATGAGGATAGCAATTAACATCATAAACAGATCTGCAGAAAAACTTTGGACGCCACGCCCCCCCCCATACCAGCCCCCAGCACCCAGCCCCCCTTCTACCAAATTCTACTAACTTTGAGCTAGAGTCACCAAATTCGGTTTGAGAATAGCTATTGACATCATAAATAGATCTGCAGCAAAAGTTTGGATGCCACGCCCCCCCTTACCAACCCCATCCCCCCTTCCCACAAATTTTACTATTTTTGAGCTAGAGTCACCAAATTTGGTATGAGGATAGCAATTGACATCATACACAGATCTTCAGCTAAAATTTTGATGCCAAGCCCCCTCCCCCCCCATACCTCCCCCAGCCTACCATCCACCATATTCTTCTAACTTTGAGCTCGAATCACCAAATTTGGAAGGAAGATAGCTTTTTGGCATCCCCATCTGCACCAGACAATCTTTGAGGCAGCATACACCCCTGCAGCAGCATACACCCTTGCCGTATCCACACACCATTGCAATCAGCTCTCTCTTTTAATCTGTTTTACTACTGGTATCGAGTATACCGCAGTCGGGTGCGTCCGATTGCAACGTTTCTACTTGTTAAATTTATATTTAATTAAAAAAAAAAGTGAAATCGGTTTAGCCGTTAACGCGTGATGTCTACAACAGGAAAATATGGACTCATTTTTATATGTATAGATATAAGGTCTGTTCGGTAGTAGAAAGCTTAGGGTAGTGCAGTGCAGAACAGAACATGAAAAATGCAACCCTGCAATTTTTAAACGTAAAAAAGTGTAGAACTACTATCGAACAAAAAATGTGTAAGTCAGAGCAAACGAAGCAAGCAACAGCTGACTGTGACAGCCGATAACAGGTCTTTAGCAATTTGGCAGTTGTTTAGCGTATTTATTTAATTCAAATTTTATCATGAGTTTAAATAACAATGAAAATCTCACTATAAGTGAGTTAATTGATGACGACAGTGATGATGAAATTATTGAAAGCTCCACTGATCCAAGTGGCGATGAAGAAGAGGAACTTTTAATGGTGCAATTCTTAGATTTCCCGATGGGAAAAAGAAATTGTGTGTTGGACTATTAGACATTTTTTTTTATTTTTAATAAGGATACTGTGGACCCAACATTAGCTTGTACTTCCTTTACAGTTCTATGAGTAACTTCGTGCTTGCATTTACCCAAAAAGCCTTTTCTTTTAAGTAATTTGTTGCGGCAGCTGCTGCTTCCTGCTCTAAATATACTTCACACTCTGCATGTTGTATAAAAAGTTATAAAAAAGTAAAAAAATAAAGAATTTATTAAATAGAACCTCCAAATGATAACAAAAACTCCTCTTCCATATATTCTTCAATTGCCATTCTGTATATTTTTTCAAACTTGCAATATTAATCTGCTTTAAAATACTCAAAGCCGCAACTTACTGAAAACAGCTGTTTGGCCTCATACAGTGAATAACTGACACAAAACAGCTGTTTTGTTGTTCTAAACTTTTCTGGTCTTGATTTTTGGTGGTGTAGAAAAGTGCAGAAAAGTGTAAGTCAGGGCACACTAAAAAACACAGGGCAGAACAGCTTAGTTTAAAAAAATGCAGCTATCGAACACTTTTTTGAGAACTAGTGTACACTAGCGCAACCTAGTGCAGCTAACGAACAGACCTATTGCTATCAAACTGGTACAAACAGGTGTTAACACATCGCTTTTGAATGCTAACACTCATTAGATTTTTTATCCAAACCCTATCGCCTACCAAATACGACTTAAAGATCCTGTTTTTATTCATTTGGTCATATGTATTTTTTTATGCTGATACGATTTTTTCCCTAATCTGCACTGTACAGCCTTTGTAGGCTGCGTGAATTACGTCTACGTGTCTCTCGTTTGTCACCGTATGGATTGACCTGTTGTACTTTATGGTTGCAAGGAGAATATTTTCAACAGTGTCCTCTACCTGCGTTTCCAACTTTTAAGAACGTGCTTTATCCCCAAGAGTGCCATGGAACCACACGACTTGTCCATTAGAGGGCCTATCCAAGGGTGGATGGTTTGAAATCTCAATACCAAAGCTATTGCTGAGCATTGATTTAATGGTTTCTGAGTTTAAGGATTTCTCGTTGTCGCAGTAAATCGCTTTTGTTTTGGGAAATATATTCAGAAGTTGTTTTGGGTGCCGATCATGTTTACTAAAACACAAATTCTACAATTATGCAGCTATTTCCGACGTTAAGCGACCTATTTTTGGAAAAAAAACTAGTCCCTAAGTATCTGTTTCGCATTTTCTTGCGCTGCTCTGTGTGTGCGATTATGTTCAGCTCATCTTAAAGGTATAATAAAGGAAGAGAAGGAAGTGCAATAAATAATAAAATAATTCCTGGTAAAATGATGCAAATTATTTTAATAAATTGCCCATGTAAAAGAAACGAGTATCGATGTACAAATCCTGCTATAACAGCAAATTCAGCTCCTATTGATAGTACATAGTAAAAATGAGCTACATGTAAAATAATATCTACTGATGAATTAGCTTAAGCAACTCCTGTTAATCCTCCAACAGTGAATAAAAATACAAACCGGCTTGACGGTGAATCTCCAGAGGTGCCTTGAAAAAAAGTGGTTTTGCGGTGTAAATTATAACTCGTTACCGGATTATCTATTTCTCGAGGTAATCAGCAGAAAGTTTTTTTTTTTGAGTTTTTTTTTCTATTTTTTACAGCACTTCGAAGCGAAAAACGCGATTTTAGTTTAAAAAAAATCGCGGTTAATTTGTTATTAAAAAATAGAAAAAGATGAAAAAAAAACCCTTGCTGATTACCCGTTGATTTATGTGAAGAAGTAATGTTTAAATTTTCAAAAGGATCGGTTTATTAGATTTTGAGTTCTGATGTTCACAAACTTCGAAAAAGTCGTTTTTGGGAAAATCGATTTTAAAGTTTTTCATATTTTTTCATTTTTCCATTACATTCAACGCACTTCACTAGCACGGCCGGTCGTTTGAAACGCTGTAACTCCGTTAGTTTTACTCGGATTGACTTGAACTTTGGACATAATATTCTCGACATATTATTTATTCAGAAAAAAAAAAAAAGAAAAATAAACAATTTTAAAACCCTACCCGGCCCTTAACTGGAAAGCGCTGGATCGTAAGGTATTGGCAACGATCACGCTAAATGTAAAAGCATCGCAATAAGGGTACATAAAGAATTGCAAAACGTCACAGGAGGCATGGGCAAAATTGCGCGAAGTTCATCAGCCGAGTGGGCCAGTACGTAAAGTCTCGCTATTCAACAAATTGCTCAATCTACGCATGGCGGAGGAGCAAGGCATGGTCTGTTATATAAATAACTTTAGTGAAATTGTGGATCAGTTGGCCGCAATTGGAATCACTATTGTGGAGGAGCTCAAAGTAATAATCTTGCATGCCAGTCTTCCAGCAGACTATGAAAATTTCGTTGTCGCCATTGAGACGCGCGACAGCTTGCCAGCGTTCGAAATTCTTTGTACTATAATAAAAAGAGTAAGGGGAGAGAAGAGAGAACGCACAAAGACAAAGTGCAGTTGAGCAGGCATTTACAGTTAGGCAACGGCAGAAGAGCCACGGAAAGGCAACCGCGAAAAGCAACGTGTCAAAAGTTGTCTGCTATAAATGTGGTGAAGCCGGGCAAATTAGAGCGAATTGTCGCGGCGAAATGGGTAAAGACGCAGTCAAAAGAGTGCAGCGAAATCGCAGTTTACTGAATGCATTGGATGCCAGAGGTTTTGGGCGAACAAGCTGGATTTTGGACAGTGGTGCAACAAGTCATATGTGCTGCAATAAACAAATGTTTTCCACTTTAAAGCCGCATAAGGAAATGATCGGCTTAGCGGATGCGGGCTACTTGCAAGCAGCGGGCATAGGAGAAGTGAAGTTGAACACGAGTTTGTATTCGCTGAGGCAACTTTTTGTCTGTGAGTCAAGCCGTAGAAACAAGTGCGTAGTACATTTTGGCGATAAGAGTGCTAAAATTATGCAAAGTGGCAAATATATACTGGACGTCGAGCGTGTTGGCAATTTGTATGCATTAAACAGTCAGAATAACAGATGTTATGCTGCTTTTAAGGCTGATGGCGCACTTTGGCATAGCAGATTTGGACATCTTAATTACGGAAGCTTGAAAGAAATGGCGAGCAAAGAATTGGTTCGAGGAATGGAAAATGTTGACGAGCTGCAGAAAATATCATGCAAGACGTGCATGGTGAGCAAGGTGCACGTTCAACCTTTTCCGAGCGCAGCAGAGAACCGCGCTCAGGAGCTGCTTGAGCTGGTGCACACTGATGTGTGCGGTCCTTTTGAAACGAAATCGCTTGCGGGCTCGAGATATTTTGTCACATTTATTGATGACAAGTCAAGGAGAATTTTTGTCTATTTCCTAAAAGGAAAAGACGAAGTCTTCAAAAAATTCGTGGAGTACAAAAATCTTGTGGAGCGGCAGACTGGTAGGAAGATAAAGTGTCTTCGCAGCGACAACGGTCGCGAATATGTTAACAAGACGTTTGATGGTTTTATGAAAGCCAATGGAATCGCTCGTCAATTAACTTTGACGTACACTCCACAACAAAATGGTGTAGCGGAACGAGCTAATCGTACGTTGGTGGAGATGGCTAGATGTTTGTTGGCACAGTCAGGATTAGGCCAGCCAATGTGGGCAGAGGCAGTGAACACGGCGGTGTACTTGCGGAATCGTGCTCATACGCGGGTGCTGATAAAGATGACTCCTTTGGAAGCGTGGACTGGTAAGAAACCATCAATAAGTCATTTAAGAATTTTGGGATCAGTTGCAGTGGCACTGGATAAGGGACATCGCAAGGGCAAATTCCAGCCCAAGGGTAAAGAGTACCGTATGATTGGATACTCGATGTAGGCTAAAGGCTATCGACTCTATGATGTAGAATCCAAAACGGTGGTGGACAGGCGTGATGTTCCCAACGATGAGCTTAGCTGCTTGGGGCAGGGTAACGGTGATGCGGTTACAATTGATCTGGAAATTGTTGGGCATCAGGAGGAGAGTTCTCATAGTGACGAAGAGAGCGATGGTGGAACCGATAATGATGAAGACATCACATCTCAGTCAGACGCTACTAGCAAGAGTAGCGGTAACGAGTTTGCTAGCGCGGAAGAAAGCGAAAAACATGATTTGGGCAAGTGACACGCATTGGACCTGGCAGACCAAAATTGCTTAGGACGGGTAGACGTGGTCACCCAAGAAAGCAATATAACGTGCTCTGCGCAATGGTTACAAAATCCTATGAGGAGGCTATGCGCGGTTGGCACGAAGCGATGCAAAAGGAGTTGGTGGACTTACCAAGCAATCAACGGGCAACTGGCTGCAAGTGGGTGTACAACTTGTGCAACGGTGTGCAGACTCGAGAGCCTGCGGTTTATTATGGCACTGGCAGCAGAATTGCAGTTGTATTAACATCAAATGGATCTGGTACCGATGAACTAGTGAGATGATTCTGAGGTGGGCAAGCTGAGGCCACCAGACGGGTCGCAGGTTGCGGATAGCGCGAGGCCTCTAGAAGAGGTTACTTGCGAATAGCGACTTGTCGTAAATAAGCAGTCCCGGACAGCAGCGGGTACCACACCGCTGTGGGACCGACAAGGCGCTTGTCTGACCACCTTCTAAACATAGTCTTACACACACCCTTCTCCTTCATGCGCTCCTACCCAATTTTCTATCCCTCACATCTCACACAGGGCAGTGGTGACGTCCTGAGGCAAGGATGCCAATTCACCCCCCTAATGCCAGAGTGATATGTGGTCCGTGCTCATTGGCTGGTTTGCAGTCAGGGGTAACCGACTGTATTTGAACGGAACCTCACCGATACCTGGCCGCCTCGGTGAGCTAACTTGGCCCCGGCGTGTTACTGGGGGCTATGACACGCCGGTACTACTTTCCCCCACACTCGTGGGATTCATTTATGGATAAAAACTTACAAAAAAAACATGCGGGGCTTAACCGCAACACAAGCAGCAGAGCGGATGGAAGTGGTGGCTCTGGACGAAGGCGGCAAGCTGACGCTGCGCAGGGGCCAGGCCCCTCACTGCTCGGTCGAAGGGCTCGTCCCCGAAGCCGAGCACCTTGAAGAGTGCAGAGACTTTCAAATCTCTAGTGGCTGTCAAGGAGGCCGCTACACTGACGGACGTAGGGGGTGGGGCTGCAGTGCCTGGCACTGCACCGGTGGCTGCCCTGCGGGCAACCACAGCAAGCGGGGGAGACGCCGCAACGGAACCGGGCGCAAGTGGTACCTCCGGTACCTCGAGCGTGGCTTCAAGCCGGAAGAGGCGTCTCCAGTGGAGCGAACCGACGGCCAGGCCGTGGCGGGGAGAAAGCGACAGCTCCAGCACACGTCACCAACCGAACTCCCCAAGGAGGGCCAGAAGATGTCGAAGGGTAGAGGTGATATCACAGCTCCGGAGGGCCAAGGTACCTCATTCAGCTAGAAGCGACCGAAGGCGGCCACGTATGCCAGTGTAGCCAAGGGCACTAACCTAGCTATACTGGCTTGTGACTTCCCGAGGAAGCGGCTGAGCAAGGAGGAGCTGTCGGCGGTGAAGAAAGCCCTTGTTGAAGAGATGAGGAAGGGCTGGACCGCCAGCCTCAATTTCAATGGCATCCAGTTCAGGGATAGTCTAGTCCTAGTGGACTGTCTGGACGAGGATGCTAGAAGGTGGCTGGAGCTGAAAGTGCCCAGCATCAGTGCCGCATTGGGAGTAGAACTCCGCACTTGCCCTGGGGCTGCTCACTGAGCAGAATAAGGGTCTCCTTATTGAGACGTGGCGCGTGCTCAGGCGCCTTGAGACCAAGGGAGGCAAGGTGCGCACACTTGGGATGGAGGACGAAGCGCTCTCTCGTCTCAAAAATAGAGAGATGTCGGTGAGTTTCAGGTTTGGCTAACTGAAGTGCCGGCTGCACAAAAAGCAAGCCGCGGTTGAGACGGCTGCGATGGTGCTAGCAGACGACGTGCCTGGCACTTCCTCTGCTGCAGCCAAGGCAGCACCCTCCTGCCCCTCCGACGAGGCAGCAGTAGCCGAGGCCCTCGTGGCCTGGGAAGCCGAGTTGGACTCGGACCTATCGCGGCTTCACGTGCGAAGCGAATCAGACCACCTGTGTGTTGAGCAGCCGTCCGATGATGAGCAGACACCCACCGGGAGGTTGTCAGAAGCCTATCTCGGAGGGGGAACCGGAGCTCTAAGGATGGGGGCGACCAGCGTGGCACAGATCAACCTGCATCACGCGAGGGCAGCTTCGGCTGTCATCAGCAGGTTGATTTTCAGGTCTGACCAGGGGCTGGTGCTCATCCAGGAGCCATGGGTCGTCAGAGGCAGGATTTGCGGCCTAAACCATGTAAGTTCGCAATTAGTTGCAGACATGAGGGAGACATCGCCAAGAGCGTGCATCTTGGTGCGAAAGAGTACTTACTTTCTTTGTCTCCAAATTTCTCAGTAGGGATCTTGTAGCGTTGCTAATCATCGGCGAGTTTGGAAGTATGGTGGTAGCGTCAGCCTACTTCCCGGGAGACACTGCGGAAGCCCCCCCAACAGAGGTCCAGGATCTGGTGGCACACTGCAGCAGCAACGGACTACCACTGCTGCTGGGATGCGACGCGAACGCGCACAGTGTAGCGTGGGGCAGCACAGGCAATAACGGTAGAGGTGAGTGCTTACTTGACTATCTTGTAGCTAGTGACCTTACGGTGTTTAATGTGCGGGCTGAACCTACTTTTATCACCAAAAATAGAGCCGAAGTACTTGATATTACTTTTGGCAACGTAGGGGCCTCTAAGCTGGTTAAAAGCTGGAGGGTCTTAACGGAACCGTCAAAGTCGGATCACAGGATTATCCTCTTCGACATTAGCAATAATTTCAGGTTCAGTAAAGTAATCAGGAATCCCCGGCGGACCGACTGGCTGCTCTACCAGTCCTGCCTGGGTTTAAATCTGAGCAGACTGAACCACAGTAAGAGGGTCTCTTCCCATGAAGAGCTAGAGCAACTTTCAGTAAAGGTTGGCGAGACGAATCTGCATGCCTATCATGCAAGTTGTTCAGCCAAATCCACAGAGTCCAACAGGGACAACCCTTGGTGAAATAAAAAGTTAGGGATGCTTCGAGCAGAAGTGAGGAGGCTGTTTAATACAGCCAAAAATAATAGTGACAGATGGACTTATACACCAAAAAACTAACAGAATACAACAAAGAAATCCGGTACAGCAAGTGTGCTCACTTCCGGAGTTTTTGCTCTAACCTAGAACAGGTCTCACCAGCTGCTAGGGTCTTTAAGGCAATCTCGAAAGGCAAAGTTCTGTCCGAACTCTGTCTAAAGAGGCCAGATGGTTCCATCTCGGAAAACGAGGTGGAAAAGGCAGAACTTCTCCTGCAAACTCACTTTCCGTCTTGTAATACTATCCCCAACATTGCTAACTGTTACGAAACGGTCCCCAACAAGTTAAAATCCATAAGACCCATATCTATTGGGGGTACGGTTATCCCAATCTCTACGGAGATAAAGTATCTGGGGATAATCTTGGACAAGAGGCTACTTTGGAAACACCATGTCGAGCATGCGGTACGCAAGACAAAACTGGCCCTAATGAGTTGCAGATCTCTCGCAGGGAAAAATTGGGGGGTGTCGGTTTGGGCTGCGGTTTGGGCAGGTCGTGTTGACCTAGATGTCACTAAACGGCAACTGGGCAAACTCCAGAGACTTGCCTGCACGTACATCACTGGCGCAATGCGTACGTGCCCGTCCTCAGCGCTGGACGTACTGCTAGAACTTCCGCCACTGCATGCTTCCATCAAGCACAGCGCGAACAGGTCTATCATGAGAATAGCAAGAGCGAACGCAATTGCTTCTGTCACGAGTGCAACTGGCACACTATTGGCATTTCCGCAAGATGCGCAGTTGGCCAGTTTTAGTTTCGAGAAGCTCTTTAAAACGGAGCTCAGTAATAAAGCAGAGTGGACTAGTCTGTCGACCACCTTTAATGTGAAACCAATTGCTATCAGATGGTATACGGACGGTTCACTTACAGATGAGGGTGCTGGAGCTGGAGTCTGCGGACCCCAGCTCAAATATCATGAAACCCTTGGTAAATTCGCCAGCATATTCCAAGCGGAAGTGCATGCGGTTGAAAGATGTGCCCCCCTTAACATCGAGAGGGGTTACGCTCATAGGGACATTGCCATTTTCACCGACAGCCAGGCAGCGATCAAAGCACTCAGTGCTTACAAGATCGTCTCCAAGCTGGTCTGGCAATGTATAGAAGCACTCAACAGGTTGGGTAGTACCAACACAGTCACCATCTATTGGGTACCAGGACATGCGGGTATTCCCGGCAATGAGGTTGCCGAAATCATGGGCAGGAGAGGAGCTAGCACCCCTTTCCTCGGCCCTGAACCTTTCTGTAGGCTAGGACCAGAGACAATTAGGCAGAGCAGTCGCATCGATGTGCTCATTGCATGCGAGGATGCGTGGCGGTCTTCGCAGGGGGCAAGACAGAGCAAGCGACTGCTAGGTAGTTACAACAAGAAGAGAACTGAGGACTGTCTGAAGCTGAGCAAAGGATCTCTTCGGATAGTTACGGGTTTCTTGACCGGGCACTGCAGAATGCGTAAGCATCTGCACACTCTCAAGCTAGGGGTAGACAGTCTTTGCAGAATTTGTCTGGAGGGGGATGAGACTCCAGAACACCTGCTCGAGGAATGTCCCGCCATTTGTCGTCTGAGGCTCTCTCTTCTGGGGAGCCTCTCTCTGTCTACTGAGGAGATGAGGGCTCTCCGACCATGCCACATCGTCGCTTTCCTGCGTTCGATTGGGCTGTTCGAAGAGCTGTAACTCACATGCCTGTAAGAGGGCACAATAGATCCTAGTGCTCGCAGTGCAAATTCCTCAACCCAATAATAATAATAATAATAACATCAAATGGATGTATGTACCGCATATCTGAACAGTGATCTGGTGGACACTGTTTACATGAATCAACCACAGGGGTATGCAGATAAGAAGCAACCGGACAAGGTGTTGCTCTTAACGAAGGCAATATATGGATTGAAGCAATCTGGAAGTGGAACTCCAGGCTAGACAGCGTTTTGCGAGGGATCGGATTTATGGCTTGTGCTAATGAGCCATGCTTGTACAGGCAACAGAACGGTAATCTTGCATTAATTCTTATGTATGTTCATGATCTCATTATAGCTTGCCACGAAAAGTCAGATTTTATCAGCATAAAGGCTGACATTTCAAGGTCGTTTGAATGCGTTGACAAAGGGCTACTGGAACTATTTCTGGGCATGGAGATTAAACGTGAGGGTGACACGGGTCATATCACTCTGGGCCACACTCAATATATCAAGGAGCTAATGCGTAAATACGGCATGGAAAATTAGAGACCAGTAGCTACGGCGCTACATGCTGGATACCAAGTGGCTCGTGGCACAATCCAATGTGAGAAGATTGATGCATTGATTGATGATTGGCTAAAAATCCTGTGCATCATGCTAGGACCAAGCACATTTATATACGATATCATTTTGTACGCCAGATTGTGACAGAGGGTCAAATCGTTTTGAGGTATGTTTCTACCAACGGAATGATAGCGGACGTGCTAACAAAAATTTTGGCAAAAAAGTAACATACTGAATTTATGAACATGTTCAATTTGATTTAATTTTGTAATGATGTTTGCATTGAGGAAGGGTATTGAAAGTATCGACATAAAATTCAATGCAACCATGACCTACATATGTTATATTAGTTCTGGTTACTGATATGCACGCACTGTTTTGCTATTATTGCTGCAGTCAGTCGTTAATAAACGTTGGCAGCATACAGATTGTCTGTTTACTATTTCCATAAAGTATACCTACAACAAGCATTCTCTGACGCTGGAATACTCTTTCCAACATTTTTCCCGCAACTTGTTGGGATTAGCAGGAATGCCTCGACGTTATTCAGATTACCCCGATGAAATGTAGTTTATACATTTGGTTCAACAATTTCTTTAATAGTGATTTTACTCTTTTTATACTCGATACCGAAGGTAAAGAGTATATTGAGTTTTCCATAACTCAAAATCGATTAATCCACCTATTTCGCACGCCCTCAACGCTAGAACTACCAAAATTTGGGAGAAGATAGTTACAAACCACCCAACAAATTTTGCATCAAAAATTTTGGAGACACGTCCACCCATTCTACCCCCAGCTCCCCCGCAGACATTAATGCCTATATCTTGCACAGTTTTAGAGCTAGAGCCACCAAATTTGTTTTTCACATAGATGACGACGACCCCCAACCAATTTTTTAATCTTTTGGATGCCACGCTTACCCATATTGCCCTAGCCGCCCTAAACCACCCCAACGCTTCGCTACAAACGGTATTGCGTATATCTTCCAAAGTGTTTAAGCTAGAGTCACCAAACTTGGTAGGAAAATAACTGTTACTGACCCCAAAAACTGCATTAAAGTTTTGGAGCCCCGCTCACCCATTCCGCCACCAGCTTCCTCGCTGTTTATAAACAGAAATGCCCATATCTTCCATAAATTTTGAGCTAGAGAAAGAAATTGCATAAAAACTTTGGATTCCACGCTTATCCATATTACCCTAGCCGCTTCAAACCAACGCTTCGCTAAAATCGGTATTGCGTATATCTTCCGCAGTGTTTGAGCTAGAGTCACCAGATTTGGTAGAAAGATAACTGTTGACGAACCCCAAAAAACTGCATCAAAGTTTTGGAGCCACGCCCCCCAATTCCCCAGCCACCATTCAATTTCAAATCAGAAATGCCTATTTCTTCCATAGTTTTTCAGCTAGAGCCGCCAAAATAGGTGATGATGACCCCCAAAAAAATGCATAAAATTTTTGGATGCCAGTCCCATCAATACTGCCCTAGCTGCCCCAACGCGTCACTAAAAACGAGAATGCGTGTATCGTTCATAGTGTGTAAGCTTGAGTCACAAAATTTGGTAGGAAGCTAACAGTTAATGACCCACAAAAAACTGCATCCAAGTTTTGGAGCCATGCCACCCCGTTCTCCAGCCCCCTGCGTTTGAAATCAATAACGCTTATATCTTCCAAAGCTTTTGAGCAAGAGTCACAAAATTTGGTATGAGGATAGCAATTGACATCATACACAGATCTACATTTTGGTGTTACGCCCCCATAGCACCCCAGCTCCCCTATCAACACCTTTAACAAACTTTGAGCTAGAGTCACCAAATTTGAAAGGAAGATAAATTTTTGGCATCCCCATCTGCACCAGACAATCTTTGAGGCAGCATACACCCTTGCCGTATCGGCACCCCATTGCAATCAGGTCTCTTTTAATCGGTTTAATTACTGGTATCGAGTATACCGCAGTCGGTTGCGTCCGAATGCAATGTTTCTACTTGTTTTGTTTTATGGTTGATATGTAATTATACTCGATGCCGAAGGTAAAGAGTACCTTGGGTTTGTGCAATGTCCGTCATGGTGTCCGTCCTTCTGGCCGACCGTCCGACTCTATGAACGCAACTTTTTTCCATACCCTTCAAGTAGAGACTTGAAACTTTGCAAATGTCTTTATCTATGGCATAGTAAATTAAAGTGTCGAGAATGGAGTTCTAGGATAACTGGGGGGCTGGCAAATCGATAAGTTCGATAACTCCAAATCGATTAATCCACCTATTTCGAACGCCCTTAAAGCAAGAACTACCAAAATTGAATAGAAGATAGTTACTAACAACCCGCAATATTTTGCATCAAAAAATTTGGAAACACGCCCGCTCTTTCCGCCCCCAGCCCCTTCGCAGTTTTAAGACAGAAATGCCTATAATTTCCACAGTTTTAGAGCTAGAGCCATAAAATTTTTTGCTAACATAGGTGACGACGACCCCCAACAAAATTAATAAATGCAACGCTTCGCTAAAAACGGTATTGAGTGTATCTTCCATAGTACTTAAGCTAGAAACACCAGATTTGGTAGACAGGTAACTGTTGACGAACCCCAAAAAACTGCATCAAAGTTTTGGAGCCACGCCCCCCATTTCCCAGGTAGGAAGATAGGTGTTGATGACTCCAAAAAAATTGCCCGAACGCTTCACTAAAAACGGGAATGCGTGTATATTTCATAGTGTGTAAGCTTGAGTCACAAAATTTGCGTTTAACAACTTGCATGTATCTTTCAAAGAGCTAGAGTCGAATTTTTAAAAGTGCAGCGTAATGGTAGAATCTCCGAAGCAAAAAAGACTTCGGATTGTAATTCGCTGAGAGCTCCACCTAGCCAACCCATCAAACCTCTTCTAGTCCCCTGTATAAATCCTCCAATGGGCACATTAATAATCCCATTGATGTTATTTAACTCGCCTGCTCGCAATCCCGATATTAACACAGTCAATGACTCTACTCCCAATCCTATTAATGAACCCTCATTATCAACAGCATGCGTGCCTATTAATTCTACTATAGGTACACTTGGGGCCCCCAAACCTCTTGTTGATGTGCCTATCATCAAATATATATTTGTGTCTAGGCTAGCATCCGACACTTCGTTGGATGATGTGAGTGCCTTTGTAAAAAGTAAAATTGACTCCCCGTTTATTAATGTTGAAAAGTTTAAGTTTAAACATGCCTGGAGCATATATTCCTTCAAGTTGAGTGTTCCGCCCGAACTTTTCGCAACAATTTGTTTTGAACAGTTTTGGCCACAAAAGCTCGTAGTAAAGGAGTATGTCAGCAGGCGAATAAATGTTAATAATGGTATAAGAATCAGTAGTTCACCGCCTGTTATCCACCCTGTTGCCTCAACTTCGACGGCAAAAAACTAATAAAAGCAGTAAGCTTGGCCTATCATAATGTTCGAGGCCTCAACACTAAACTTTCTAAACTTTATGTAAACAGCTTATCCTTTGATTCACAGATAGTTGCATTCACAGAAACCAGGTTAAAACCTAATTAATCTGATTATTCCGTTTTGCCTAATAAGTATAACATGTACAGATGCGATCGCACCACCCGCAAGGGGGGCGGTGTTCTCTTAGCTGTTGACTCTTGTATTTCCTCTGAACAGATTCATTCTCATGATCATCCGGGTATAGAGTTTCTATGTGTTAAAATATTATGTAGCGGCTGCTCATTGTATATTACTTGCTCATTTATTCCTCTCCATTCTGATAATAACATTTACATATCCCATCTGAATGCCCTGCAACTTGTTGCGTCGTTGTTGACGGATATGGATCAACTTATAGTGGTTGGTGATTTTAATTTGCCACATGTTGTATGGTCTGTGAATGGCACATCTTCGGCGCAATTGCCGGCCACTTCTGATGATTTTATCGATGGCCTTTTAGAGTTAGGCCTATCACAAGTTAACAGGGTGCATAACAGTAGTAATAAAATGTTTGATTTGATATTTGTTTCTGATTCTGATTGTAGTAATGTTAGTAGAGTATCCCCTCCAGTGCTTCCTGAAGATACCTACCATCCAACTTTAGAACTTTCCTTTGAACCTTTTAACCTTAGACCAGCATCTAACAATTCTTTAAAGACCCGATGTTTTCGTCAAACTAACTTTACTAAATTGAATAACCTTCTTCAGCATACTAATTGGTCTCACCTTTATTCTTGTAGTGATATAGAAACTGGCATCACCATTTTTTACAAGACCTTGAATTCGCATTTGGATATTTGTGTTCCCCTCACTGTTCCTTTAAGTGAAAATAAACTGCCTTGGTTTACGAGGGAACTATCAAAATAAAAAAACGTGAAGATAAGATCCTATAAAAAATTAAAAAATCTGGAAATACAATGGATTTGTCCTCGTTTATAAAAGCAAAGTCTAATTTTATTTCTGTAAACACTTTTTGTTATAAAAATTATCTCAATCGTTGCAGATCAATCTTTCCCGCGATCCGAAACAGTTTTATAAATTTGTTAACTCCAAACTTAAATTTTCTTGCTTGCCATCCTCGGTTTACCTTGATAATACAAAAGCAAGTTCCGATCAAGCAGTGGCTGATCTATTTGCTGAGTATTTTCAATCAGTATACTCATCGAGCTTATATAGTTGCAATAATTCCTATCCTTTTCAAGTACAAACGTCAAATTGCTTATATATCCCAGTTATAACTGAGTGTACGCTGCTAAGTGACCTTAACTCTATCAAACCAAACTTCTTGCCTGGTCCAGATGGAGTGCCAGGTTCTATACTTAGATACTGTGCGGATTCACTTTGTAAACCTTTAAATAAATTATTTAACTTATCGGTTGACTCAGCTGTGTTTCCTGGTATATGGAAAGAATCTTTTATTATTCCACTTCATAAAAATTCTTCTAAGTCTAACGTTTAAAACTATAGGGGTATATCCAAGTTGTCTGTCATTCCGAAAGTCTTTGAAAATATTATATGCTCTCAATTGCAGCACTTATGTTGTTCAATTTTATCCCCTTATCAACTCGTTTTTGTTAGGCGAAGATCTACTACCACTAACCTTCTTGAGTTCACCTCAATTGTTATCAAACGGTTTCAGGCTTAAATACAAATTGACGTCGGTTATACATATTTTAGTAAGGCATTTGATTCAATAAGTCATTCTTTGCTGCTCGAAAAACTAAATATTATTGGATTTCCAACGAAACTCTTGTCGTGGCTTTCTGAGTACTTGTGTGGCCGAACACAAAAAGTGGTTTTTAAATCTTCTGTATCCCAATCTATTTTTGTTACCTCTGGTGTCCCTCAGGGGAGTCACCTAGGACCATTGCTATTTAATCTCTTTATCAACGATCTTCCTGCTGCTTTTACTAATTCTCGTATTTATGTTTGCTGATGATGTAAAGCTATGTTTCACCTATAATGATGATTCTCTATGCAACTTACTACAGTCGGACTTGGGTGCACTGTCGGCTTGGTGCCGTTATAACTTACTAAATTTAAATTGTTCAAAATGTAAAATCATGACTTTTTGTAGAGGTACCCCTCATACTGCTCACTACGTGCTTGATGCTTCACCACTTGGCCGCGTTTTTGAAATTAAAAATTTAGGCATCATTCTTGATAGCAAATTAAAACTTGATTCTCACAAATGCGTGTATATTTCATAGTGTGTAAGCTTGAGTCACAAAATTTGCGTTTAACAACTTGCATGTATCTTTCAAAGAGCTAGAGTCGAATTGTAAAAAGTGCAGCGTAATGGTAGAATCTCCGAAGCAAAAAAAGACTTAGGATTGTAATTCGCTGAGAGCTCCACCTAGCCAACCCATCAAACCTCTTCTAGTCCCCTGTATAAATCCTCCAATGGGCACATTAATAATCCCATTGATGTTATTTAACTCGCCTGCTCGCAATCCCGATATTAACACAGTCAATGACTCTACTCCCAATCCTATTAATGAACCCTTATTATCAACAGCATGCGTGCCTATTAATTCTACTATAGGTACACTTGGGGGCCCCAAACCTCTTGTTGATGTGCCTATCATCAAATATATATTTGTGTCTAGGCTAGCATCCGACACTTCGTTGGATGATGTGAGTGCCTTTGTTAAAAGTAAAATTGACTCCCCGTTTATTAATGTTGAAATGTTTAAGTTTAAACATGCCCGGAGCATATCTTCCTTCAAGTTGAGTGTTCCGCCCGAACTTTTCGCAACAATTTGTTTTGAAAAGTTTTGGCCACAAAAGCTCGTGGTAAAGGAGTATGTCAGCAGGCGAATAAATGTTAATAATGGTATAAGAATCAGTAGTTCACCGCCTGTTATCCACCCTGTTGCCTCAACTTCGACGGCAAAAAACTAATAAAAGTAGTAAGCTTGGCCTATCATAATGTTCGAGGCCTCAACACTAAACTTTCTAAACTTTATGTAAACAGCTTATCCTTTGATTCACAGATAGTTGCATTCACAGAAACCAGGTTAAAACCTTATTAATCTGATTATTCCGTTTTGCCTAATAAGTATAACATGTACAGATGCGATCGCACCTCCCGCAAGGGGGGCGGTGTTCTCATTGCCGTTGATTCTTGTATTTCCTCTGAACAGATTCATTCTCATGATCATCCAGATATTGAGTTCATATGTGTTAAAATATTATGTAGCGGTCGCTCATTGTATATTACTTGCTCATATATTCCTCTCCATTCTGATAATAACATTTACATATCCCATCTGAATGCCCTGCAACTTGTTGCGTCGTTGTTGACGGATATGGATCAACTTATAGTGGTTGGTGATTTTAATTTGCCACATGTTGTATGGTCTGTGAATGGCACATCTTCGGCGCAATTGCCGGCCACTTCTGATGATTTTATCGATGGCCTTTTAGAGTTAGGCCTATCACAAGTTAACAGGGTGCATAACAGTAGTAATAAAATGTTAGATTTGATATTTGTTTCTGATTCTGATTGTAGTAATGTTAGTAGAGTATCCCCTCCAGTGCTTCCTGAAGATACCTACCATCCAACTTTAGAACTTTCCTTTGAACCTTTTAACCTTAGACCAGCATCTAACAATTCTTTAAAGACCCGATGTTTTCGTCAAACTAACTTTACTAAATTGAATAACCTTCTTCAGCATACTAATTGGTCTCACCTTTATTCTTGTAGTGATATAGAAACTGGCATCACCATTTTTTACAAGACCTTGAATTCGCATTTGGATATTTGTGTTCCCCTCACTGTTCCTTTAAGTGAAAATAAACCGCCTTGGTTTACGAGGGAACTATCAAAATAAAAAAATTGACAGCCTGTGTCAGATCACACGGGCGCATAGGTCAGCCGTAGAATACGTCTGTCCATGTGCAACAAAAATTATGAAGCGGTAGCCTAATAACAACAACCACATAGATGTTTTATTTTATTTTTAATTGTGTTTGTTGTCATTTGGCAAATTTTTTCCTTTTTACTGCAATACTGGTTAGCATCTCTGATATAAATTTAACAAACATTGACTTGAAATAGAAATATATATTTACATAATTTATTACATCAAAATTTGTGCATAATTAAATCAAAAATTGTATTTTTGTTTTATGTTTGAAATGTGACTTTTGATATGACAGGTTTGTGAAAGGAAAAGTATGATATGTAATTCATTAATGATACACTTAAATTTCTAGCAAATACTCAATCTATATTGGTTACAGCTAAGGTGGTTGCTGCATTTTTAATATACTTTAATTTGAATTTTTCTTCCATAAATTCTGCAAATGAACATTTGTCATTTCTAAATTAAAATCACCTACGATGAGCATGTCCACCTCGGTGTCAACTGTGAAATTCTTGTCTATTAGTGCAGTGAGGTGAGAATATTTCATCAAAGCAGAAAAAAGCATTTGTTGCTTGTTGTTTTGGGAAACATTTGGATGAAAGTACACAGAGCCAAGAATAAATTTTTTTTGATTATTAATTTTAATTTCAGACAGACAAATGTCGCCTACATACATCGCTATCGACCAGTTGCCTGTTTGAAATATCGATTGGAGTACAATATGTTAACATGGTACTTTTTGCATAGATTGCTACTCCAGATGCACGACGACGTTGCTGTAAATTATTAAAATGCGAAATTAATTGTTCAATATTCATTTAAATTAACTTAATTCAAAGTAACTGTTCACAAGATGCGAAAATCAGGGCTGCCACCGTAAAGACGAATTATCGATAGTTTAACTCACGATAGTTTATATGATATTTTTGAACGGGCATATTTATTGTTTTGGTGCAAAAGCATAATTAAATGTGCAACACAAACAATAAAACATGATTTCGAAAACTTGCACGCAAATTTCAGAATTGGGGTAAACATATTTTATTGTGTTATAATTGTTTGGGGCTGACGCTTAAGCTGAGCTTGTTCACCCCTGGCACGGAAGAATTTATGTATGAAAATTTAATTATGCCCGAATATCTTATTGAAATTTCCACATTTAGAAGCTATCAGTCATGACCGCATGTATATCAAACGAAAGGAAATCAAGTCTACTTTGTATTAAAACAAATTTTAATCGATTCTCTGGCGGAATTTTTGAGCAATGTGCAATTGAAAAAAAAGTAGTGATTTTTGCACTGATTTTTTGCCTTAAAAAGTTATATATTTGGCAAAATTATTAGAAATTTTAATGTGGGAATGTTTATTTACCTCATCTCAACTTAAATTCGAAAAAGTCAGATTAATTGATTGATTATTGAGATTGCTAGTGCAATTTAAAGTCTTCAAAATGAAGCAAAATTTTGCATGTTTTTGGTCTCATTTTTTTAATAGAAAATGTAATCACTTCATATATGAATATAGCTTAAAATAAAGGTTGAAGCCTTGGCTTTAAAATGAAATTAATTTGAGGAAAATCTATTCATTAGTTCAAGAGCAATGAGCGATTTTGTGAAGCAGCCATATTACAACAACAACTTTTTTGGATAGCACACTCATACCGAAACGTAAGACGTATTCTACGTCAAAAACGTGAAGATAAGATCCTATAAAAAATTAAAAAATCTGGAAATACAATGGATTTGTCCTCGTTTATAAAAGCAAAGTCTAATTTTATTTCTGTAAACACTTTTTGTTATAAAAATTATCTCAATCGTTGCAGATCAAAATTTTCCCGCGATCCGAAACAGTTTTATAAATTTGTTAACTCCAAACTTAAATTTTCTTGCTTGCCATCCTCGGTTTACCTTGATAATACAAAAGCAAGTTCCGATCAAGCAGTGGCTGATCTATTTGCTGAGTATTTTCAATCAGTTTACTCATCGAGCTTATATAGTTGCAATAATTCCTATCCTTTTCAAGTGCAAACGTCAAATTGCATATATATCCCAGTAATAACTGAGTGTACGCTGCTAAGTGACCTTAACTCTATCAAACCAAACTTCTTGCCTGGTCCAGATGGAGTGCCAGGTTCTATACTTAGATACTGTGCGGATTCACTTTGTAAACCTTTACATAAATTATTTAACTTATCGGTTGACTCAGCTGTGTTTCCTGGTATATGGAAAGAATCTTTTATTATTCCACTTCATAAAAATTCTTCTAAGTCTAACGTTTAAAACTATAGGGGTATATCCAAGTTGTCTGTCATTCCGAAAGTCTTTGAAAAAATTATATGCTCTCAATTGCAGCACTTATGTTGTTCAATTTTATCCCCTTATCAACACGTTTTTGTTAGGCGAAGATCTACTACCACTAACCTTCTTCAGTTCACCTCAATTGTTATCAAACGGTTTCAGGCTTAAATGCAAATTGACGTCGTTTATACATATTTTAGTAAGGCATTTGATTCTGTAAGTCATTCTTTGCTGCTCGAAAAACTAAATATTATTGAATTTCCAACGAAACTCTTGTCGTGGCTTTCTGAGTACTTGTGTGGCCGAACACAAAAAGTGGTTTTTAAATCTTCTGTATCCAAATCTATTTTTGTTACCTCTGGTGTCCCTAAGGGGAGTCACCTAGGATCATTGCTATTTAATCTCTTTATCAACGATCTTCCTGCTGCTTTTTCTTACTCTCGTATTTATGTTTGCTGATGATGTAAAGTTATGTTTCACCTATAATGATGATTCTCTATGCAACTTACTACAGTCGGACTTGGGTGCACTGTCGGCTTGGTGCCGTTATAACTTACTAAATTTAGATTGTTCAAAATGTAAAATCATGACTTTTTGTAGAGTTACCCCTCATACTGCTCACTACGTGCTTGATGCTTCACCACTTGGCCGCGTTTTTGAAATTAAAAATTTAGGCATCATTCTTGATAGCAAATTAAAATTTGATTTTCACAAATCGTCGATGGTCAATAAGGCCATAAACGTTCTTGGCTTCATCAAGCGGTGGTCAAAAGAGTTTGATGATTCCTACACCACTAAAACGCTATATATATCCCTAGTACGTCCCATCCTGGAGTATGGATCTTGTGTGTGGTCCCGCAATACGGGATTCACCAGGATAGAATTGAATCTGTGCAGAGGTAATTTCTTCTGTTTGCGCTTTGATGTTTTAACTGGGTTCCTGGAATAGACCTACCCCCCTATTCAAGTAGACTTCTTTTAATTAATCTTCCTTCCCTGTTGAACCGTAGAATTATGCATGGTGTAGTATTTATCACTAATCTACTTAATGGTGAAATCGACTCATCAGTTCTTCTAAGTCGAATAAAATTAAATGTTCCCATTAGATCCACACGTAACTTTTTACCCCTTAGCCTCGATGCTCAAGCAACTATTTAATTCATGAACCATTTCGTGTATTATGTTCTGACTATAACAAGCTTTATTCTCTTGTCTCTCTGGAGACCTCGACTCCAGTACTAAAACGATCTATCCTTTCTGCCTTATCTAATCGTAACCACTAATCACTAATCTACCACTGGTCTGATTGGGTTTTTCTGGGTTTTTCCCAATCCACGCAACAAATGTTGGGCCACTTATTTTCTTGTTGAATTTCCCAGAGCTTTAACGTTAACTTTGTAATAATTTTAACCTTAATTTGCTTTCAGAGCTACATATAATTTTAAATTTTACTTTAAACTTAATTATTTTTATTATAATTATTTTTAATTAATTTTATTGGAGTTTACTCCTTAAGAATCGATTTGCATATAAGTAGCCCGGTATGAAAAAAATATGAGGAGTGAAATCAACTGAACAAATTTCGTTACGTTTTTGTGAAGTCTAGTGCATGACGAGTGTTGGATACCCTTATAAAATATAAGTGCTATTGTGGGTATGTTGTTCAAAAATTTATTTTCAAATAATGGCATAGTTTCATTAGCGTAAGTTGTCGCTTAGTTAACAATTGAGAAATTGCTTCAATAAATAAATAATAAAATATCCACAGTAGCACTTATATTTTTAAAGTGTATCCAACGTTCGCTAGTTCATTCTCTTATTACTTAAGAATCCCGTTATAATTCTTCGCAAGCATGTATGTGTATGCGTGTATTCGAACAAACCGAAAACAGAATTGCGGTGGACGATGAATGGTAAATTGTCAAATAATTTCCCAGTGCTATTGTGGATATCTTTTTCAACAATATGTTTGCAAATAATTGCATATTTTCATTAGAATAAGTTGGCGTTAAGTTAACAATTGAAAAATAGCTTCAATTATAAATAGTTGATTGAACTTCGTTGCGACAGTTGCACTTATATTTTGTTAGTGTGTCCAATATTCGCTAGTTCATTCTCTCATTATTCAAGAATCCCGTTATAATTCGTTACAAGCATGTGATGGTATGCGTGTATTCGAACAAAACGAAAACAGAATTCCAAAGGTTTTGTCATTTTGGAAGTGGCCGAGTAGCACAATTTCATTTCAAGTACGAAAACATAAGATTTTGTCTTCCAAGGCAGTCAAATTTCAGTTTTGCTATTGCTGCTCATTCATACTCTTCCCAATATTTACGCTATGACACTTTCCAACAATCCTTGCCATACAGTTACGCAAAGTTGCGAACAAATTTCGAAAGTGTATTCAGTAGTGCATTGGTACATATGTAAAAGGAAAAATATCAAAATTAACAAAAACCTCGGCAAGCAGGCCCAGCAAGAAATATATGTATCAATCGCACTTGCATACAATATGTACCAACAACTTTTTACCGTTCTTGCTGACCCGCCGCCTCTCCTTTAATCGACGGGCTGCTGAACGCAAAGGGAAACTGAACAAAACAACAACGCGCTGGCTTGTCGTTGCTGAGACGCACAAGCTGCACAAATAAATTTGGGAGACATATGTATGTGCAGCGAGATGTACTTTGCCTAACGGTAATCACATTATTGTCGTCTCACTATACATTTCTGTTAGTCAAAAGGTTGATGATGTAATCAGTTTCATTCATGAGAAATTGTTAGCTTATACAGAAGGTGGATCAAATATACTAAAAAACAGTAACATGTACTTCCACTAATACTAAGCGGCGATTTTAATATCAATTTTAATAATGATGATGGATTGAGATTAATACAGTTTTTAAAATCTGAACTTAATTTAGATATTATTTCCGAAAGAACATTAGGGACAACGATTAATTTTTAAAATAGTAATATAAGCTTAGATGATAATTATAAAATAATAATCTGTCAACATAAACTTTTGTTATTTGTTAATTGTTAGATGTATAAAATAAATGCAAATAGAATAAAAATGTATATACCAATTTAGTATTTTCATTGATTGGTTAATTAACGATTTGATATCGTATTAATCTTTTAATCTTTTTCTTAGACTAGTAAGCTTTTTGTGCCTATTTAGGCAGTCAATCTGAAGGAGTAAACTCCAGTCGTGCGTCGGAGCTGACACACACATTTCTTTTCGTGTCAGCTGCTCATAGCTGACAATAAATAAATAAATAAAAAAATAACAGTTAATGACCCCCAAAAAACTGCATCCAAGCTTTGGAGCCATGCCACAACGTTCTCCAGCCCCCTGCATTTTGAAATCAACAACGCCTATATCTTCTAGAGCCTTTGAGCTTGAGTCACCAAATTTGGATTGGTGATGAAGAACCCAAAAAATTTGAATGCCACCACCCACCCATACCGCCCCAGCCAACCTTCCACAATATTCTACTAACTTTGAGCTAGAGTCACTAAAGTTGGTATGAGGATAGCAATTGACATCATACATAGATCTGCAGCAAAAATTTGGATGCCACGCCGCCCAACCACGCCCAGCCCCCTTCCACCATATTTTACTATTTTTGAGCTAGAGTCACGAAATTTTGTATGAGGATAGCAATTGACATCATACACAGATCTGCAGCAAAAATTTTGGTGTGACGCCCCCATAGCGCCCCAGCCCCCCTTTCCAAACCTTTAACAAACTTTCAGCTAGAGCCACCAAATTTGGAATTTTTTCCATTCCCTTCAAGCTAGAGACTTAAAACTTTGCAAATGTCATTATCTATGTCATAGTAAATTAAAGCGTCGAGAATGGAGTTCTACGATAACTGGGCGGCTGGCAAATCGATAAGTTCGATAACTCAAAATCGATTAATCCAACTATTTCGAACGCCCTTAAAGCTAGAACTACCAAAATTGAAGAGAAGATAGTTACTAACAACCCGCAAGGTTTTGCATCAAAAATTTTGGAGACACGCCCGCCCATTCCGCCCCTAGCCACCTAGCAGTTTAGTGACGTAAATGCCTATATCTTCCACAGTTTTAGAGCTAGAGCCATCAAATTTTTAGCTAACATAGGTGACGACGACCCCCAACCAAATTCATAATAAAACTTTGGATGCCGCGCCTATCCATATTGCTCTAGCCGCCCCAAAACACCCCAAAGCTTCGCTAAAGACAGTATCGCGTATATCTTCCATAGCGTTTAAGCTAGAGTCACCAATCTTGGTAGTTAGATAACTCTTACTGACCCCCAAAAAAACTGCATCAAAGTTTTGGAGCCCCGCTCACCCATTCCGCCACCAGCCCCCTCGCTGTTTATATAAAGAAATGCCTATATCTTCCATAGTTCCATAGATAAGGGGTATATCCAAGTTGTCTGCCATTCCGAAAGTCTTTGAAAAAATTATATGCTCTCAATTGCTGCACTTATGTTGTTCAGTTTTATCCCCTTATTAACACGGTTTTGTTAGGCGAAGATCTACTACCACTAACCTTCTTGAGTTCACCTCAATTGTTATCAAACGGTTTCAGGCTAAAATGCAAATTGACGTCGTTTAAACATATTTTAGTAAGGCATTTGATTCTGTAAGTCATTCTTTGCTGCTCGAAAAACTAAATATTATTGGATTTCCAGTGAAACTCTTGTCGTGGCTTTCTGAGTACTTGTGTGGCCGAACACAAAAAGTGGTTTTAAAATCTTCTGTATCCAAATCTATTTTTGTTACCTCTGGTGTCCCTCAGGGGAGTCACCTAGGACCATTGCTATTTAATCTCTTTATCAACGATCTTCCTGCTGCTTTTACTAATTCTCGTATTTATGTTTGCTGATGATGTAAAGCTATGTTTCACCTATAATGATGATTCTCTATGCAACTTACTACAGTCGGACTTGGGTGCACTGTCGGCTTGGTGCCGTTATAACTTACTAAATTTAAATTGTTCAAAATGTAAAATCATGACTTTTTGTAGAGGTACCCCTCATACTGCTCACTACGTGCTTGATGCTTCACCACTTGTACGCGTTTTTGAAATTAAAGATTTAGGCATCATTCTCGATGATCAATAAGGCAATATTTTTTTTTATATTTTATTTAATAAATTATTACAGAGAATTCAATTCAAAGTAACAATTGGTTTTAAAGCCAGAGCAGCAAAGGCCTTCAGGCAGACTTATTTTTTATATTTACATATATTTACATTGTGTACTTTATATCTCTATTTGTAGTTTATTAATTATTATTATTTATTATTATTTAGAGCTAACTTATAATTAAAAATTATATGCTAGCGTTTGTTTTTTTGGCTATGGCATCGGTGGCCTTCAGCTCAGTCTATTCTAAGTTTAAGTATATACATATTTATTCTATTCTAAGTTAAGTATTTACATATTTACATGGTTTATTGGTTGGTTGATTGATAAGTGTAATTTATGACGTGTTATTGTTTTATATGTTAAAGTATAGGTTAGTGTTTTTGAGGTATTGTAGGATTTTTGATATGTTTGGGGGTGTGGGGTTGGAGAGGTATTGTAGTGGGTTGGTGGTTTTAAGTATTGCCTGTCTTTGTGCTTTGAGGGAGTTGCAGTTGGCAAGTATGTGTTCTATTGAAAGGTTTTCGTTGCAGTATGGGCATGTCCTGGGGGAGTGGTCGATGTAGGATTTGTGCGTGATTTTTGTGTGTCCTAGTCTGAGTCTCGTTATTATTATTTGATCTTTCCGAGTTAGGGAAAGTTGGTTGTTCTTAAAAAGGTGGTAACTATTGTATTTGTTGTGATTAATATTTTGGTACCAAGGGGAAGTTTCTGTTAGTTTGTTTTGTGTTTTTGATTGGTGTGTTTTTTTTATGTATTTCTGTATGTCTTTTATGTTGTAGTTGTTTTTTGTTATGTGTGGTTCGTTGGCTGCGTTTTTTGCAGCGGTGTCTGCCTGTTCGTTTCCCGTTATTCCAACGTGGCCGGGTACCCATAGCAGTTTGAATTTTGGGAATGTTTTTTGTAAGTTTTATTAATTATTTTTATAAAATTTTCTATATTTGGTATATTGGGATTTGAGATAAGGATGTTTAGTGTGGAAGTATTCAGGGATTTGCAGATGTCCTTTACGTATTGGCATTGGAGTGTTAGGTGTTTTATTGTCAAGGTATCGCTTTTGCAGAATGTGCAAATAGGTGCTGGTGTTTTGTTGAAGATGTGTTCGTGTGTTAGTATTGTGTGTCGTAGTCTGAATCTTGTGTATTTTATTGCGTGTTTCCTGTCTATTTTAATTGGAAGATGAGTAGGTTCCCTTGCAGGGTTGATGGTTTTGTAATAGTGCGTGTGATCGTTCCAGATTGTTTTGAGTGTTTCTTTTGTTGTAAAGTTAATCAATTTATTAATATCCTTTTTATACTCGATACCGAAGGTAAAGAGTATATTGGGTTTGTGCAATGTCCGTCATGGTGTCTGTCCGTCTGTCCGTCCGTATGTTCGCAACTTTTTTCCACACCCTTCAAGTTAGAGACTTCAAACTTTGCAAATCTCTTTATCTATGGCATAGTAAATTAAAGTGTCAAGATTGGAGCTCTACGATAACTAGGGGGCTGGCAAATCGATAAACTCGATAACATCAAATCGATAGATGCAGCTATTTCGCAAGCCCTTACAGCTAGAACTACCAAATTTGGGGAGAAAATAGCTACTACCAACTCCCAAAAGACTGCATTTTGGAGCCACGCCCACCAATACCGCCCCCAGCCCCCCCGCAGTTTAACCCCAAGAATGCCCATATCTTCTACAGTTTTTGAGCTAGAGCCATCAAATTTGGTTCCAAGATAGGTGTTGACGATGCCCAATCAAATTCATAAAAACTTTGGATGCCACGCCCAGCTATACTGCCCTATCCGCCCTCAACCACCCCAACGCTTCGCTAAAAGCGGTAGTGCGTGTATCTTCCAAAGTGTTTGAGCTAGAGTCTCAAAATTTGGTAGGTAGATAACTGGAAACGACCCCCCAAAAACTGCTTCAAAGTTTTGGGGCCCCACCTACCCATTCCGCCCCCAGCCCCCTCGCAGCTAAAAAACAGAAATGCTTATATCTATTACAATTTTTAAGCGAGAACCACCAAATTTTGTGCCAAGATAGGTGATTACAACCTCCAAAAAAATGCATAAAAACTTTGGATGCCACGCCAATTCATACTGCCCAAGCTGCCCCAAACCGCCCCAATGCTTCACTAAAAACGGGAATGCGTGTATTTTCCAAAGAGTTAAAGCTAGAGTCACCAAATTTGGTGGGAAGATAGCTGTTAACGATCCCCAAAAAACTGCATCAAAAATTTGGAGCCACGCCCCCCCGTTCCCTAGCCTTCTGCATTTTGAAATCAAAAGTGCCTATATTTTCCACAGCTTTTGAGCTAGAGCCGCCAAATTTGTTGCCAAGATTGGAAGTGAAGAAACCCAAAAATTTTGGATGGCGCCCCCACCCATACCGCCCCCAGCCCCCCTTCCACCATATTCTACTAACTTTGTGCTAGAGTCACCAAATTTGGTATGAGGATAGCAATTAACATCATAAATAGATCTGCAGCAAAACTTTGGACGCTACGCCCACCCTTACCAACCCCATCCCCCCTTCCCGCAAATTTGACTATTTTTGAGCTAGAGTCACCAAATTTGGTATGAGGATAGCTATTGACATCATAAATAGATCTTCAGCTAAAATTTTGATGACATTTTCCGTTTTAGTTGCCTGAGGAGTGTATTATGTAAGGAAGATCCATGTGAGTTGTTTTTATTGCGTCGTCCGATGCTCCATTGGAATCTAGTGTTTAAGTCGGGGCGTCCTGTTTCTGCCAGCATGTTTTTTATTGGGGTAGTACGGAGGGCGCCTAATGAGAGTCTGATGGAGGAATGGTAGGGAGTGGAAAGTTTTGCAAAATTTGTTTTATTTGTTTTACCGTAAATTGAAAGACCGTAGTCAATCTTGGCGAGTATTATTGACTTAGTTATATTAATGAGAGTTGAGGAGTTGCTTTTTAACTTATAGCTACTTAAACATTTGATTATATTTAGTCTATTATTTAATGAGCTAGTTAAAGCTTTGACATGTTCGTTCCAATTATATTTACAGTCGAATGTTAAACCTAGGATTTTCAGTTGTTTTGTTTTCGGTATGTTTACGTTGTTTATTGTTATTTCTATGTTAAAGCAATTGTGTTTTTTGCATATATGTAGGTGAGTGGATTTTTCCGCTGATATTTTTGTTCCAGTTATGTTGCACCAATCGTGAATTTCAGAGAATAGATTGTTTATTTGTGTGTTATAGCCGGGGTTTGGATTGAAAAAGAGGCAAAGGTCGACTGCGTACATAATGTGTTTGAAAAATGTATTTTTATTTATCAAGTGATTTAATTTATTGAAGGCAATGAGAAAAAGTGTGACTGAAAGTGGGGAGCCTTGTGGGATGCCGTTTTTTAAGTTTTTTTCATTGGATAGGGTGTTATTAACTTTAACTCTTATTCTACGGTTGTTTAGGTAGCTTCGTATGTAGTTAAAGATTTTTGGGCCGAATTTCCAATCATATAGTTGCTGTATGATACGATGAGCACCCACCCTGTCAAAAGCTTTTTCCATATCGATTGAGAGTACCGATATGTGGTTTTTTGTGGCTAAATTGTTACAAATAAAGCTATCTAATATAAGTAAGGGATTCTGTAAACTTAGCAAAGCTTATTCTTTGTGCTATTTTTACTGTATATTTGAACTTTGCGTTCGCTTTTTTGTAAATTAGCATGTTTTCTGTGCTTAGGTGTTTTCTTAAATTATTTAAACATTTTATTTTTTCTATTTTTCACTTTTCAAGTTTTAGGTTCCACCAGTGTACATATGTGTTTATTATTCTCTCTGTTGGGGTTGGTTGTGGGTATTGCTTTGTTAGCGGATGCCTTAACTATTTTGAGAATTTTGGCTGCTGTTTGATTAGTATTATTTGTTGTAATTAGTCTTTGTGTTAGTGTGTCTATATTTTCTTGAAATAATTCCCAGTTCGCTGAATGAAGTTTGTATCTATGTGTTTTGTAAGCTGTTATTGTGTTAGCTATGGGAAATATTTGTATCCGAATGGGGTAGTGGTCGCTCCCCTATAGATCGTCATATATTGCCCAGGTGGTGTTAAGGCTAAGTGGTGGTGAGCAAAACGCTACGTCAACGTGTGTGAAGGTGTTATGGGTGGAGTAGTGTGTATGGTCTCCTTTGTTTAGTACAATTAGATTGCTGTTTTGTACAGTATGAAGGAGTAGTATAAGGTGTTCAATTTAAACATTTGATTATACATAACACTCATAAATCTTCGATGGTCAATAAGGCAATAAACGTTCTTGGCTTCATCAAGCGGTGGTCAAAAGAGTTTGATGATTCCTACACCACTAAAATGCTATATATATCCCTAGTACGTCCCATCCTGGAGTATGGATCTTGTGTGTGGTCCACGCAATACGGGATTCACCAGGATAGAATTGAATCTGTGCAGAGGTAATTTCTTCTGTTTGCGCTTAGATGTTTTAACTGGGTTCCTGGAGTAGACCTACCCCTCTATTCAAGTAGACTTCTTTTAATTAATCTTCCTTTCCTGTTGAACCGTAGAATTATGAATGGTGTAGTATTTATCACTAATCTACTTAATGGTAAAATCGACTCATCAGTTCTTCTAAGATTAGATCCACACGTAACTTTTTACCCCTTAGCCTCGATCGTTGCTCAAGCAACTATTTAATTCATGAACCATTTCGTGTATTATGTTCTGACTATAACAAGCTTTATTCTCTTGTCTCTCTGGAGACCTCGACTCCAGTACTAAAACGATATATCCTTTCTGCCTTATCTAATTGTAACCACTAATCACTAATCTACCACTGGTCTGATTGGGTTTTTCTGGGTTTTTCCCAATCCACGCAACAAATGTTGGGCCACTTATTTTCTTGTTGAATTTCCCAGAGCTTTGACGTTAACTTTATAATTATTTCAACCTTAATTTGCTTTCAAAACTACATATAATTTTAAATTTTACTTTAAACTTAATTGTTTTTATTATAATTATTTTAAATTAATTTTATTTTCATGTCAGCTGCTCATAGCTGACAATAAATAAATAACTAAATAATTAACAGTTAATGACCCCCAAAAAACTGCATCCAAGCTTTAGAGCCATGCCACAACGTTCTCCAGCCCCCTGCGTTTTGAAATCAAAAAAGCCTATGTATATCTTCTACAGCCTTTGAGCTAGAGTCACCAAATTTGGTATGAGGATAGCAATTGACATCATACATAGATGTGCAGCAAAAATTTTGGTGTTAAGCCCCTATAGCGCCCCAGCCCCCCTTTCCAAACCTTTAACAAACTTTCAGCTAGAGTCACCAAATTTGGAATTTTTTCCATTCCCTTCAAGCTAGAGACTTGAAACTTTGCAAATGTCTTTATCTATGTCATAGTAAATTAAAGTGTCGAGAATGGAGTTCTACGATAACTGGGGGGCTGGCAAATCGATAAGTTCGATAACTCAAAATCGATTAATCCACCTATTTCGAACGCCCTTAGTTACTAAAAACCCGCAAAATTTTGCATCAAAAATTTTGGAGACACGCCCGCCCATTCCGCCCCTAGCCCCCCCGCAGTTTAGTGACGTAAATGCCTATATCTTCCACAGTTTTAGAGCTAGAGCCATCAAATTTTTAGCTAACATAGGTGACGACGACCCCCAACCAAATTCATAATAAAACTTTGGATGCCACGCCTATCTATATTGCCCTAGCCGTCCCAAACCACCCCAACGCTTCGCTAAAGTTAGTATCGCGTATATCTTCCAAAGTGTTTAAGCTAGAGTCACCAATCTTTGTAGTTAGATAACTGTTACTGACCCCCAAAAAAACTGCATCAAAGTTTTGGAGCCCCGCTCACCCATTCCGCAGAAATGCCCATATATTCCATAGTTCCATAGATAAGAGATGACGATTCTTAAAAAATTGCATTAAAACTTTGGATGCCACGCCTAGCCATACTACTTTAGCCGCCCCAAACCACCCCAACGCTTCGCTAAAAACGGTATTGAGTGTTGACGAACCTCAAAAAACTGCATCAAAGTTTTGGAGCCACGCCCCCTCATTCCCCAGCCACCCTTCAATCTGAAATCAGAAATGCCTATATCTCCCACAGCTTTTGAGCTAGAGCCACCAAATTTGGTGATGAAGAACCCAAAAAATGTAAGTGACGATTCTTAAAAAATTGCATAGAAACTTTAGATGCCACGCCTATCCATACTGCCCTAGCCGCCCCAAACCACCCCAACGCTTCGCTAAAAACGGTATTGCGTATATCTTCCAAAGTGTTTAAGCTAGGGTCACCAAACTTGGTAGGAAGCTAAGTGTTAATGACACCCAAAAAACTGCATCAATGTTTTGGAGCCCCGCTCACCCATTTCGCCCACAGCCACCACGCTGTTTATTAACAGCAATGCCTATATCTTCCATAGTTTATGAACTAGATCCACCAAGTTCGGTGCCAATATAAGTGATGACGATTCTTAAAAAATTGCATAAAAACTTTGGATGCCACTCCTATCCATACTGCCCTAGCCGCCCCAAACCACCCCAACGCTTCGCTAAAAACGTCATTGAGTGTATCTTCCATAGTGTTTGAGCTAGAGTCACCAAATTCGGCACCAAGATAGGTTATGATGACCCCCAAAAAAATGCATAAAAATTTTGGTAGGAAGATATCAGTTAACGACCCTCAAAAAACTGCATCCAAGCTTTGGAGTCATGCCACCCCGTTCTCCAGGCCCCTGCGTTTTGAAATCAAAAACGCCTATATCTTCCACAGCTGTTGAGCTAGAGTCACCAAATATGGTGCCAGGATTTGTGATGAAGAACCCAAACAATTTGAATGCCGCCCCTAGCCCCCCTTCCACCATATTTTACTATTTTTGAGCTAGAGTTACGAAATTTGGTATGAGGATAGCAATTGACATCATACACAGATCTGCAGCAAAAATTTTGGTGTTACGCCCCCATAGCGCCCCAGCCCCCTTTCCATAGCTTTAACAAACTTTCAGCTAGAGTCACCAAATTTGGAAGGAAGATAAATTTTTGGCATCCCCATCTGCTCCAACCAATCTCTGAGGCAGCATACACCCTTGCCGTATCGGCACCCCATTGCAATCAGGTCTCTTTTAATGGGTTTAATTACTGGTATCGGGAATACCGCAGTCGGTTGCGTCCGACTGCAATGTTTCTACTTGTTTTGTTTTATGGACGATATGTTATTATACTCGATACCGAAGGTAAAGAATCTCCGAAGCCAAAAAATACTTCGGATTGTAATTCGCTGAGAGCTCCACCTAGCCAACCCATCAAACCTCTTCTAGTCCCCTGTATAAATCCTCCAATGGGCTCATTAACAATCCCATTGATGTTATTTAACACGCCTGCTCGCAATCCCGATATTACCACAGTCAATGACTCTACTCCCAATCCTAATAATGAACCCTCATTATCAACAGCATGCGTGCCTATTAATTCTACTATAGGTACACTTGGGGAACCCAAACCTCTTGTTGTTGTGCCTATCATCAAATATATATCCGTGTCTAGGCTATCATCCGACACTTCGTTGGATGATGTGAGTGACTATGTTAAAAGTAAAATTGACTCCCCGCTTATTAATGTTGAAAAGTTTAAGTTTAAACATGCCCGGAGCATATCTTCCTTCAAGTTGAGTGTTCCGCCCGAACTTTTCGCAACAATTTGTTTTGAAAAGTTTTGGCCACAAAAGCTCGTGGTAAGGGAGTATGTCAGCAGGCGAAACAATATTAACAATGGTATAAGAATCAGTAGTGCACCGCCTGTTATCCATCCTGTTGCCTCAACTTCGACGGCAAAAAACTAATAAAAGTAGTAAGCTTGGCCTATCAAAATGTTCGAGGCCTCAACACTAAACTTTCTAAACTTTATGTAAACAGCTTATCCTTTGATTCACCGATAGTTGCATTCACAGAAACCTGGCTAAAACTTAATATATCTGATTATTCCGTTTTGCCTAATAAGTATAACATGTACAGATGCGATCGCACCACCCGCAAGGGGGGCGGTGTTCTCTTAGCTGTTGACTCTTGTATTTCCTCTGAACAGATTTATTCTCATGATCATCCGGGTATAGAGTTTCTATGTGTTAAAATATTATGTAGCGGTCGCTCATTGTATATTACTTGCTCATATATTCATCCCCATTCTGATAATAACATTTACATATCCCATCTGAATGCCCTGCAACTTGTTGCGTCGTTGTTGACGGATATGGATCAACTTATAGTAGTTGGTGATTTTAATTTGCCACATTTTGTATGGTCTGTAAATGACACATCTTCAGCGCAATTACCGGCCGCTTCTGATGATTTTATCGATGGCCTTTTAGAGTTAGGCTTATCACAAGTTTACAGGGTGCATAACAGTAGTAATAAAATGTTAGATTTGATATTTGTTTCTGATTCTGATTGTAGTAATGTTAGTGCTTCCTGAAGATACCTACCATCCAACTTTAGAACTTTCCTTTGAACCTTTTAACCTTAGACCAGCATCTAACAATTCTTTAAAGACCCGATGTTTTCGTAAAACTAACTTTACTAAATTGAATGACCTTCTTCAGCATACTAATTGGTCTCACCTTTATTCTTGTAGTGATATAGAAACTGGCATCACCATTTTTGTGTTCCCCTCACTGTTCCTTCAAGTGAAAATAAACCACCTTGGTTTACGAGGGAACTATCAAAATTAAAAAACGTGAAGACAAGATCCTATAAAAAATTAAAATTTTAATTTTAATTTTATTTCTGTAAACACTTTTTGTTATAAAAATTATCTCAATCGTTGCAGATCAAACTTTTCCCGCGATCCGAAACAGTTTTATATATTTGTTAACTCAAAACGTAGATCTTCATGCTTGCCATCCTCGGTTTACCTTGATAATACAAAAGCAAGTTCCGATCAAGCAGTGGCTGATCTATTTGCTGAGTATTTTCAATCAGTATACTCATCGAGCTTATATAGTTGCAATAATTCCTATCCGTTTCAAGTGCAAACGTCAAATTGCATATATGTCCCAGTTATAACTGAGTGTACGCTGCAAAGTGACCTTAACTCTATCAAACCAGGCTTCTTGCCTGGTCCAGATGGAGTGCCAGGTTCTATACTAAGATACTGTGCGGATTCACTTTGCAATCCTTTACATAAATTATTTAACTTATCGGTTGACTCAGCTGTTTTTCCTGGTATATGGAAAGAATCTTTTACTATTCCACTTCATAAAAATTCTTCTAAATCAAACGTTAAAAACTTTAGGGGTATATCCAAGTTGTCTGCCATTCCGAAAGTCTTTGAAAAAATTATATGCTCTCAATTGCAGCACTTATGTTGTTCAATTTTATCCCCTTATCAACACGGTTTTGTTAGGCGAAGATCTACTACCACTAACCTTCTTGAGTTCACCTCAATTGTTATCAAAGGGTTTCAGGCTAAAATGCAAACTGACGTCGTTTATACAGATTCAAGTAAGGCATTTGATTCTGTAAGTCATTCTTTGCTGCTCGAAAAATTAAATATTATTGGATTTCCAGCGAAACTCTTGTCGTGACTTTCTGAGTACTTGTGTGGCCGAACACAATAAGTGGTTTTTAAATCTTCTGTATCCAAATCTATTTTTGTTACCTCCGGTGTCTCTCAGGGGAGTCACCTAGGACCATTGCTATTTAATCTCTTTATTAACGATCTTCCTGCTGTTATTACTAATTCTCGTGTATTTATGTTTGCTGATGATGTAAAACTATGTTTCACCTATAATGATGATTCTCTATGTAAACTGCAGTCGGACTTGGGTGCAGTGTCGGCTTGGTGCCGTTACAACTTACTAAATTTAAATTGTTCAAAATGTAAAATCATGACATATTGTAGAGGTACCCCTCATACTGCTCACTACGTGCTTGATGCTTCACCACTTGGCCGCGATTTTGAAATTAAAGATTTAGGCATCATTCTTGATAGCAAATTAAAATTTGATTCTCACTGTTACGTTTTGTGAGGAGCAGACAGAAGCGATCACGTTGAGTGCTGTTTTTAGACTGCTTTATTCATGAGTATATGAATATCATAAAAAGAAGTGCAAAGTTGCCAGATTGTACAATGTTAACATTTTTGTGAATAGTATTTGTGAATAGTATGATGGAGTAGTATAAGGTTGTCAATTTAAACATTCGATTATACATAACACATCTCCTCCTCTAATTTATAAACGATGCGATTGTTTTGGTTTTCTGAAGTCCGTAGGCTTGTAACGATCGACTTCTTGGCGAACCCGAGTGCTTTGACGTACTGGTATGCCCGAATAACGTCGTGCTTGTTGTATCTGCCTCGGTTGTTGGTTGGGCGCTGTTATGTTCTCAGGAGGACCAGGGACAGGATCAGGATGCTGAACAGCTGGCGTAGTTAACGGTTGATCTTGTCTTTGTGGTGCTTGGCTGGAAGCTGACTGTGGAAGTTCAGGAGTACACCAAAACTCTGGAGATCTCCTGGTGTCGTTGTTTGCTTACAACTTTGGTTTCAACTGGTTGAAATGGCGCTTGATTAAACCATTTTTGGTTCGAACGATGAAAACCATTTTTCCAATTGGACGGTCGATAATGCCTTCAATCCACTTTTCTCCCCTTGAATAATTTCTAGCGTAAATTTTTTGATTTGGAACGTACTTTGTTACTGATTGCTTAGCTTCGATAGGCTGCTCAAAAAGTTGGCTTAGCACAGTACGAACTGATCGACCGTGAATCAACTCGGCAGGAGTTTTCCCTTGTGCATTAGGAGTGAACCTGTAGGAAGCAAGATATTTAGTTACTGCTACACGTACTGGTATACCGTCTTGCAGGTTCTTCTTGACTGAGGACTTAAAAGACTGCACAAAACGTTCTGCCACTCCGTTGGATGCTGGGTGGAACGGTGCTGTTGTTATATGTTTTATGCCGTGTAGCTTGCAAAATTCTTTGAAAGCGTCAGCCGTAAGCTGTGGACCGTTGTCGCTAACCATGGTCTTTGGGTATCCTTCTATTGCGAAAATTGAGGATAATGCAGCGATCGTGTTATATGTGGTGGTAGACGACAATTGAACTGCAAGTGGAAACTGTGAGTAGGCGTCAACGCATATAAGCCACATAGCGTCGAAAATTGGGCCTGCGAAATCGACATGAATTCGCTCCCATGCTGTTGTTGCTGCTGGACAACTTTGGAACTCTTGGTGGTGCGAGATTGTTGCTTTTACAGATGTCGCATGACAGAGCAAGGTTTTTTATGTCCTCGTCGATGGTAGGCCACCAAACATGTTGCCTAGCTAACTGTTTTATTCTAACAATGCCCCAATAACCTTCATGTAAAAGTTTCAGGATATGAGCACGAAGACTGGCCTCAGCCAGCTTTCAATTTGAAATCAGTAATGCCTATATCTTCCATAGTTTTTGAGCTAGAGCCACCAAATTCGGGCCAATATAGGTGATGATGACTCAAAAAAAATGCATGAAAACTTTGGATGCCACACCCATCCATACTGCTCTAGCCGCCCCAAACGGCCCGAACGCTTTACTAAAACCGGGAATGCGTGTATATTTCATAGTGTGTAAGCTTGAGTCACAAAATTTGCGTTTAACAACTTGCATGTATCTTTCAAAGAGCTAGAGTCGAATTGTAAAAAGTGCAGCGTAATGGTAGAATCTCCGAAGCAAAAAAAGACTTCGGATTGTAATTCGCTGAGAGCTCCACCTAGCCAACCCATCAAACCTCTTCTAGTCCCCTGTATAAATCCTCCAATGGGCTCATTAACAATCCCATTGATGTTATTTAACACGCCTGCTCGCAATCCCGATATTACCACAGTCAATGACTCTACTCCCAATCCTAATAATGAACCCTCATTATCAACAGCATGCGTGCCTATTAATTCTACTATAGGTACACTTGGGGAACCCAAACCTCTTGTTGTTGTGCCTATCATCAAATATATATCCGTGTCTAGGCTATCATCCGACACTTCGTTGGATGATGTGAGTGACTATGTTAAAAGTAAAATTGACTCTCCGCTTATTAATGTTGAAAAGTTTAAGTTTAAACATGCCCGGAGCATATCTTCCTTCAAGTTGAGTGTTCCGCCCGAACTTTTCGCAACAATTTGTTTTGAAAAGTTTTGGCCACAAAAGCTCGTGGTAAGGGAGTATGTCAGCAGGCGAAACAATATTAACAATGGTATAAGAATCAGTAGTGCACCGCCTGTTATCCATCCTGTTGCCTCAACTTCGACGGCAAAAAACTAATAAAAATAGTAAGCTTGGCCTATCAAAATGTTCGAGGCCTCAACACTAAACTTTCTAAACTTTATGTAAACAGCTTATCCTTTGATTCACCGATAGTTGCATTTACAGAAACCTGGCTAAAACTTAATATATCTGATTATTCCGTTTTGCCTAATAAGTATAACATGTACAGATGCGATCGCACCACCCGCAAGGGGGGCGGTGTTCTCTTAGCTGTTGACTCTTGTATTTCCTCTGAACAGATTTATTCTCATGATCATCCGGGTATAGAGTTTCTATGTGTTAAAATATTATGTAGCGGTCGCTCATTGTATATTACTTGCTCATATATTCATCCCCATTCTGATAATAACATTTACATATCCCATCTGAATGCCCTGCAACTTGTTGCGTCGTTGTTGACGGATATGGATCAACTTATAGTAGTTGGTGATTTTAATTTGCCACATTTTGTATGGTCTGTAAATGACACATCTTCAGCGCAATTACCGGCCGCTTCTGATGATTTTATCGATGGCCTTTTAGAGTTAGGCTTATCACAAGTTTACAGCATAACAGTAGTAATAAAATGTTAGATTTGATATTTGTTTCTGATTCTGATTGTAGTAATGTTAGTGCTTCCTGAAGATACCTACCATCCAACTTTAGAACTTTCCTTTGAACCTTTTAACCTTAGACCAGCATCTAACAATTCTTTAAAGACCCGATGTTTTCGTAAAACTAACTTTACTAAATTGAATGACCTTCTTCAGCATACTAATTGGTCTCACCTTTATTCTTGTAGTGATATAGAAACTGGCATCACCATGTTTGTGTTCCCCTCACTGTTCCTTCAAGTGAAAATAAACCACCTTGGTTTACGAGGGAACTATCAAAATTAAAAAACGTGAAGACAAGATCCTATAAAAAATTAAAAAAATCTGGAAATATAATGGATTTGTCCTCGTATATAAAAGCAAAGTCTAATTTTATTTCTGTAAACACTTTTTGTTATAAAAATTATCTCAATCGTTGCAGATCAAACTTTTCCCGCGATCCGAAACAGTTTTATATATTTGTTAACTCAAAACGTAGATCTTCATGCTTGCCATCCTCGGTTTACCTTGATAATACAAAAGCAAGTTCCGATCAAGCAGTGGCTGATCTATTTGCTGAGTATTTTCAATCAGTATACTCATCGAGCTTATATAGTTGCAATAATTCCTATCCGTTTCAAGTGCAAACGTCAAATTGCATATATGTCCCAGTTATAACTGAGTGTACGCTGCAAAGTGACCTTAACTCTATCAAACCAGGCTTCTTGCCTGGTCCAGATGGAGTGCCAGGTTCTATACTAAGATACTGTGCGGATTCACTTTGCAATCCTTTACATAAATTATTTAACTTATCGGTTGACTCAGCTGTTTTTCCTGGTATATGGAAAGAATCTTTTACTATTCCACTTCATAAAAATTCTTCTAAATCAAACGTTAAAAACTTTAGGGGTATATCCAAGTTGTCTGCCATTCCGAAAGTCTTTGAAAAAATTATATGCTCTCAATTGCAGCACTTATGTTGTTCAATTTTATCCCCTTATCAACACGGTTTTGTTAGGCGAAGATCTACTACCACTAACCTTCTTGAGTTCACCTCAATTGTTATCAAAGGGTTTCAGGCTAAAATGCAAACTGACGTCGTTTATACAGATTCAAGTAAGGCATTTGATTCTGTAAGTCATTCTTTGCTGCTCGAAAAATTAAATATTATTGGATTTCCAGCGAAACTCTTGTCGTGGCTTTCTGAGTACTTGTGTGGCCGAACACAATAAGTGGTTTTTAAATCTTCTGTATCCAAATCTATTTTTGTTACCTCCGGTGTCTCTCAGGGGAGTCACCTAGGACCATTGCTATTTAATCTCTTTATTAACGATCTTCCTGCTGCTTTTACTAATTCTCGTATTTATGTTTGCTGATGATGTAAAACTATGTTTCACCTATAATGATGATTCTCTATGTAAACTGCAGTCGGACTTGGGTGCAGTGTCGGCTTGGTGCCGTTACAACTTACTAAATTTAAATTGTTCAAAATGTAAAATCATGACATATTGTAGAGGTACCCCTCATACTGCTCACTACGTGCTTGATGCTTCACCACTTGGCCGCGATTTTGAAATTAAAGATTTAGGCATCATTCTTGATAGCAAATTAAAATTTGATTCTCACTGTTACGTTTTGTGAGGAGCAGACAGAAGCGATCAAGTTGAGTGCTGTTTTTAGACTGCTTTATTCATGAGTATATGAATATCATAAAAAGAAGTGCAAAGTTGCCAGATTGTACAATGTTAACATTTTTGTGAATAGTATTTGTGAATAGTATGATGGAGTAGTATAAGGTTGTCAATTTAAACATTCGATTATACATAACACATCTCCTCCTCTAATTTATAAACGATGCGATTGTTTTGGTTTTCTGAAGTCCGTAGGCTTGTAACGATCGACTTCTTGGCGAACCCGAGTGCTTTGACGTACTGGTATGCCCGAATAACGTCGTGCTTGTTGTATCTGCCTCGGTTGTTGGTTGGGCGCTGTTATGTTCTCAGGAGGACCAGGGACAGGATCAGGATGCTGAACAGCTGGCGTAGTTAACGGTTGATCTTGTCTTTGTGGTGCTTGGCTGGAAGCTGACTGTGGAAGTTCAGGAGTACACCAAAACTCTGGAGATCTCCTGGTGTCGTTGTTTGCTTACAACTTTGGTTTCAACTGGTTGAAATGGCGCTTGATTAAACCATTTTTGGTTCGAACGATGAAAACCATTTTTCCAATTGGACGGTCGATAATGCCTTCAATCCACTTTTCTCCCCTTGAATAATTTCTAGCGTAAATTTTTTGATTTGGAACGTACTTTGTTACTGATTGCTTAGCTTCGATAGGCTGCTCAAAAAGTTGGCTTAGCACAGTACGAACTGATCGACCGTGAATCAACTCGGCAGGAGTTTTCCCTTGTGCATTAGGAGTGAACCTGTAGGAAGCAAGATATTTAGTTACTGCTACACGTACTGGTATACCGTCTTGCAGGTTCTTCTTGACTGAGGACTTAAAAGACTGCACAAAACGTTCTGCCACTCCGTTGGATGCTGGGTGGAACGGTGCTGTTGTTATATGTTTTATGCCGTGTAGCTTGCAAAATTCTTTGAAAGCGTCAGCCGTAAGCTGTGGACCGTTGTCGCTAACCATGGTCTTTGGGTATCCTTCTATTGCGAAAATTGAGGATAATGCAGCGATCGTGTTATATGTGGTGGTAGACGACAATTGAACTGCAAGTGGAAACTGTGAGTAGGCGTCAACGCATATAAGCCACATAGCGTCGAAAATTGGGCCTGCGAAATCGACATGAATTCGCTCCCATGCTGTTGTTGCTGCTGGACAACTTTGGAACTCTCTTGGTGGTGCGAGATTGTTGCTTTTACAGATGTCGCATGACAGAGCAAGGTTTTTTATGTCCTCGTCGATGGTAGGCCACCAAACATGTTGCCTAGCTAACTGTTTTATTCTAACAATGCCCCAATAACCTTCATGTAAAAGTTTCAGGATATGAGCACGAAGACTGGCTGGAATTACTACACGATTTGCGTCTTTGTGTAGGCAAAGCAACTGTTTGTTGATGGTGAGAGCCAACTTCCGGTTAAAGTAAGGCAATAATGCTTCGTTGCCTTGCTGAAGTTTTTCTGGCCATCCTGCAGAGACATAATGTAGGACTTGTTTTATAACTTTGTCTTTATCCACGTGGCTGCGAATGGACTCTGAATTAATTGGTGGTGCCAATTCAATAACAGTGTGGCAAGCTTCCTCTTCTTTATCAAAATCTGAATCTGTACCCACTGGAAGGCGCGAAAAAGCATCTGCGTTACCATGAGCAGATGTGGATCGATACTGGATATCAAAGTTGTAGGCCATGAGAATGATAGCCCAGCGTTGTAGCCTGTTTGACGTCATTAACGGAAGGTGCTTGCCTGGATTAAAAATAGTTACAAGCGGCTTATGGTCTGTAAGTAATATGAACTTTCTTCCGTAAAGATATTGGTGAAAACGTTTAATTCCGAATAGCGTTTTTGATGCGAACACAATGGATCTCTCTCCGCCATCGGGCTGAAGATGCGAAAGGACTTCCCCAATGCCAAAGGATGAGGCATCTGTAGCAAGGATTACCGGTAATTTTTCATCAAAATGGGCTAGTTGCGTTGCGTTGATGATGTGAGACTTAAGAGCTTGAAAAGCTTGTTGCTGTTGTGGACCAAAATAGTATTCTACGTCTTTCCTTCGAAGTTGATTCAATGGAGCCAACTGCGAGTAGTTCGGCATAAATTTACAATAATAATTTACTTTACCCATGAATGCTTCCAATTGTCGTAAATTAGAAGGCGGACTCAAAAGCTTAACTGCCTCTAAGCCTGAGCTGTCTGGAAGAATTCCGTTTGCGCTGATTCTTCGCCCCAAATATTCGATTTCGTCTTTGAAAAAAAAACATTTGCCTTTTGCATCTTATGCCGTTCTCCTGAAGAGTGCTAAGAACTTGATCGATTCGTTTCAGATGTTCTTCACTGGTAGGTGCTGAGATGATGATGTCATCTAAATAGTTGCCACAACCTTCTATCCCTTTAAGAAGTTGAAGGCATCCTTCAGGCCTCCTTCAGATCTATTTTGCTGAACTGCTTACCATGACGTATAATGTGGAACAGCGCTTCTTTCGTCGGTAACGGATACTGTTCGACATCGATTTGTGCGTTAACAGCCTGGTTAAAATCGCCACAAATACGAATATCGCCACCTGGCTTAGGTGCGAGCACAATTGGGGATGCCCAATTGCTGAATTTTATTGGTTTCCAAATTCCTGCTTGGGTGAGTCTGTCTGCTTCTGCTTTAAACTTGTCCATCTGTGCGAACGGAATTTTTCGGCTTTTATAAAACTTTGGAGTTGCCGTAGATTTTAAAAATACGCTGGCTTTGAAATCTTTTATGACACCCATGGCTGATTCAAAAACTTCATTGTATTTCTTGCAGATGTCAGTTACTTTATTATTCTGCACCTCATAAATGTTTGAGACTTGCAAAATATCGAATCCAAATAAGTTAAATAAATCGATACCAAAGAGATTGGTTGACGTTTCAATATTTGCTACGATAATGGTTATTTTTTTTTCCTTTTTGCCACACTTTGCGACAGTGTGCAACTCCCCCAGTATGGTATTGGTGTATGACCAAACGCATGTAATACTCGGGAACACTTCTGCAATTTTGGCTTATTCAACAGCGCATATGTATTGGAGTTTATCACTGATGCTGTGGCTCCGGAGTCCATTTGAAATAAAATCACATGGTTAAGTATTTCAAGATCAATTACTTTTTTGTTATGTTGGCTTTTTACTAGACCTGTGACACTGTGCACTGCTTCGATATTTTCTATTTCATTTACTTCGTTCTTGCTTGCTTTTTTATACTGCGAATTATTTGACTTGACATGCTTTGACATGCAGACTACAGCTATATGCCCTTTTTTTCCGCATTTGCGACATACAGCATCGCGAAATTTGCATTTTTCTCTTTGATGAGATTCACCACAGCCAGAGCAAGACTTTAAGTCACTTTTGTATGGTCTGACCTCACTTGCACTGCTTGCTGTCTTTTTTGTATATGTGTGGATCGCATTGATTGGATTCTGTCTCGGTATGCTCTCTTTCAGCGCTGCATCGGTTTTTGTTTTTGTCTCATAGGTTTCTGCAACTATGAACACATCTTCAAGAGTTGGCTGTGACGCCCGAACGGCGTCATAAGGCGTATGTACTATGAGCTGATCTCGTATCATTTCATCTACATATTTTGACAAACAACCGTTAGTGTTACACACAAACTGGCATTCACGAGCGAACCCGCGCAAGTCGGCTACCCACTCTCTGTGTGTTTGTGTATGCTTCATCTCTCTCTTGAAATATTCGTAGCGAGCCGCGACAACATGCCGTTTTGTAGTGAAATGTTCCGTTAGTTGGTCTGTGAGCTCTTTGTATGTATAAACGTTTAAGTTGGTGCTACCGAATAGATTTTTTAATAGCTCGAATATATTAACACCACACCATGAAAGGAAGTAGGCTTTCTGTTTTTGATCTGCACTAACCGAATATGCGTTAAAGTGCTGCGATAATTGTTCAAGGTATGATTCCCAATTTTGATTTTCTTTGTCAAATTTGTGAAACGGAGGACACATAGATAATTCACTTTGTAGTACTGGTGAACTAGCTGCTGTTGAAACGTTTTTTTCCATAATTTCTTGCATCCAGTTTCGTTGTTGCTCTAACATAGCTGATGTAAATTCTTGCTGTTGCGCAAGTATTGTCTGTATTAAATTTTCGTTTGTCGCCATCCTGATTAAGATCAACGACTACGCGACACAATAATACACAAGAATGTGATATTCTTACGGTTGATTTTACTGTTATACACAAGAATGTTGTATTCTTGCGGCTGATTTTTTCTTCTTTTACCTCGTCGCCAATTGTTACGTTTTGTGAGGAGCAGACAGAAGCGATCACGTTGAGTGCTGTTTTTAGACTGATTTATTCATGAGTATATGAATATCATAAAAAGAAGTGCAAAGTTGCCAGATCGTACAATGTTTAAAATTTTTGTGAATAGTATTTGTGAATAGTATGAAGGAGTAGTATAAGGTTGTCAATTTAAACATTTGATTATACATAACACTCATAAATCGTCGATGGTCAATAAGGCCATAAACGCTCTTGGCTTCATCAAGCGGTGGTCAAAAGAGTTAAATGATCCTTTCACCACTAAAACGCTATGTACATCCTTAGTACGTCCCATCCTGGAGTATCGATCTTGTGTGTGGTCCCCGCAATACGGGATTCACCAGGATAGAATTGAATCTGTGCAGAGGAAATTTCTTCTGTTTGCGCTTAGATGTTTTAACTGGGTTCCTGGAACAGACCTACCCCCCTATTCAAGTAGACTTCTTTTAATTAATCTTCCTTCCCCGTAGAATTATGCATGGTGTAGTAGTTATCACTAATCTACTTAATGGTGAAATCGACTCATCAGTCCTTCTAAGTCGAATAAAATTAAATGTTCCCATTAGATCCACACGTAACTTTTTATCCCTTAGCCTCGATCGTTGCTCAAGCAACTATTTAATTCATGAACCATTTCGTGTATTATGTTCTGACTATAACAAGCTTTATTCTCTTGTCTCTCTGGAGACCTCGACTCCAGTACTAAAACGATCTATCCTTTCTGCCTTATCTAATCGTAACCACTAATCACTAATCTACCACTGGTCTGATTGGGTTTTTCTGGGTTTTTCCCAATCCACGCAACAAATGTTGGGCCACTTATTTTCTTGTTGAATTTCCCAGAGCTTTAACGTTAACTTTATTATTATTTCAACCTTAATTTGCTTTCAGAACTACATATAATTTTAAATTTTACTTTAAACTTAATTATTTTTAATATAATTATTTTTTAAATTAATTTTATTTTCATGTCAGCTACTCATAGCTGACAATAAATAAATAAATTACAGTTAATGACCCCCAAAAAACTGCATCCATGCTTTGGAGCCATGCCACAACGTTCTCCAGCCCCCTGCGTTTTGAAATCAAAAACGCCTATATCTTCTACAGCCGTTGAGCTAGAGTCACCAAATTTGGTATGAGGATAGCAATTGACATCATACATAGATCTGCAGCATAAATTTTGATGCCACGCCCCCTACCACGCCCAGCCCCCTGCCGCCATATTTCACTATTTTTGAGCTAGAGTCACGAAATTTGGTATGAGGATAGCAATTGACATCATACACAGATCTGGATTGGTGTTAAGCCCCCATAGCGCCCCAGCCCCCCTTTCCAAACCTTTAACAAACTTTCAGCTAGAATCACCAAATTTGGAGTTTTTTCCATTCCCTTCAAGCTAGAGACTTGAAACTTTGCAAATGTCTTTATCTATGGCATAGTAAATTTAAGAGTCAAGATTGGAGTTCTACGATAACTGGGGGGCTGGCAAATCGATAAGTTCGATAGCTCAAAATCGATTAATCCACCTATTTCGCACGCCCTAAAGCTAGAACTACAAAAATTGAAGAGAATATAGTTACTAACAACGTGCAAAATTTTGCATCAAAACTTTTGGAGACACGCCCACCCATTCCGCCCCCAGCACCCCCGCAGTTTAAAGACATAAATGCCTATATCTTCCACAGTTTTAGAGCTAGAGCCATCAAATTTTATGCTCACATAGGTGACGACGACCCTCAACCAAATTATTAATAAAACTTTAGATTCCACGCCTATCCATATTGCCCTAGCCGCCCCAAACCACTCCAACGCTTCGCTAAGAACGGTATTGAGTGTACCTTCCATAGTGTTTAAGCTAGAGTCACCAGATTTAGTAGAAAGATAACAGTTACTGACCCCTATAAAAACTGCATCAAAGTTTTGGAGCCCCGCTCACTCATTACGCCCCCAGCCCCCTCGCTGTTTATAAACAGAAATGCCTATATATTCCATAGTTCCATACTTAAGAGATAAAAGATAAACATTGCATTAAAACTTTGGATTTTAAAAATTTCAGGGTAATGGTAGAATCTCCGAAGCAAAAAAAGACTTCGGATTGTAATTCGCTCTGAGCTCCACCTACCCAACCCATTAAACCTTTTCTAGTCCCCTGTATAAATCCTCCAATGGGCACATTAACAATCCCATTGATGTGCCTGCTCGCAATCCCGATATTACCACAGTCAATGACTCTACTCCCAATCCTAATAATGAACCCTCATTATCAACAGCATGCGTGCCTATTAATTTTACTATAGGTACACTGGGGGCACCCAAACCTCTTGTTGTTGTGCCTATCATCAAATATATATCCGTGTCTAGGCTAGCATCCGACACTTCGTTGGATGATGTGAGTGCCTATGTTAAAAGTAAAATTGACTCCCCGTTTATTAATGTTGAAAAGTTTAAGTTTAAACATGCCCGGAGCATATCTTCCTTCAAGTTGAGTGTTCCGCCCGAACTTTTCGCAACAATTTGTTTTGAAAAGTTTTGGCCACAAAAGCTCGTGGTAAGGGAGTATGTCAGCAGGCGAAACAATGTTAACAATGGTATAAGAATCAGTAGTGCACCGCCTGTTATCCATCCTGTTGCCTCAACTTCGACGGCAAAAAACTAATAAAAGTAGTAAGCTTGGCCTATCAAAATGTTCGAGGCCTCAACACTAAACTTTCTAAACTTTATGTAAACAGCTTATCCTTTGATTCACCGATAGTTGCATTCACAGAAACCTGGCTAAAACTTAATATATCTGATTATTCCGTTTTGCCTAATAAGTATAACTTGTACAGATGCGATCGCACCAACCGCAAGGGGGGCGGTGTTCTCATAGCTGTTGACTCTTGTATTTCCTCTGAACAGATTTATTCTCATGATCATCCGGGTATAGAGTTTCTATGTGTTAAAATATTATGTAGCGGTCGCTCATTGTATATTACTTGCTCATATATTCATCCCCATTCTGATAATAACATTTACATATCCCATCTGAATGCCCTGCAACTTGTTGCGTCGTTGTTGACGGATATGGATCATTTTATAGTATTTGGTGATTTTAATTTTGATTTTGACACATCTTCGGCGCAATTACCGGCCGCTTCTGATGATTTTATCGATGGCCTTTTAGAGTTAGGGTTATCACAAGTTAACAGGGTGCATAACAGTAGTAATAAAATGTTAGATTTGATATTTGTTTCTGATTCTGATTGTAGTAATGTTAGTGCTTCCTGAAGATACCTACCATCCAACTTTAGAACTTTCCTTTGAACCTTGTAAACTTAGACCAGCATCTAACAATTCTTTAAAGACCCGATGTTTTCGTAAAACTAACTTTACTAAATTGAATGACCTTCTTCAGCATACTAATTGGTCTCACCTTTATTATTGTAGTGATATAGAAACTGGCATCACCATTTTTTACAAGACCTTGAATTCGCATTTGGATATTTGTGTTCCCCTTACTGTTCCTTCAAGTGAAAATAAACCACCTTGGTTTACGAGGGAACTATCAAAATAAAAAAACGTGAAGACAAGATCCTATAAAAAATTAAAAAAATCTGGAAATACAATGGATTTGTCCTCGTATATAAAAGCAAAGTCTAATTTTATTTCTGTAAACACTTTTTGTTATAAAAATTATCTCAATCGTTGCAGATCAAAATTTTCCCGCGATCCGAAACAGTTTTATAAATTTGTTAATTCTAAACGTAAATCTTCATGCTTGCCATCCTCGGTTTACCTTAATAATACAAAAGCAAGTTCCGATCAAGCAGTGGCTGATCTATTTGCTGAGTATTTTCAATCAGTATACTCATCGAGTTTATATAGTTGCAATAATTCCTATCCTTTTCAAGTGCAAACGTCAAATTGCATATATGTCCCAGTTATAACTGAGTGTACGCTGCTAAGTGACCTTAACTCTATCAAACCAGGCTTCTTGCCTGGTCCAGATGGAGTGCCAAGTTCTATACTTAAATACTGTGCGGATTCACTTTGTAAACCTTTACATAAATTATTTAACTTATCGGTTGACTCAGCTGTGTTTCCTGGTACATGGAAAGAATCTTTTATTATTCCACCTCATAAAAAATTATATGCTCTCAATTACAGCACTTATGTTGTTCAATTTTATCCTCTTATCAATACGGTTTTGTTAGGCGAAGATCTACTACCACCAAACTTCTTAAGTTCACCTCAATTGTTATCAAAGGGATTCAGGCTAAAATGCAAATTGACGTCGTTGATACATATTTTAGTAAGCCATTCGATTCCGTGAGTCATTCTTTGCTGCTCGAAAAACTAAATATTATTGGATTTCCAGCGAAACTCTTGTCGTGGCTTTCTGAGTACTTGTGTGGCCGAACACAAAAAGTGGTTTTTAAATCTTCTGTATCCAAATCTATTTTTGTTACCTCTGGTGTCCCTCAGGGGAGTCACCTAGGACCATTGCTATTAATTCTCTTTATCAACGATCTTCCTGCTGCTTTTACTAATTCTCGTATTTATGTTTGCTGATGATGTAAAGCTATGTTTCACCTGTAATGATGATTCTCAATGCAACTTACTACATTCGGACTTGGGTGCACTGTCGGCTTGGTGCCGTTATAACTTACTAAATTTAAATTGTTCAAAATGTAAAATCATGACATATTGGAGAGGTACCCCTCATACTGCTCACTACGTGCTTGATGCTTCACCACTTGTCCGCGTTTTTGAAATTAAAGATTTAGGCATCATTCTTGATAGCAAATTAAAATTTGATTCTCACATATCTTCGATGGTCAATAAGGCCATAAACGTTCTTGGCTTCATCAAGCGGTGGTCAAAAGAGTTTGATGATTCCTACACCACTAAAACGCTATATATATCCCTAGTACGTCCCATCCTGGAGTATGGATCTTGTGTGTGGTCCCCGCAATACGGGATTCACCAGGATAATATTAAGTCTGTGCAGAGGTAATTTCTTCTGTTTGCGCTTAGATGTTTTAACTGGGTTTCTGGAATAGACCTACCCCCCTATTCAAGTTGACTTCTTTTAATTAATCTTCCTTCCCTGTTGAACCGTAGAATTATGCATGGTCTAGTATTTATCACTAATTTACTTAATGGTGAAATCGATACATCAGTTCTTCTAAGTCGAATAAAATTAAATGTTCCCATTAGATCCACACGTAACTTTTTACCCCTCAGCCTCGATCGTTGCTCGAGCAACTATTTAATTCATGAACGATTTCGTGTATTATGTTCTGACTATAACAAGCTTTATTCTCTTGTCTCTCTGGAGACCTCGACTCCAGTACTAAAACGATCTATCCTTTCTGCCTTATCTAATCGTAACCACTAATCACTAATCTACCACTGGTCTGATTGGGTTTTTCTGGGTTTTTCCCAATCCACGCAACAAATGTTGGGCCACTTATTTTCTTGTTGAATTTCCTAGAGCTTTAACGTTAACTTTATTATTATTTCAACCTAAATTTGCTTTCAGAACTACATATAATTTAAAATTTTACTTTAAACTTAATTATTTTTATTATAATTATTTTAAATTAATTTTATTTTCATGTCAGCCGCTCATAGCTGACAATAAATAAATAAATAAATAAATAAATAACAGTTGATGACCCCTAAAAAAACTGCATCCAAGCTTTTGGGCCATGCCACCCCGTTCTCCAGCCCCTGCGTTTTGAAATCAAAAATGCCTATGTCTTCCACAGCTTTTGAGCTAGAGCCACCAAATTTTGATTGGTGATGAAGAGCCCAAAAAATTTTAATGCCGCCGCCCACCCATACCTTCCCCAGCCCACCTTCCACCATATTCTAGCTAGAGTCACTAAGCCCCCTTCCACTATATTTTACTATTTTTCAGCTAGAGTCACGAAATATGGTATGAGAATAGCAATTGAAATCATACACAGATCTGCAGAAAAACTTTTGGTGTTACGCCCCCATTTCGCCCCCAGCCCCCCTTTCCATACCTTTAACAAACTTTCAGCTAGAGTCACCAAATTTGGAAGGAAGATAACTTTTTGGCATCCCCATCTGCACCAACCAATCTCTGAGGCAGCATACACCCTTGCCGTATCGGCACCCCATTGCAATCAGGTTTCTTTTAATGGGTTTAATTACTGGTATCGGGTATACCGCAGTCGGATGCGTCCGACTGCAACGTTTCTACTTGTTTTTTTTTATGGTTGATATGTAGTTATACTCGATACTGAAGGTAAAGAGTATCTTGGGTTTGTGCAATGTCCGTCATGGTGTCCGTCCGTCTGTCCGACCGTCCGTCTCTATGAACGCAACTTTTTTCCTTACCCTTCAAGCTAGCGACTTGAAACTTTGCAACTGTCTTTATCCATGGCACAGTAAATTTTTTTTATTTTTTTAATCTCTCTTTATACCCTGAACCCATAAAATGGGTAAATCAGGGTATAATGGTTTTGTGCAAAAGTATGTAACAGGCAGAAGGAAGCATCTCTGACCCCATAAAGTATATATATTCTTGATCAGTATCAATAGCCGAGTCGATATGGCCTTGTCCGTCTGTCCGTCCGTCTGTCCGTCTGTCCGTCTGTCTGTCTGTCCGTCTGCCGTCTGTCCGTCTGTATGAACGCGTAGATCTCAGAGACTACATGAGGTACAGAATTCAGATTTGGAATATAAGTTCTCCTATACCATAAGCAGAACAAGTTTGCTTCAAATTATCGATAACTACTCTGGTTTTCGATATACACATGGAATCGATAACAAAAAAATATCGAATTTGGAAAATGTAAAAATGGGGGTTGGTGTAATGGGTAACGATAGACCTTTTCTCAAAATTTCGTTCAAATCGGTTAAGAAACACCAGAGATATCGTAAAGTTAAGTCAGTTATGAGTTTTGTTTAAAGTGATCATTATTTGAAGCATACTTTTAGGATGCAAGGACTGCAACTGGGTTCAGGGTATCTTCTGGTCGGGCTATCCCGACTAGAGCCTTCTTACTTGTTTTATTTACAATCTGTCTGTTTAACTATAAGTAAATTGTATAATTAATATTAAATTAACAGAAATAGTAGTTTTCCAATGAGCCCTGCTATTATATATCACATCTTTTCAGTTTGTTGGATTTATCTGTCGGGGAGATCGAGAATGTGGTGTCTTTTCAGTCTTCTTACTGTTAAACTGTTGTCTAATAGACTTAAGGCTAAATTATTTTCGTGGTTGTGGAGTTTGTCGATGTATTTCTTACTAGTTTTGTTTATTTCTTCTTTTATGGTTTTAATATTAAGATCTTTGTGTATATTTTCATTAGTTACGTAAAAAGGAGCATTGACAATGAGACGCAAAGTTTTCGATTGGTAACGCTGAAGTATCTCGATATTTGAGTTGCTAGCAGTTCCCCAGAGCTGTGTGGCGTAGGTCCAAACAGGCTTCAGTATAGATTTGTATAGGCGAATTTTGTTATCTAAAGTGGTTTCTGATTTTCGACTTATCAGCCAGGACATTTTTAGCGTTTTTAGCCTGAGATGTTGACGTTTTGCTTTGATGTGGTTTTTCCATGTTAATCTGCGGTCAGATGCAAGCCGAGATACTTCACACAGGTACTTTGTGGAATTGGTGAGCCGTTAAGTGTAACATTTGGGCAGCTACCTGGTCTTAATGAAAAAGTTATTTGGACGGATTTAAGGGAGTTGATTCTAATTTTCCATCGAAGAAACCAGTCTTCAATTAGGCTTAGCTCACACTGTAGGAGTTCGGAAGCTTCATTTCTAGATGTGCTTGTTGCTAAAACGGCTGTATCATCAGCATATGTTGCAACAGTGCAGTTGTTTGTAACTGGCATGTCGGCCGTATATAGGGTGTAGAGAATAGGACCCAGTACGCTTCCTTGTGGGACGCCTGCGTTGATCAGAAGTATTGTTGACGTATCGTTTTTCTGCTGCACGTAAAATCATCTTATAGTCAGGTATGATTTGATTAATAAATAGTACGGAACAGGTAGCCATTTCTTTATCTTGTACAATAAACCATTGTGCCAGACTCGATCGAACGCTTGTTGAACATCAAGAAATGCAGCAGTGCAGTATTTTTTGTTTTCAAATGCAGAAACTATATCATTAATGACCCTGTGACATTGCTCAGGGGTCCCGTGGCTTCTCCTGAATCCGAATTGGTATTCAGGAATGATGGAGAGCTCGTCTAAAATTGGCAACATTCTCTTCAATAGTATTTTTACCAACACTTTCGAGAATATTGTCAACAGACTAATGGGACGGTATGATGTCAATTCCGTTTCTATTTTGTTTGGCTTGAGGATCATAATGATCTCTGCACATTTCCATTGACTTAGAAAGTGGTCTAGTCTGAGAATTGCGTTAAATACGAGGGTGAGAAACCGAATGCATTTTGGTGGTAAGCTTTTTAGGGTGATGCCGTCTATTTTATCAGGGTCTGGTGCTTTTTTGTTGTTCAAGCATTTGATTTCTGTCACAACTTCTTCATACTTGATGCTTTTAATAGGCAAGCTCATTTGACAGGGTGACTCAAGGAATTTTTCTACTTCAGTCTCTGTTATAGAATTATTTATATCGTTAGGCTGAAACACAAAATGCAGATGTTGTGCAAATGCTACCGCTTGTTCATTATTAGACCTACACCAATTTCCATTGCTATTACGAATATTTATGTTTCTTTTAGCTGGTCTCTTTAGGTATTTAGTCGCCCTCCATAGGTTGTATTCATTGTTGCTGGAATTAGGGTCTAAGTTTCTGAGATACGCAGCTAGAGATTCATTGCGTAAGTTCGACAGCAGTTGTTTAAGCTCAGATGCAGCCTTGTTGTATAATCTTTTGTCAGCGGGGTAGTGAGTTTCTTGCCAGCGTTTTCGCAGATTCCTTTTATTTTGTATTTTTGTCGAAGCTCGTTTGAGAGGTACAATTGGTTTGGTTGTTGATGATTAAGAGCATGATTCGTGTTTCTGTAGCTCGCTTTATAAATTGTTTTTGTGAAAAGCTCCACAGCATAGTCTATCTCATCTCTTGTTTTTAACGAAGTGTACAGGCTTATAGCTGAGTCTAAATAGCTTTTAAATGCGTTAATGTCTGTAGAGGCTGTAATGACTTTATAGGGTTTTTCTAACATATGGGCTATTGTGCTGTAGGTTGCTATTATTGGGGAATGATCCGAGTTAAGGTCAAAGCTCTCCATTACTCGCATGTTTGTTTGTGGGATTCCAGAGAATACTACGAAATCAATCAAATCTGGAATTTTTCGACTATCAGTTGGCCAGTATGTAGGCTTACCAGTTGACAAAGATGTTATGTTATTGTTTCGTATGCATTTGTATAACTCCGATCCCTTCGGGTTAGTCAATCTAGATCCCCAGCATGGATGTTTGGCATTGAAGTCGCCTCCCACAATAAACTTTGTTCCCAGTCCTTGGAAAAAATTTTAAAATTCGAGTTCTTTTATTGTGAATCTTGGTGGGAGATAAATCGCTGTTATTGATAAATCTGCGTGCATACATTTCATCTCAATTGTGGCAGCCTGCATAGCGTTTTCCCTAGTACTGTTCATGGTTTGAAATTTAAAGCCCTGCTTGACAATAATTGCTGCACCTCCATGAGCTCTATCTGACGGATTGTCAGCTCTTACTGTGTCGTATCCAATAACTCTAAAAAAAATTTGCTAGTGAAGTGTGTTTCTGAAATTAGCAGACGTCAATGTCATTCGTTTTTAAAAATAAAGATGGTTGGAAAGCCCATTGGCATTCCATATTCCTAAGTTTAGATTTAATTGCATAGCTTGTTTACAAGTAACATTATCATGTTAAGTAAATTATTGGTAAGTTGAAATTGTTTTTCTAGAAGCTGTTCTATTCTTTCTAGAGACGTGTTCGAGATGCTATTTCCTGCAGCAGCTTGAGCGTATGTTTGGTATTCTTTTGGTTGTTGGGTCGAATTATTAATCGGAGCAAATGATTGATGTGTAGCAAGGTTATTTTTATTATTGTCATCTTTGGTGTTTTTTGGTTGAATGCGTCCGCTTACAAATTTTTTTAATATGAGTTCTTGATAGACTTTACACCCTTTGTAACTAGCAGCATGATCTTCTTTGCAGTTGGCGCATTTTGCTGGTTGCTGTTTATCTTTTGGACAAATGTTGCTGGGATGGTTAAGAGAGCATTTCACACATCTGTGATTTTTGGCGCAATATGACTTTGTGTGTCCAAATTCCTGGCAGCGATAGCACTGAACTATTTCATTGGTTTATGTGGTGGTTCTATATTAACAACTGCGTTACCAATGTGTTTAACTTTGTATATATCTTAGTTCTTGTTGTTGGGCTCAATGTCTAAGTGGAACAAATTCAATGGCTCTTTGGTTACACGATTTTTGATATTACTAATATTTCTAACATTTCTAACAGCGTGACCTTTGGACTCCACATCTTTTTTAATTGAGTCGATATCAGTTGAGAAGTGCAAATTCTTAATAACAACTCTAAATGCCCTCTCATGTTTAAGCTGGTATGTGTGAAATTTGACACAATCTGTAGTAAGAGTTTTAACAAGTTTCCTATATTCTTCAATAGACTTTACCAGAACTCTAACATGACCACCGCGTTGTACTTTATATAAGTAAAGCTCTTTATTAATTGTATTTTCGAGATAAGCTAGCATTCCTTTTATATTACTGACTTCAGATAAGAAAATAGGTGGCGGCTTGGCAGATTCATCTAAGGTGTCTTAAGTTATCATGTCCAGTGCTGCAATAACAACAACCACAGTTGCTAGGAAAATTTTATGCAATTAATTATAATACACTTTTAACAAGCTAATGATTATTTTTTTAATTGGTTTACTTTGTTATTATGATAATTTTATATAGTTCCTTGCATTAGGTTTATTTTTAAGATGATAGATGTAAATGCAAAAACATTAGCCAAACATTAAGACTAAACCCGCATACTTATAGCCGGTAGAACACAAAGGTCTCACACCATGTTTTCTTAAGGCTTTATTAATAGCTTTATCAAATCAATCTTATAAGCTTTAGTTTAAATACTCAGTATATAAATATCTAAGAAAGCTTTTATGTATTTTTTTTAATACGTATATATTTGATTTTATGATATAGTCAATAATAATTTATTTTGATTCATTAAACTTGTAAGGTACTCTTTTAGGCTGAATTAATAATATTTTGTTTAACTTTTTCATTGCAGTATTAGACAATACTTGATTAGATTATCGTTGACAAATAATGTCCATCTGCACACTATAAGATTATTGTCCAATGTTTATGTGGTTTAATGACACTTTTTACACTTTTAAGATATTTGTCAAACTATTTGTTATATTTGGCTATAATTCTTTCATCAAACTCATTTATCAAATCAACTTCTCAAATATGGAAAATGAATACAGTTAGCTTACTTAAAGTATTACAATGTTTTAAGCTGCTTGATTATTGTTTTACTATTTTGTTTCCCAGAGTGTTATTTACGATAAAAAGATATTAAGAATGTGTTTGTACTCATTAAGTGACTTCAAAAATTCTTATTTAGGTATCTTTTAGGTATCCTTTTGATGTTGTGATACCTCTGATACCTCATCTTAACTTGTGTTATGTTGAATTGTTTTCTTCAAATAAGTATTCTTTTGACTTTTAAATCTTTCATGTTATGTATTTAGCTAACTTGAATAGGTTTTACGCTAAAAACGAGATAGATTGTATTATTGTCTATTAAATGCCACCTATAACTTAACAGGGAAATCGTTCGGATTTGAATTTTTTCTCTTTATAACTGATAGCTTAAGTATATTTTAATTGTCAACCTACAAACCTTTTCCACAGAAGGTTCAGTTATTTATCAATGTTTCATTCAACTACATTTATGTTAAACATTACACTTTTTAATGATTAGACTCGATTTCGGTATTATCCAACTTATTACTAAAACTAAGAATGTTTCGTAGTTAATTTCCATTAATTGATGGACAGTTATGATTTTATTATTTGTTTTCACAATCATTGTCGTATTTAATAACGAAGTGTATGAAACTGGCTTCAGTTTTTATTTATGAGTAGCTTAACATTAAATGATACTATATTAAATTTAAGAACAGCACCTAATTGTTCTAGATACCTTTATATTAAGACTAATTTTTTCTTATAACTATTATTTCTATTTCTCATACAAACGTGTTCGCTCTTGTTCTCAAAACTAATTTTCGCTATAGGATTCTAATAAACATGAAGCCGTTCTTATGTGTTTTATTCTTATTAACTTTGTATTATTCCTAGATTGTGATATCAAAATACGGTTCTGATCTGATAAATGTCAAGACTATGTAAAAAGTAGCTGTTTTCTTTCTTGGCGGTAAAGTACTAAATATTTTTGATTGTATTATGTTTTGATCATTATATAGGTCAATTTACACCAGGTTGGTTTAAACACACGTTGATTGCAAGTTGGTATTTGCAGAGGTTTCTATTTCCTTGATATAAGTCGTTAACTACCGCTTGATCTTTTGTGCTAATTTTAAGGTAAGGACTGATTTTTATAGAGTATTGTTGGGGGGAAGGCTCCAGAGAATAAGGTTTGGTTTAGGTTTTGGTTGATTTTAAGAAACTGTATGGTAGGATTTATCTTGCTTTATATGGTTGTATTGTAGAGCACTTCATGTGTGTAGAAAGTTTCTTGTAAGAAAATGTTCTTTATGATTCCAGTACTTGCCTTAAGCCTATTTTAACTCTAAATTTCACTTACATAAAAAAGCGCAAACAGTCATTTACAGTAATTAACAGTAGACTAGGAGTCCTGGTTCTAAGACCGTGTAGACTTCATTGTTCTTATGAATTTAGATAATCCAATAAATGTTCATGCTCGGATTCTGGCAACTAATGCATTTGGACATTGTGTCAACATCATCTCAAGAGCAATACAAAATTCTAATCAAAGAAACGTTCGTTTTTATTTTTAAGCTACATAATTCGTGTGAGTGCGCAAGAACAGTCCTATATTCATTAAGATAACACAGAACATTATTAAAGTGCTTGTTAAAGCGGTATTTGATAGGCTATAATCTTTTATGATTCTTGAAAGAGCGAGATAACGTTGTTCTTTATATGAAAGAAATTATAAAGGTTACTTCCAAGATTTTTGCTTCACTAAATTTTGGTTGATTGCTTAATTTTTTTTTTTAGGCATCAGTTTTTTTTTTTTTTGACCTCATTTGCCTTGGTAAGACTTCAATATAGTGTAAAGGGCCATTGTGGTATTGTTTATTGATTTTGTTTTAATTATTTTTTGTATTTTTATTTATTTATTTTTTTCTTGTTGTTCTTTTGCATGGGCTCTTAATTTAAGTGCAAGCCAATTTTAGAACCAAAACATAGTCTTTTTTCTATACCGCATAAATAGAAGCATCCTTGACCCCAGATATTATGTATATTATTGATCAATATTTTGATCAGCTGCCTGTTGTAGGCTGCCTAGGTCTGTTCGTCCATTCCTATGCAATCTATTTTTATAAATTTTTAGCTATCGAGATTAAACTTTGTTCAGAATCTAGCTTTTTGATGTTTTTTGCTTTTTTCAGTGCAGTTTATTAATTTTTCAAAACCACTGAGATTCGATCCGTGAATTATATAATTATATTAGCTAACATAAGTGTATACAATACATTCTGCCTTCCGATGATGGTTGCCTTGTTTGTTTATATCGTTTTATTTTGTAATTTCTAAGGTCATTTGACTTACCTAATTTAAATGTTTTATTTTTCTGATAGACTAATACGGCGACTTTTTAGTTTTTCTTCGATGTACTTTCTAAGTATAATATCAACAACACCCTAATATTTTTGTTTACCGGTCGTTGTCTCGTTTTAAAACCGATTTGCTATAAGACGTGTAATATCGACCCCGAAGATAAAATTTCGCTTAATAGGCTTCCAAAGTTTCTAATTCTCATTTCAAGAATAGTTTTCACATAAACGCTTTCTATTTAAACTATAAATATAAATAAATATATATTGAGTTTAATAATCGAATTCAGAAGTATTTCCCTACATGAAAGTCATGAGTCCAAAAACATTCACACTAAAGGAGCTTCATATATTTTCGTTTTAAAGAATATAAAGACCAATTTGCTTGGCTATGCTTGACAAGTTATACAGTTTACAAAACTAATGGGAAGATAAAACTGTCTTATATTATTTCGTCTTTGTTCTTAGTTGGTTCTTTCCCTAAGGCTGTTTCTCACGCACTTTGAGATTGTGTCATTACTTAATGAAATGGGCTTAACATACTCCTGTTTGCTTTTTTTTTCATGATTTATCACATGTTTCCTCAAATTGATATTCAATGACTATTTAAATTTTTAAAACCGGAGCCGGCTAAGCTGTTAAAAGTTCAAGTCCCTCAATGTCCGATAGTGAGCCGCTGTTTACCGACGGTGGTGTAAATGAGGTTCCGTTGGAATGCTTCTAACCACAATTAGACCGCTCCAAGATAAAAATTAGTGCCCTTACGACGTACTATCGCTGTTTGCAACAACCTGGCGTCCTCCAAACCAAACACACTCACATTCGTTTAAGACTCACACACTCGACGACATCATTTGACCCACGGCTAAACTATCCTCAGGCTTTACACTGTGGCCTTCATGCCATAACTACATCACCTGGACCATCACTCGTACACGCATATGTAAGTAACTCATACCTAGATAGTATGGCTTGCATGTAACCATCTGAAAGTTTTGTTTTACTCTCCACCGCCTTTATGTCCACTGATTTCTATTAGCTACTTTCCAGTGCTCACACCTACAACATCTCACACACCAGCCCACAAAACAAATGCTGTGGATACAAAAACAATTGACAAATGGAAATCAAGCACCAAACGTTAATAAAAAAATGAATAAAGTATTCGAAGGGACTTCGATCAAAAACATGATAATCAAAATATTTATTAGGCTTTGCATTTAGACTTATATCATAGTCGAACCTACTACGTACTTTTCATTTTCAAAAATTCACTATTCCTAATTCCTATAAATTTATCCGTTTAATCATCTTAATACACACCTTCTAGAAACTGTAATTCAAGTCAGCACCATCATACTCGTCATTCAATATGTGCGCTGTGATGATTTTACAGTTTGTATATCTATTATTAACAAAATTAAAGTTTTTCGGTTTGTTGAGTAGCCAATCTCATTTACTTGAAATTAAAATTTGAATATGATTTACGAAAATGGCTTAAGCCATTTTTACAATTATTACACTAAGGGCCGGTTTCTCCATGTCCAGTTAAAGTGTCAATTAGTTAATCTCGGCATAGCTTTAATGCTCGAGTTAAACCAGTTTGGTTTTCTCAATGCTAAGAAAAACGTTTCGGTTGCTGAGAAGCATGCAGTTAATGTTCTTGTGAAGTCAAATCAAAATATTTTGTATAATAATAAAACATATGCAATGCAAGTGACGGCTTGAATCAGGTAATTGCCTAACGATGGTTTTAGCGATATTTATATCGGCCCTTTAACGAACGATAAATTTTAGCCGGCACTCAGGCATCGGTTAAGTTTATCGCACGCTAAGCCCTAAACGAACATTGAGAAACTCAATTTTGACTAAACTTGGGATAGTTACGCTATCCGGAAATTGAGAAACCGGCCCTAAGCTTTATATATCTTATTTTAGCTGCTTTATTACATTTAAGATTATTATCATTAAACAATTGACTGAACATTAGCTCCGTAATGTTTTTTTTTCCAGCGTATCATTGATTGGTTTTTTTTTTTATAATCACTACATATTCTATCCTCTTTGTCCTCTATGTACCCTAAGATCGGACAAGAGTCATGTTCATAAATCAGGTTACGAAAAGACAAACAAGCAAGATTGAGGGCAGAACACTCCTAAATGCGCTCGAGCCGACGTAGGAAGAGACGCAACAAGATGGGAACTAAGGATCAAAGAGAGTCGCTTGAGGCAAACTGGGCAATGATACCTGGCCTCAGGCGAGCCAAATGTTGCTCACGAGGAAGAATACTCCTTACACATTATAGCAGTGTACATATCCTTAGCAAGAAAACGAACGTCCTTTTTCTAGAACAACTTATAAACCAAATTAGAGGCATAGAAGACCTCGACCTTTCAAAAATACTTGCTTTTGTATAGAACCTGGTTCTGATGGAAATGATATAGACTTGGAAGGGGGCACAATAGACCTCGCAGATACCAACTCATTCATCAATGACTATGGTTTTTACAGACATTAGACATGTTTTTATTTTTATTAAAAACGAACTTATCAATAAAACTGTTAAATTTAAACTCGCTTGTAGTAAGTTAATTTTTTTTCTTCTCACAAACCAACGGAAGTACTGCAACATTACTGCTGCGTATCGTACTATTACTTTGATTTAAAATTAAAGCGAAAGAACTACTTACAAAGTGAGGCAGCCGTTGCTAACCGCCGCTTTCTAGGCAAATACATACTTTTTTTTTTAGCTGCAGATTTAGCACCAAACCAATATCCTTGAACAGTGCACTGTAGTGGTAGGCCCACAAAACAGAGAACAGCTGGAGGTGTAGCTGTTTAAAACCGTGAGCTGATACACAGGTTATATCGGATTTTAATAAGGTTTTCTAGATGTTTAAAACAAGGAGCTGTTATTTTCAAAACAGTGGGTTGTTATATTGTTAAATATTTTTATTTTTGTTTCTAATAACAGGTTGTTGTTAGGCTGTTATTATACTCGATACCGAAGGTAAAGAGTATATTGGGTTTGTGCAATGTCCGTCATGGTGTCTGTCCGTCTGTCCGTCTGTATGAACGCAACTTTTTTCCACACCCTTCAAGTTAGAGACTTCAAACTTTGCAAATCTCTTTATCTATGGCATAGTAAATTAAAGTGTCAAGATTGGAGTTCTACGATAACTAGGGGGCTGGCAAATCGATAAACTCGATAACGCAAAATCGATAGATCCAGCTATTTCGCAAGCCCTTACAGCTAGAACTACCAAATTTGGGGAGAAAATAGCTATTTACAATTCCCAAAAAACTGCATCAAAAATTTTGGAGTCACGCCCACACATTCCGCCCCCAGCCCCCCGCAGTTTAACACTAAAATGCCCATATCTTCTACAGTTTTTGAGCTAGAGCCATCAAATTTAGTGCCAAGATAGGTGTTGACGATCCCCAACCAAATTCATAAAGTTTTGGAGCTCCATAACTTAAACCAATTTATTAACAAGGCAGCCGTAACAGCACCTTCTTCGTAGGCCTCAAGACCAAAGAAAAGGAAAAAAAGGTTAATTGCCCATGTTGTCATCTTTCGTGGGGCTCGACCACGACCTGATATAAGGCCGGGCACCTTTACATGGCCTTCAAATCTTTCGCATGAAATGTACCAACAAATTTGCCTTGCATATTCTCTAATTCATACAGTGCTGTACCTACTTTCTTTCGTACTCGACCCTTAACATATGCTGGCAACAATTTAGCATTGACTCGTTTCGCCGCATTACTTTGCATGAAATTCCTTCTAAACAACTCTTGTCCTACTCTATAGTTTACATCTCTAGCTCGCTTATTATACGTTCGCTCACCTTTTAAATGAGCGTTTAGCAAATTATCTCTAATTTTGTCGTATATTAACTGCATCTTTCCATTGTGTGGTATACAGGGAAGTTGATTATCCTTAATAGCTAGTAACTTATGAAGCAATTTATAACTATCTCCATGTCTAATCATATGTTGGCCAAATAGACTAAAATTCGGTGTGCTTCTTAACGCTTCATGGAAATCGGTTCTCAATACATTACATATTTCTGATAGGTGTCTATCCCACTGATCACTTCTCTCTTTAATTAATATACGCAGCTTCACAAGTATTTCTCTGTTAACCCTTTCACTTGCGTTTGCTTGTGGCGAATAAAACCCTGTCAAAATTTGCTTAATTCCATATTTATTTAAGAAATCTTTCATCTGTGTTGATACAAACTGTTTCCCATTATCAGTGTGAATAAACTGAGGTACTCCAAAAATGTGAAAAATCTATTCTTCTAAATACTGTACAATGTTAAGACTATTAGCTTTTCTTAACGCCTTCAAAAAATACAAACTTCGTAAAGTGGTCAACTGCGATAAATATCATTGAATTTCCAGCTTTGGTCCTTGGGTAGGGTCCAAGCAAGTCCACATATAATCTTTGAAAAGGCCTATCTGTAATAACTTGGTTTCCCATAGGTGGCCTTTGTAACATATTCGTTGGCTTAACCGTTTTGCATGTATCACAGTTGTCAGTGAACTCTTTAATTTCTTTACACATACCAGGCCAATAGTACTTCTCTCGGATTCTTGCTAATGACTTAGCGAAGCCTGCATGACAGCCTATTCCCTCGTGATTGCTAATCATGATCTGATGACGCAACTCAGTTGGCACCCATAATCGCCAACGGCTGACTTCGTCCTCAAATTCTCCTTTTCGAAATTGCACTCTTTGGTATACGAAATTATCTGATACACATGTATCTGGTAACGCATCTTTATTATCTTTAACCTGATTTCTCAACTCGTCATATTCGGAAGTATGAAAGAACTCACTATCTAAATCTGTATATATTAGTCCCGCTGGAGCATTTACTGACTCTAAGAATCCCCTTGACAACGCGTCTGGAACCGTGTTCAGTGAGCCTTTACGATATTCTATTTTAAAATCGTACTGCTGTAACTTTAAACTCCACCTACCAACTCTGCCTGCTACATCTTTTTGCGTCATTAGCCATTTTAGACTAGCGTGGTCAGTTATTATTTTAAAAGGCAGGCCTTTAACATAAGGTCTGAATCTTTTTAAACACACAATTGCTGCTAAAGACTCTAGCTCTGTCACTGTATAATTTTTTTCTCTTTTCTTTAGTTTCTGCGATACGTAAGCAATCGGGTGCTCCTTATCGTCTACATGGCACTGTGTTAATACCCCTCCTACACCTGCACGAGACGCGTCACACTGAATTGTGTACTCTTTCTGAAAATTAGGCTGAACTAAAACTGGCGCAGACACCAGCGCTTCCTTAAGTTTCGGTACAGCTTCGACTGCCTCAGAAAAAATTTCAAACTTCGGAGACTTCTGCAAACAATCAGTTAAAGGTGCAGCTATTTCTGCGAAATTATGAATGAACTGGCGATAATATCCGGTCATTCCCAGAAATCGTCTTATTTGCCGTTGAGTCTTAGGTGTTGGAAATTTAACAATGTCCTCCACCTTACTTCTGTCAGTCTTTAGTGTCCCTTGTCCCACAATATATCCCAGATATTTAAATTCTTGTTGGCAAAACTTGCTTTTCTCTACATTGATAGTCAGACCTGCATTCTTCAAACAATTTGCTACTTGACGCAACGTGTGGACATGGCTATTGAAATCTGAATTGCAGATAAGTAAGTCGTCAAGATATACGAATACGTTCTCACGCAACGTTCCCGAAATCACTTTATCCATAAGCCTGCTCATTCTTTGCGCGGCATTGCACAACCCGAACGGCATAACCGTGAAGTTATATAATGGTCTACCAGGTATAGCGAATGCGGTTTTCTCTTTAGACTGCTCATCTAGTGGAATTTGCCAGAAGGCATCCTTTAGGTCGATCCCTGAGATAAAATACGTGTCCTGTAATCGGCTCAAGAGGCCATTAATGTGGGATAATGGGTATGCATCCTTTTTGGTTATCAAATTAAGACGACGTGAATCTATGCATAACCTAACCTTGCCAGGCTTTCTTACTAAAACCATTGGACTACTCCAAGGCGAGTTACTTTCCTCTATCACACCCAAGCCTAACATTCGATCTATTTCTTGATAGACTTCTTTCTGTCTCGGCGGTGATAACGGATAATGTTTCATTCTAAACGGCTCCGAAGCAGCAGTGTCTATATTGTGAGATTCTAACTGTGTGCGACCTAATCCCAGTTTAGAAAAGGATGGAAACTCTTCTATGACTTCATGTAAACGAGTTATTTGATTGAATGTTAGGGTTGTACTTTTAATCACGGATAAGGCTTCTGGTGCTGCTTCTATTTCTGAAACCAGATTTGGAGCTATGGAAAACTCTTTCCAGAAATTAACACCTAAATAGGCCTCTTGTTGCAACCCAGGTGCCAAGTAAAAGGCTATAATTTTAATCATTCCGTTGTAATCAACTGGTGCTTCAATAAACCCAACAACTTCCTGCCTAGTTCCACAAGCTGTGCTAACATAACTATTTATTTTCTTAACCTTAACATTTAGTCTTTTAACTAACTCTAAACAATTCTTACCTAATACACTGACTGAAGCGCCAGAATCCAACAGCCCGAATAATTCTTGTGTACCTATTTGAATCCTAACATATGGTCTGTTATCTCCTGGATTGAAATTTGTGATTGACTCTATCTGCTTACGAAACTTCAATCTTTCCTTATATCTCCTTCTACATTGAAAAATCTTATTGGATAACTTTGCTGTTTTTAGCTCCTTTTTGAACTGTTTTAAACGTAGCGTATGTACCCTATCCAAATCAATACTTTCACTACTCAAATTGCTGCTTAAGTCTGTTAACTTCTCCTCGAGCGAGCTGTCGACTTTTCCAGCTTGCTCGACTACTTGTTTTCCTGGTGCTTTGTACACATGAGTGAGGTAACATTTTTCTCACCGCATCGGTAACAGAACAGTGTTCTTGTTTCCGAAGGGCAGTCATAAAAAGAATGTTATATTTGATCACAATTCCAACATTTATATTTGGAAGTGTCTATGGCCTTTTTTAGTTTTTTTACACGAAATGCGGCTACTTCCTCCTCCACGTCCTCAACTGACTCGTCGCTTTCAGCAGCGGTTACTTCGCTGACAAACTTGCGTGTACCTTGTTGTAAGCGTCGGTTAAACTTCTTTTCCAAGAACTTTTCTGCACTACGAGCTTCTTCAAGAAGATGATCTAAGCTAAAAATGCTCTTTGCAAACAAGAGCCCACCCAAGGATTCCTTAACGTTGCCTTTTATGATGTTTACAAGCTTTTCATCGTTTAATGGTTCATGAAGCCGCGAATTCATTGTCACTACATCAGCAAAGAATTCATCAAATGATTCCTTAAACTGTTGTTGCCTGCAAAGCATTCGTAATAATCTCTCGGACTCGCTTTCTGAGGATCCAAATTTTCTAGTTATTGCGACTTTTAAATCTGCGAATGAAACTTCTGGTTCTTGTTTCAGGTAAAACCAATAAAATTTCTCTGCTTTGCCTCGTAAAATCACATGAAAATCTGCTAACATTCTAGACTCTGAACAGTTGTGCCTTTTCATCAGTGTTGTTACTTTGAACAGGAACTCATGAACATCGTGACTACCATCAAAAGTGATATTCCATTTATCTATGTGTATTCGATCTTGAGTACCAGCTGCATTGGGCTGCTCGTTGTTCAGATTGCGCGATTGATTTCGACTGCATGCACCATTTACATTTTGCATATCTATATGGTTGTTAAGGTTATCCAGCGACTGTTTATGACCCCTCTCGTGCACTATGTCAGCTAAATTACGTTGCATAATTCCCAATCCTCGCATCATAGTGTTGTGATTAATGGTAAGAACTCTTTCTAACACTGCCCCTAAACCTTCTTCTGGACCCTCAGCCATGTTTCTTGTGTTAGGACCTCTATTAGAATTTCTTAATACTAAATTTGGACTAAGACTGCGCGTCCTTCTTCTTCCCTTTCCCTTTCCTTGAACTTATACTTCGTCATCAAGTGTAAGTTCTACCTGAGCTTGTGTATTCTGCGAAATTATAGTCTTGCGTCTTTTTGTTCTCATGACCTAACTTTTAAACTCTTGTAATCAGTCTAATATACGGATAATCCTTAAAATAACTATTGCTTATTTTCTTAAAATTCTACTAACAATTTTAATTCAATGCTTAACATTTTATCGGCATACAGGTGTAACCAAGTGGTTTGGTTACGAGACTACTTGCTAAGGTGGCAATATGTTAGCTAAATTTACTTAATTAAACGAAAATGATTGTGCTACTCTCACGGCAACTATAGCTCTGGAATTATCCGGAATCTATAGGACTCGTGCTAAAGCACAATCTATAATAAGTTGAATCACTACAACCACGTCTACTGTGGTAGAACTGTGCTGGACATATTCAACTAAACATACGAAATTTTCGCCCATCGGTTGTCGAAATAGAGTGAAAGTGTAGGTCACTTCCGTCTCTAGACTTACAACTTCCTTGCGAAAAGGATTTTATACATAAGCTGTGCCTATTATACCTACAATCGCTACAAGCGTATGCTGCTAGACAGCTCACTTACTACTTAGTTTTACTTCTGTATAAAGACTAAAGGACATTTTACAAAAACGAGACAAAGTTACATTTTAAGTCGTTATATCTAACTAAGAATGCAACTCGGCCACACGTTCGTTGGGCGCCATATATGTTATGGTTGGGTGTAAAAGAGAATCTGTAGTCGGGCTTTACAAATTACTTCACTCGTGCTTGACATGTCTGGCTGCATTGCTTAGCTCGCCGGATGGGGAGTGGGATCTTGATGTGAATACAATTGTTGCCCCCTTTTTCACTACGCAGGGATTTCAAACCATAACAAATAACATAAATACATGTCAAGACTGGATGTTGGGTGCCGAATTATTTTTACTAACGATTGCCAAAACTAGATTGCCCAAAAAGATGATGTAATAGGGCTACACGCTTTTCTGTTCCCACCCTATACACTGCTTGCTTGAAGCAACGCCATGACGATCTAAGCGTGCTGAAAATTTATAAATCGTCCCTTATTGATGTGATTGAATGTGATGTAGTTTGTTCTTTACTGCATAATGCTCGTAGCTTTTAGAGTACAGTTGCAAGATGATGATGATCTGAGCTCAAACCAGCAGTATCTGTTAAATAGAAAACTTTTAGAATAATTATGCGCACACTTTACAAAAATACTGAAGTCGATTGCATTGGAGCATCGCAATAGTTTTAGGCCTTGACATAACCAACGTTTTAAAAAATATCAAAATCAAACTGGCTTAATTTACTTCGTGATCCGGAACTATCACTTCTTTAAGAATTTTAACTTATGCCATAGAAATTATCTTAATTTAATTAATCACTCTAATAGTCTTGTCAAAGTGCGAAAACTATATAAAAAAAAAAAAACTCCGCAACCTGATCACTAAATAGTGACTCCAAAACTGTGCTGTTGCTGCGCTGATGTAGCGCTGTTATTTCGCTTCCGCTGCGCTGTTGCCGTGCATCTGCCTACACCACGCGGTGCTTCGCTGTAGTTGCGCTATTTCCTCGCTGCAGCTGCTCTGTTGATACGCTGAAGCCGCTCTGCTGACGATGATCAAGCTGGTGCTTTGGTTTTTCTTTCTTAAACGCTGTTGAAGATCGGCATGCCTTTGCTATGCGTCTTGCCTCAGACTCGTCTGCTATCCACTGAAGACGACCTGTCTAACGTTCCTCGTGCGCCTTGCCAGCATCCAGGTTCACCCTTGTCAGGCGTGGAGCGTGTTATTTGCTCACACACAGCCCAAGCTTTCCAGGCCTTACGCGGTCGCCTTGCCAGCGCCGGTGGTTAAAATTGGCACACTATCAGTTGGCTTTCACTGCTCTTTACTTTTACAAGACCAATATATATAAAAACGTGTCTGCACTTTTTGAGGTTATAAATTTAACTTCTATGCCGTCATTCGGCACATCCAACTCGTTTTACTTTTCATCGGGGAGTGTTCGTCCACGCTTGTCTAAAAGTTTCTATCACCCACGCTTCGAATAAAAGCTCTTATTCAAACGGGATCATTCACAAGCTTTTTCTGTCGCTCTGCCACTTCACTTAGTAGATTTTTACATAGTTGAAGGATACCACTATGGTAAATTAACATCGCCACTATCAGCTGTTGAATATTTACTTAAATAACTTAAACCAATTTATTAACAAGACAGCCGTAGCACAGTGGTAGATTAGTGATTAGTGGTTACGATTAGATAAGGCAGAAAGGAAAGATCGTTTTAGTACTGGAGTCGAGGTCTCCAGGGAGACAAGAGAATAAAGTTTGTTATAGTCAGAACATAATACACGAAATGGTTCATGAATTAAATAGTTGCTCGAGCAACGATCGAGGCTAAGGGATAAAAAGTTACGTGTGGATCTAATGGGAACATTTAATTTTATTCGACTTAGAAGGACTGATGAGTCGATTTCACCATTAAGTAGATTAGTGATAACTACTACACCATGCATAATTCTACGGGGAAGGAAGATTAATTAAAAGAAGTCTACTTGAATAGGGGGGTAGGTCTGTTCCAGGAACCCAGTTAAAACATCTAAGCGCAAACAGAAGAAATTTCCTCTGCACAGATTCAATTCTATCCTGGTGAATCCCGTATTGCGGGGACCACACACAAGATCGATACTCCAGGATGGGACGTACTAAGGATGTACATAGCGTTTTAGTGGTGAAAGGATCATTTAACTCTTTTGACCACCGCTTGATGAAGCCAAGAGCGTTTATGGCCTTATTGACCATCGACGATATGTGAGAATCAAATTTTAATTTGCTATCAAGAATGATTCCTAAATCTTTAATTTTAAAAACGCGGACAAGTGGTGAAGCATCAAGCACGAAGTGAGCAGCATGAGGGGTACCTCTACAAAAAGTCATGATTTTACATTTTGAACAATTTAAATTTAGTAAGTTATAACGGCACCAAGCCGACAGTGCACCCAAGTCCGACTGTAGTAGGTTACATAGAGAATCATCATTATAAGTGAAACATAGCTTTACATCATCAGCAAACATAAATACGAGAATTAGTAAAAGCAGCAGGAAGATCGTTGATAAAGAGATTAAATAGCAATGGTCCTAGGTGACTCCCCTGAGGGACACCGGAGGTAACAAAAATAGATTTGGATACAGAAGATTTAAAAACTACTTTCTGTGTTCGGCCACACAAGTACTCAGAAAGCCACGACAGGAGTTTTTGTGGAAATCCAATAATATCTAATTTTTGAAGCAACAAAGAATGACTAACAGAATTGTTTCCGCAACTCTCCAAACCAGTTCGGATCTCTAATCTCGAAAATAAAAACGCCTTGTGGTGCTGGCTTGACCGAGTCGGAATTCAATTTCTTTTATAATGTTCTTAGATATGCTAATCTCTTCTTCTTCATATATCGATAATTTACATTTTTCATACATGATCTATAGCAATGAGCTTCTGTGAGCATGCACTGTACGTACTTTAAATTCAATTCAATGTCTTAATGCTACAAATTCATTTTACTAATACAAATTTACAATTTAGCTCCCGGCTATAAGCCCTTTGCTCTAATTTGGCGTAAACATACTCCCGGCCTTGGAAGCTCCTTCCAACAATTCTAATCGGTGTCTTCAATAGGCAGCGGGCAGATCTTGTGTATGTTGCGCTTATAAAATCCTGATTTGGTTTTGATGGTAACTACACGAACTACACCATCAGCGCCAGGATGAACTTGATGTACCCGACCCAGAGCCCATTGACCTGGGGGTATGTTGTCTTCTCCAACTAAAACCAAGACGCCTGGTTGAATGTTGTTGCATACGGAAGACCACTTGCTTCGCTCCTGCAACAACGTCAAATATTCCAGTGACCAGCGTCTCCAAAATGCATGATGTACTGCGACGATTCGTTTCCATCGATTGGTAGCAGACAACTTCAAAATATCCTCATCAAATGGTTCCGGCATGCAGTTCAGCGGTCGACCAATTAGGAAATGACCCGGCGTCAATGCCTCTAAGTCATTACTGTCCGATGAGAGTGGATAAAGCGGCCGTGAGTTCATCACTGCCTCCGCTTGTGCTATAGCTGTGACCAATTCTTCGTAGTTAAGCGCTGTGCTATTGAAGCTGCGAACTAACAATTGCTTCGCAACCTTCACTGCGCTCTCCCAAAGTCCTCCAAAATGCGGCGACCGGGGCGGAATAAAATGAAAATTGACCCCGAGATGGCTGCACTGATCCACAATTCGGTGCTTGCCACTGTCATTCCATAATAATTCCGCTGTAGTCTTCAGCTCCCGTGAAGCCCCAACAAAATTGGTGGCATTGTCACAGAACAAATCTGCGCTGATCCCACGACGCGCAAAAAAACGCTTGAGTGCGGCTACAAAGGCGTTTGTGCTCAGGTCTGACACAAGCTCTAGATGACAAGCCTTGGTCAAAAAACACACAAAAACGCATAAGTACACCTTGATAGGCCGTCGTCCTCTTTGGTTGAAGTGCATCCATAGCGGACCAGCGTAGTCGAGTCCAGTTCGTTCAAACGGCTTAGCTCCCGTCTGCACTCGGCCTGCTGGTAAGGAACCCATAATTTGCGAAGCCAATACTGGACGTTGTCGAAAACATGCAATGCAACTCCTTACCGTTCTGCGAGCTAGCTTTCTAGCATTGATGACCCAGAAACGCTGTCGCACAAAAGCACAGATCGCATGTGCTCCGACATGCATGTTGCATCGATGCGTATATTCAAACAATGACTTTACAACAATATGATCATTGGGCAAAAGCATGGGGTGTTTGGTGTCAAATGACACATGAGCCCTAGACAATCTGCCACCTACACGAATTATTTGTATGCCCTCAGAATTGTCTAGAAACGGATTGAGTGCTTGAATTTTTGAAGAACTTATAATATTTCCGCTGCGTAATTTTTCGATCTCAATATAAAAACTTAACGCTTGCAAGTTAAATACCACATAATTCAAGCCACCTTTTAGTTCGATTGCCGTTAGCTCTTTGGCTCTAGTCGAATCACTCTTTTGTGCAATTTGACGCCAACGATAAACATAACCAAATACTCTTGATAGCCTTAAAAAATCTTTAGCAAATTTACTACCTCCTATTATATCCTCTACTATAGGTTTTGGGTAGGCTAGCAGGCTAAATTTGTTGTTCCGCTGTTCGGGGAGCCCCTCGGGACCTTGCCATTCCACAAGTGTCCACTGCTCCTTAGGTAATTGCAAGAACACTGGCCCTTGCCACCACAACGACGAAACCTTTAGCTGACTTGTGTACAGCCCCCGAGAAACAATATCTGCTGGATTTTGTTTCGATTCAATTTTGTACCAATCTTGTGCGTTCGATAGCTCTTGAATTATAGCTACTCTGTTGGCAACAAAGGTTGTCCAACGACTTGCATGCGATGCGATCCAACTCAGAACGATTGTTGAATCTGTAAAGTAACCGACCTTAGAAATACCTTCAGGGACACACCTTTTGATTTTTGCCATGAGCTGAACTAACAGCTTAGCACCTTCTAATTCCAATCTAGGTAGCGATACTACTCGAACAGGTGCAACCTTCGATTTGGCTGCCAACAAATTTGCTGAAATGCCTCCCTGCTTATCAATAACGCGAACATATACCACCGCTCCGTAAGCTCTACAAGAGGCATCTGAAAACCCATACAGCTCAACTCTGTCTGTCTCTGTATGGACTGGAACTACAGCTCGAGGCAATGAACACTCATGAACAAGTTCCAATTCGCTTCTGTATTTTTGCCATTGAAGCGCATAGCTTGGCGGCAATTCCTCATCCCAATGCTGTTTAAGCAGCCACAGCTCTTGCATGAAGATCTTTCCCAAAATCAAAAGCGGGCTTAGAAATCCTATTGGATCAAACAACTGTGCTAACTCTGATAACACCATACGCTTGGTAATGCACTCCGAATTACCTGCGGCATAAGAGAACTCAAACCTGTCTACCTTCGAAGCCCAATATATTCCAAGAGTCTTTGCTGTATCTGTTACCTGTAGCTCCAACGCTTCTACTGCTTCGGTGCGATCTCCCTCACAAAAGCCATTTGAACGCCACTTATGAAGCTCAAATTGCCCCAACTTTAAAAGCTCGGTAACTTCATTTTTTAATTGCTTTAGCTGCTCGTAAGTGTTCGCTCCAGCTAGCATATCATCCATGTAGAAGTCTTGTCTTACAGCTGCAGTCGCTAATGGAAACGATTTCCCAAATTCATCCGCTAAATAGTAAAGACATCTAACTGCTAAAAAAGGTGCTGAATTAGTTCCATAAGTAACCGTTTTAAGACGTAGTACCTTAGTTGAGTCAGTACTACAATCCCGCCATAAAATGCACAAATAATTACAGTCGCTTGGCTCAACTAATATTTGCCTATACATCTTGGCGATGTCAGCAGTCAATGCAAATCGATAAAATCGAAATCGAGTAAGTGTCTCGAACAAATCCGGTTGCAACGTTGGCCCTACTAGCATTGTATCGTTTAAAGCAAGCCCATTGCTTGATTTACACGATGCATCAAATACGACTCGCAACTTAGTCGTCAAACTTTCCGGGCGAATCACTGGATGGTGGGGCATGAAATATTTCACCTCGTGTATTTTATCAGCCGCTACCTCCTCTAAATGATCCAATTTTCTGTACTCCTCGATAAACTCAGCGTAAGCTTTCTTGAGCTCTGGATGCTTCTCAAGCTTTCGCTCTAAGTTCAAAAACCTAGACAAAGCGATCTTATACGAATCTCCTAGCGGCTTCTGTGGCTGTGCAAAGGGCAAGCGGACTACTATTCGATTTTCCCTTGTCCGTTTCACAGAAGCCACGAACATTTCTTCGCAACGCCTTTCAGATTCTGTTAATATCTTTCCTGGTCGCGAAACCTCCTCGCACTGCCAGAACTGTTGCACCAAATTTTGCAACTGGTCAGCCTCCTGTTGCCTTGGACCCTCAGCTTTATGAACCATCAACGCTACGTTATCGTCCGGAATACACTCGCCTACCACTATCCAACCTAACAACGATCTCTGTAGCACTGGCTTGTTTAATCCTATTTTAATCTGACCAGCTACTATAAGCTGAAAGAACAAATTAACTCCAAGTAGCATATTTATTTCTTCTGACGAATCAAATGAAGGATCTGCAAGCTTTACCTTCCTAGGAACTAGTGCTCTAAGGGCTCCTGTATCAGTAGGATTATACTCTGTGATTTCTGGCAAAACACTAAACTTGCCAGCTGCCACGAAATTTGTCACTCTGGACTTAAACGTTGTTTCAATTTCCCCAACAACCTCGGACTTTAGGTTTCCAATACCATTTAGAGAATACTGCACTTCGATGACTGGAAGGTTTAGTTGCGATGCAAATTTGGCGGTCACAAAATTAATTTGACTACCCGAATCCAAGACGCATCTGCATTTATAAAATCTACCATCGGCACCTTTAACCAGTACAATGGCAGTAGCTAAAAAACTGCTTCCTCTATTTGTAAGAAGAGAACTTTGCAACGATGCCTGGCCACTGCCCAGCGTACTTGTTGAATTTGCATTGATTGCTTCTCTATGCAACAAGTTATGGTGTGGCTTGTTGCAAATAGTGCACGATTGCGCAGTGCATTCCTTGGTTTGATGCCGCTTGCTAAAACAACGAAAGCATAAACCATGTTTCTTAATTTCAAAATACCTTTGAAGAGGTGTCAGAGCAGCAAATTTCTGACACACCTTTATGCTATGCGAACCTGAGCAGCAATAACATGAAGTTCCATTTGACTCCACTGCAGCCGTTAAACTTGCTCTCTTTCCGCTGTTGCTAGTCTTACATATACCTGGCTTTCTCACTTCTCGACCGGCTAGATTAATGCCTCTATTGACTATAAACAGCGAAAGCACATTCCATGATGGCAATTGGGAACAATCGAATTCGTTCTCCCATTTTTCCAGTGAGTCTTCATCCAACTTATTTTGGACCAAGTGGCACAAAAGCGCGTCTAAGATTTCACTCTCACTCCCTAATGAGCGTAAAGCCTCCAACTGAGAGTTAACCGCATCAACTAATCCTCTTAGAGAATCTGAATTTGCATGTTTTAGCTTATTAATGCTAAAAAGCTCATGCACATGGGCTTGAACAATAATGGGCTTATTTTCAAATCGATTCTGAAGCAACTGCAATGCCCTTCTGTAGTTATCTGCAGAAAGTTCCAGACACTCAATGGTACGCAAGGGAATTGGGCCTAAACATGACCTTAAGTGGATAAATTTCGACAGCTCATCCACTTCACAATCTGCTTCTATCAACGTTTTAAAAGTGTTGAACCAACTTGTCCATTCAGTAACCTTGCCACTAAATTCGGGCAACTTCAATTTAGGTAACTTCGAGGCACGCGAAATTGCCGACGGCATTGACAGTGTAGAATTAGCGGATGGACTTGCGCCAATTGCAACTTGACGGCCCCTTTGGGCTAGCTGTGCCAAAATTGTAGACTTTATTTCACAATATAAATTCTCAATTTCTTGTCTAGCCCCAAATTCACTAACATCTTCACTACCGTTTTCTATTTGTTGTTGAATGCTGCACAATTGCGTAAAAACTGATTCGATCAGACTCAAACGCGCTTCTAACTCTGATGAAACCATAGACATACATTTCTCCAATATATACGCCTTGTTTCGAGTCAATGAAGCCATCAAACTTTTTCGCGATGCACTAAAATCCGCGTCTTTATTTTTCCTTGGAGCCATTTTGCTCACAATATTATTAACCAATGTTAATACAACCGATTATAGCTATTTAAGCTAGGTGTTACAATACTCACACCCTCAATTAGCTACCGAAGCTAAATCAGCTAAACAATGCACTCAACGTTGTGCCAAAAGTTAAAGTCACTCAAAGCGTCGACCTGATCTAAAGAGTAAATGACTCAAACATGCCCTCAATGTAGGGCTCGAAATTACTAAATCACTCAACAAACGAACTTATGAGGATAAGCAATGCAAAACATAACGGCTTAATATGTTTGTATATTCTTTTCCTTGATAGTGTCAAATACGTGTGAGCACAGCTGCAGCTTATTCTGTTCTTCTTTAACTATTTTCTGCGGCTGCGCTTGCACATGCTATTTCAAGATCAGTTCAAGGTTATGCACTCTATGTACTTGTCGAAATACGTACATACATGTGTACATGCATATGTGAGAGTGTCTTTTGTCTTCTCTGCTTTCTTAAGTTCCAATTGAACTAAGTGCATGTACCCTAACCTGAATTATCTCGCGCTAGCCGTACAATATTAATCACCAATATGTATATAACACTTTTCACCACACACATTAGCCTTATATGCCAATTTTTAAGTTACCTTTAATTTGAATTAAATTACTTTATCGACTTGCAACATACATATACACTGTGCAGCTCCTTTGGCTACACCAAGCTATATACTACTCACAGTCCGATTACAGAGCCGACACTGCTGCTTCCAATGCGCTAGCAGCTCCAAGCCTCCGTAGGTAATTACTCCAAAAAAAACGAACTAAGCTCCAACGATGAGCTTCAAAATGGGACGTGAACTTTTTCCAAGAAGTCCCTGCTCGGGCGCCAAATGTTTCCGCAACTCTCCAAACCAGTTCGGATCTCTAATCTCGAAAATAAAAACGCCTTGTGGTGCTGGCTTGACCGAGTCGGAATTCAATTTCTTTTATAATGTTCTTAGATATGCTAATCTCTTCTTCTTCATATATCGATAATTTACATTTTTCATACATGATCTATAGCAATGAGCTTCTGTGAGCATGCACTGTACGTACTTTAAATTCAATTCAATGTCTTAATGCTACAAATTCATTTTACTAATACAAATTTACAATTTAGCTCCCGGCTATAAGCCCTTTGCTCTAATTTGGCGTAAACAAGAATCAAATGCCTTACTAAAATCTGTGTAAACGACGTCAGTTTGCATTTTTGCTTGAAACCCTTTAGTAGTACGGAACTGCCGGTTCTAACCCACTCAAAAACCCCATTAATTTTGACAGGTTAATTACCCCCCGCTGATTTTTTTTTCGACCCTTTTATTACCCCCCGCTGATTTTTTGACCACTGTTAAAAAATCCAAGGGTGGATAACAAAGGATTGAGAATTTCATCAGATCAAGCGTGGACACCTATAAGTGTAGCAAAGCCAAAGGAGGGTGGAGAACAAAGGATTGATAATTTTGTCAGATCAAAATCTTACAGCGTTCAGATGGACACCTGTAAGTGCATCAAAGTCAAAGGAGGGTTGAGAACAAAGGATTGATAATTTTGTCAGTCAAAAATCAAAACACAGTCAAGGTTGGTTAGTACATCATAGTCAAAGGAGAGAACATTCCTATCGCGCATTGTTATTAACAATAGCAGCAACAAGCACACCAGGATTTGTGAGAATCGGTGCTCAAAGGATCTGTTTTGGCTATTTTACTAAGAATTGTTAGAGACAATTGTGTGCCTGTTTAATATGCGTTACCTTGCACACCTGCATGCAATAAAAAACGAATTTTTTATGATAGTAAGAATCAGTGAACAAAGAATACAAGCATAGAGTCTAGTGAGTGCCTGTTTGATGTGCGTTGTTTTGCACACCCGCAAGCAAGCCATAAACAACGAATTTCGTGATCGTAAGGGTCAGTGAGCAAAGTATGGGAATTTTCTTTCGCAGCAGCAGCAACAAGCTCAATACATAGATTCTTAACAAGAGTATTGATACTTGTAGACAAAGATTTGAAAGTGTTAGAGGGAGAAAGTGTTAAAGAGAGAAAGTGTTCGAGGGGGAAAGTGTTAGAGGGGGATAGTGATCCCCCGTATATAAGTATAATAAGACACGTCCAATCATGTTATTCTGTACACGATCGTCTATGAAAAGCAGGTGGGGGTGCTAATTGATTGGTCCCCTTTATCCATAAGATGAATACTCTCAACCAATCCTGTAGCCGTAGCATTTAAATTTTTAGCGCCATCTCTTTCTTACATATACTCAACTTTTTTAGTGCGTACGTTTCTAACCTTTGTTTATTTGTTTCTGTTTTAACTATTAGTCAATTGCTAGGAGAATCTTATATCCTGTATTGACTTCAAAATCAATAAAAGAGATAGTTTTGGTTAAAGTTGTAATATAAAATTTATTTTATTTATAAATATTTTTATTTTTATTTATTTTTTTTTTTACTAAGATACATAAATGTGCTTATTATATAATTAAAATATTTCATGTTTTATTTTAACCTATTATTCATACATTTTGTCTTTTACTGACTCAAACGTTTTTTGTTTAATCTTTTATTCAAGTTTCTGTATTTCGCAATTAAACGTTCTAGTCTTGTAAGACGCATACTGTAGTAAAAACAACCACATGTATCAACTCCCTCTGTGGCCAGGTCGGATGACCAACAGCATGCTGAAAGGTGTTCGCCATATTTAGATTTAAGCAGATGACAGTTTTCGTACTGCAAGAAAAATTCTCGATATTCTTCCAACAGTTCATGGTGTTCGGGAAAAATCATTTCATCGAACTCTTTTGAAAATTCATCGATTTTCTTAACAATTGTTTTAAATCCAAAGTTAGAAGTTAGCTCCATTTTGAAGTATACTAGGCAAGCGTTTACTTAAGACTGACTCAAAGGATTATTTTTACTTTCCTCGAAACATTTCATTTCTTATCAAGTTTCACATTCTGGTGAAATTGTGTTCTAAAAGTATTGACATCTCTTTTTATTTCTTTACCCATCTTTTTTGAAATTTCAAACAATAGACGAGTAAGATCAATTTCCGACTCATAATCATAAGTTGCATCTAAATCTGCAAGTTGTATACTACATTTACGCATCTCTGAACACTTTGGAATAATGTAATTATAATATATATTCCTTATTTGATTTTTCAACAACGTGTTCCAACACAAAAATGTTGTTAGAAAAATTCCTAATCTTATAAACGATCTCCATGAATCGCTGTCAAATTCAATTCTATTACCATACTGATTGAGTATAAGTATTCGTTGCTTATCCGCTTTTCGAATTTTAAAATAGCACTTAACAGTATCAAGCATTGGATGTTCAATTATTGTATCTGGCATCAAGAAGTCAAAGTGCTCAAGTTTCATTTGGATGTACTCCTTATACGTTAATAGTTGAATCCATTCCTCTTTTCGCAATCCAATGAAGTTATGTTTATGTTGCTGCATCCAAACAATAGGTGTAAACTCTCTACTCGTAGAAAACCCACATTTTAGTTTAAGCTCTAGACTAACAAAATACTCAAATCCAAAAATTATTTCATGATCTTGATATTTCCTTGAATTTTTGTTTTTTTTCAAGTGAAGCGTATCCATCCTGTCTTAACTGTTCTTTCAAACTAACCATTAAATTAGGTCATCCATGTTATTTAAGGTATTAATTTTCGCTTGGCTTCTCAGTACATTATTAACATTAGAAGCAAAATGGTCATTCTAGACAGAAACTCTTGTATTTTAGTTGACTTTCAATATGTTTTTGGAAACGAACGACAGATGTTTATCAAAGAGTTAGCATTTATGCAAGCTGGGTCCGTCATACCCAATTTTTTCCACTTTAAACCACCCTACCATATAAGGGAGTTGGATGAAGTAACTAGAAAAACCTTAAAAATAACCAAACAGTATGTTGACGGACTAGATTGGTCTGAGGGTGATATCTCTTATCTAAGTCTTGGTGATATTCTAAAGCCATTAAATAGATACACAACTGTTATAGTAAGAGGAAGAGTTAAAAAAGAGTTCTTAAGTAAATTTGTACACACCAAAATAATAGATTTATATCTTGAAAAGAGTTTAGCGAGATTGCCAAATTTCTTTACAAATTGCAGAGTACATAAGAAAATAGTTAATCAATGTGCACTAAATAATTTATTTAAATTATTTCTAATCTTAGAAAACAATCATTTTGAGGTGTCTGAAAATGAAAATGTTTATACTAGTATACTTGATTAAAATAAAAAATAATTTTTCTTATAAATTTCATCATGATTTTATTTATTTTTTTTTTTTTTTAGAGGGTATACATAGTATTTTAATTTATAAATGTGATTGAATTAAATTGGTTTAAACGATGCGTTGAACTAATCCAGTTAAAGGCGAATACTCTGCTAATCGATCATGCATAAGCAGACAATATACCTTAGTATTTTTAACACTAACACTTTCTAGGTCGATCGAAACTCTCACATCGATTGGCCCCGTTTTAACTGTTTCATTCTGATGTGACAAGTCCACAACAACCATCGGTGCTTTCTCTTTAAACTCTATGGGTGTTAGTAATGGTTCAGATTCCTTCATATAGTAGCTTGCTTGAAATCCTGTATACATGTCATACAAACTTGCATATCGTTCACGCTTAAAATTTATATTCATGTCATCGTACGGAAAGTTCTCTGAGTTTAGATACACTTTTAAGTTCCTCAAATTATTATGTGTTAGTTTATTATCCACTACAAAAGCTATTATTGCAAATCGAGGGCGTTCTCTATTAGCTGCCAGCTTAACATTCCAAACATGTTGGGTACCTTCTGATAATGTTGGATTCAGATAACAATCCCAACTGCGGAATGCAAGTGGTAGTGAGCCTCCACTCTTCGTTAGACTATACATTTGCAATTTCTTCTCATCACTTAGAGTAACATGTGGTATTTTCCATGTAATGTTAGAAATATTTAATTTATACTCCTTAGTTGCAATTTTACTATAATATACATCCTCCATATTCTTAGTCATCAATATTATTAATTCATGTTTGCAATTTAGTAAAACCTTGCTATAATCTTCAGCAAATCCAAGTAAGTATTTAAGAGGGATAGAAAAATTAAAATATCCGTTTGTCAGCTGTCTATCATTTCCATTGAACCAGCCAGAATTCTCTAACATGTGACTTTCCGTTTTGTTTAAAGAAGCATAGTTTTTTAAGGTTGTTGAAATACCGACAAATCGAGTACGATCAATTTCAATTCCATTTAACTCATATCGAACCTCGTCAAATAAATAACTCATACAATTGTTTTTAAGTTTCCCGTCTACAGCAACCGTGTTATCCGCCAAACATATTGTGCCCTCAACATTAATAAAACTCTCACAAGGTAAAACATATAAGTCTTGATTCTGAATAGTAATTCTAACTTCATCGTTGCTTTTAAATGCTTGTAGATAGGGAGAATAACTATGGTACTCTTTTTTAATTATACTCTCATCTGAATATGCTTTCTCTCGAACATTCAATACACTACTCATTATTTTCTTAATTTTAGACCCAATGATTTTAAAAATAATTTGTTCTCGAGTGTTAGTAGTTTTTTCGTCGACCTGTCGCCTTCTGTAGTATAACTCAAAGTGTTAGCTGGTGGCAGATAGCTAACGTTTTTATTATTATAAATAATCATTCTCGTTGCCTCAAATGTAAGCGAAGTGTTACACTCTCTTTTCTTAAATTTACTAAGTTTCCGTTCTGATCAACAATCCGTATTATTAACGACTGTATCTCTCTCGTGTTAACTGGTAAATAAATAAGATTATTTGGTTTCTCACTTAATTTATAGCCTGGAGGAACGTTGAGTGCAAACTCATGGAGAGCATGACTTGATACCTCATTTACATAAGAACCGCAAACAATATTACATTCTAAACGAATTGTATTTACTTTTAAAATGTCAACAGGTTGATCTGATATATGCGTTGCATTTGGCTTTAGCTCTTTTTTATTAAATCCAAATAGTTGACCAATAGTACGCTCTTTATTAAAATATATCGGATTTTCTTTAGATGAAATCACTACTTGCAGGGTATTATTATTGCTCTCAATTAGAGGATGCTTTAATTCATTTGGCTCTTTTTCCTTCATTTTCTCGCTAATAATTTCACTTATGTCACTAAGCTCATATGATCCCACAGGTATCTCGAAAATATGCTCTCCAATATGAAATAAATTATTATCATGATCCACATTTGGAATCGAGTTGTACATATGGAAATCAATTAGTGCACACTCATAACTTCCATTTAACTCTATGGGCGGATGATAATTTGCCATTAAAATCGAGGTGTTACCCGTCAAAGTTAGTGTTGTTGCCATTCCGAAAGATTATTGTTAAGTGAATTAATAATTCTAGTTTCTTTTATTTTATTTTATTTTATTTTAAATTTGAATAAAATCAGCGAACCCCCTTCTATATCGTCCATTTTCTAGCGGATCATCTTTACTTATTAATAAAAATCCATATTTTTCTCTCCAACAAAATTGACAAATTTTCCTAAAGGACTCCAGTGACATGTCTACGCCCACATGGTCCTGGTAAACATGTTTCATATTAACTTCATCCTGTCTAAACATAATAATTAGATTTGCATTGTCACGCACAAGATGTTTTGGGATGCGTGTATACGTTTGACACAAATAGAACGCATCTATATTTTTATGTCTGCCCATACAGAAGTATGCCCGAATGTTATCCTGTTTTTCACATGCTACGTCATCGAAAATCATAATAGAGTTCTTTTTGGCATCGTTAGGTGCCACAACATTTTCATTTTCAGAAAATGTGAAATAACCCATTCCTTTTATTGGTCTTATAAGTGTTTTTAAGTACTCATATTTAGGCTGATATAACGACTTTGAATATAAGTAAATATTCTCAAACTTTAATCCGTTTGGGCTTTCAATCAAACTTATCATTACATTGGTTTTTCCGCAATTAGAAGGTCCGACAATGAGAGCTCTTATTGAGTTGGGTAACAAGCTACTGTGTCTAAGTTGTTTCATATCACCATTTTTGTAATCGATATTTTTTATTTCAATATCAGTTTTTTGTTTTATTAAACGCATATTAATGATACTTCTTTGAATAGACCGTTACTTACTAAAATCTCATTGAAGAATAAACAACAAATAAAATGGTGCTGCGCTTTTATAAAAGAGCTAGTAACAAAACACCACTCTACCTAGGTAGAGGTATTGTAAATAAAATAATAAACTCCTTACCAGTTGAGCTACACATTCCGGGCTATCAGTTTTGTGGTCCTGGTACAAAGCTTAAAGCTCGTTTAGAACGTGGTGACAAAGGAATAAATCCCCTGGATGCCGCTTGTAGAGAACACGATATAGCCTATTCTAAACATAAAGATCTGGAAAATCGTCATAAAGCCGACTCAATTCTAGCAGAAAGAGCGTGGGAGCGTGTTAGAGCCTCCGATAGTACTTTCGGAGAAAAATCCTCTGCTTACTTCGTAACCAACGCAATGAAAGCAAAGAAAAAGTTTGGAATGGCTCTCTCACAAAAGCAAAAGAAACGAAAAGCATGTAAAAAAAAAAACATTTATGAATATCGTTCGAGTCGCAACCAAAGTGTTAAAGAAAGAAAAACCATTTGACATTCAATCTGCGATTAAAGTAGCACGAAAAGCTATATCTAAAACCATTGGAAATAAGAAAAATACAGTTATTATTCCTCGTGTAATAAACATTCCTAAAATTGGAGGTTTTTTACCACTTGTACCAATTTTAACAGCACTCAGTGCATTAGGTGGAATTGCATCTGGAGGAGCAGCTATTGCTAAAAGCATTAATAGTGCTAAGAATGCCAAAAAAGAGTTAGAAGAGAATAAACGGCATAACAGAAAAATTGAAGCTATTGCCTTAGGTAACGGACTCTACTTAAAACCGTATCAAAAAGGTTTTGGTATAACATCAAATAAAAAAATTAATTTTTTATGAATGAGCTGCCCAACAAACCACTTTCGAACATTGATATTAAAAACTTCGCGCGCAAGCATATCCCACATTTCAGAGGGGTTTATATGAGAAACTCCTTACCGAAACAAGTAAGAAAAAGAGAATGTGGTATTGTTAATTTGGACTCGTCAACTGGAGCTGGAACGCATTGGGTAGCTTACTATAAGGCGGATGAGGAATGCAGATATTTTGATAGTTTTGGAAATTTAGCACCACCTTTAGAACTTATAAGATATTTGGGAGAGAACATAAAATACAATTATAATCAAGTACAACGATTTGGAACATTTAACTGCGGTCACTTATGTCTTAAGTTTTTAATCCTTGTCCCAAAATCGCTTTTAAAGTAAATTGATTGAATAAAGAAGAAATAAAAATATAAATATATATATTTTCTTTAAACTATCTTAGTTTGTTGCAATTAACTGACTAGTTCACATCTAGCCCTATGGTTACACCACTTACTAGCTAAAGAAAAACAAAAACAAAAAAAAAAACAAGTAAACAAGAACCTGTTATTAGAACCACGTTAAAATAACAGCTGAACAAGACCCTGTTATTAGAACAACGTTAAAATAACAGCAAAACAAGACTCTGTTATTAGAACAACGTTAAAATAACAGCAAAACAAGCCTCTGTTATTAGAACAAAGTTAAAATAACAGCAAAACAAGCCTCTGTTATTAGAACAAAGTTAAAATAACAACAAAACAAGACTCTGATATTAGAGGCACGTTTAAATAACATCTAAACAACAACCTAGGTTTTACTCTCTGATCGAGTTTATTAGATTCCTTCTATAAATATATTAAAATGAATGAACATACACTTAAGGAACTGACAATAACAAGAAACGCGCTGAAAAGAAAATTTCAAAGTATTAAATTAGGAAAAGCTGCGAATGAATATCAGTTAGAGGAAACATTTAAACCGTTGACAGAACCTCTTAAAAAGATGATTAAAGAAAATATAGAAATTAAACCTCGTTCCCGAATCAAAAAAGAAGAAAAAAATATGAGTAACAATGAGGTGCAAAGAAATGAAGATTACACTAGTGAGTTTTATGATGCATTAGATGGGGAAGTAGATGGGAAGCAAACCTTCCATGAATTGCTTATACCGAGCGACCAAACTTATATTAACCCCGCTCTAGTAAGCAATGAAGAGTATAATCAGACAAACGAAATTAGTGATGAGGGCTATAATCTCAGTTTAAAAGACTTAGAACGCGAGGGACAACTAGATAAAGCATTTGGACCAACTAAAATTGATGGAGCAACTAAATTAGGGAGCTCTAAAATAAATGTGGATAATAAAATAATAGAACTTGACACGGGTGAAAAGTGGAATTTTACTCCTGGATTATATTCTTTAATTTTTTTAAAAAATCCACGTGGATATAACCAAATGGACCTGAACTCATATCAGGAAATTTTACTAAAAACAAATGCTCACAGAAGAAATCATCGGCCTAATGAAGCACTAAAGGGTAATCGCTCCAAAAAGTATAACGAAATAATTAAAAAACTTTTCTCAAAAGTGGTTGAACCAAGCGCAATGTCTACACCTCTAAATAGTAAAAACTCAACACATAAAGGCGGTACTCTTATGATGCTCAACAAAAATAAATCAAATTATGTATACTGGGACAATCCTAATGAGATTGTTAATAGACTAAAGCTTTTGGTCGCTTCACAGTCAGCTGGTAACAGTAATCATAATAATGAAATTATATCGATAATTGAAGAGTTGCGAGAGGCAAACATAATTTTCTAATAAATATGGTCTACACTCATTAAATATTCTTATTATTAATATGTCCCTTGACAAGTTTGGACATTTCTCAAACGATAAAGAACGTTCGGAAAAGTTAAAAAGGAGGATTAAAACTGTGGATGGAGTTCACTTTGATGAGGATGGTAATCTAAATGCCCAGAACAAACGCATTAAAAATTCAGTCCACCCCATAAATAATAATGATTTAGTAATAAAAGAATACGTTGATGATAAAGTATTTGAATTAAAGAAAAGTCAAACGGTATACATTACTCAGTTAGTAGAACACAGAAATAATAAGTTTAAAGGTTTGGAAAACAAAATGAACGAAATAACTAAGGAAATAGCCCAGATAATAGATAATGTTAATAAAGTTAGCAATGAGATTATTTCAAGTATAAACAGTAATAATGAGTTTGTGACCAAACACTTACATCAAGAAAAAAAAACGATTGTGAAATCATAGATCAATGAGACGTCAGTAAAAAAAAAAATAGTTATTGGCAGCAATGTGGAGTCATTATGAGTCTTGACAAGTTTGGACACTATTCAAGCGTTCAAGAGCATTTGGAGTATTTAAACAGAAATAGCAAAACATTAGTGGGTTTTCTCATTGATGAGGATGGTAATTTGAATATACAGAAAAAACGAATCATATGTTGTATACAACCGCAAGATGCGAATGACTTGGTTATAAAAGGATATGTGGATGATCTATTAATTCAAGTGAATGATGATATAAGTCACACTATTTTGTTATTATTAATAAAACAAAGAAACCAAAAAGTTGATTTATTACAAAAGAATATAAACGATACTAAAAACAGGATAGAAAGTATAAAAGAAAAACTTGATAAATATTTTACATTTCTAATTGGATGCATTAAGGAAAATAAAAAGAATAAAAATAATAAGAGTGAATGGATTGCCTTTACCGTTTAAAATTAAAATTGATATAAATGTAAATACAACCCAGCCAAGCTTGTTAAGAGCTGTTTGACTCTCATCACGAATGGTTGTAAATCAATTGATTGTGACTATATAAGGAAAAAAAAAATGACTTTAAAATCTTTTATGTGTATATGTGTTGTATGGTTCGCAACACTGAAAGAGAAAAAAACGACGTGGATCTCAAAAATTTTCCTCCAACATAAGACAAAAAGACGTCGTCAGCATACTTGTACTACTTTGTAGTGAAAAAAAAATAAATAAAATAAATAAAAATTAAACCCAAGCACTCAAGAAGCATTCCTTTATTCAACGACGTTGTTCAGAACCTTAATACTACAAGTTAAACTAATAAGAGCTACATTCTAGTATGAGTAAACGGGAATTAGTGAACGAGTTACATGCTCCTGCACGTAAAAAGTTTAGACGAAGAAGAGTTGTAATGAAGGGGATCGATGACCTTTGGCAGGCAGACTTAGTAGAAATGGGAAAGTACGCCTCGTCTAATAAGGGATATCGATTTCTATTGACAATCATTGACACGTTTTCTAAATATGCGTGGGGAGTAGCATTAAAAACTAAATCTGGAAAAGAAGTTACAAAAGCGTTCGCAAGCATTTTTAAATTGCAGAGAATTCCCAAGAATTTACAAACGGATGATGGAAAAGAATTTTTTGAATACGTTTTCGCATTGTGCAAGCATAAAAATTTTCGCCGTTTCGCGCTCATTTCGTTTTATACTTTAAGAATACATGGAATTCTTTATATAGGATAACAATTATTGCTTCAACAGTTATAAACTATAATACGCTACATAAAAGTTAATCCATTAAAGAAATTTAAGACAAAATTGCAATTGTCATAGCGTTTTAATGTGCTCAGTAACATTAAGTAAAGCGAGCGCATATGATAGCTAAGCGATAACTGTATTAGGGTTTCAGCCTTGGCTAAGTGTTTTCGAACAACGCTCCACGCACTTGGGATTTTACCAAAAACGGATGGCTTGCAAACGTACCAAGCAGTTGATTAGTTAAGCGAGTATAGAACTAAGCAAAATCATTAGTACAATTGGAATGTTCCGACCTTGTAACATACAGTGAAATTGCGCGTCAACATGTATACAGTACTATTGTCTAAATACTGTGGTATCGCCACTTAAATTTCTAGGATGCATCGTTGTTTTGGACATGTAAATTCAAAGTAAATGACAGTTTTTTTTTGCATAGCGCCCCTAGTGAGCGCTACAACACGGTAAAGGCTTGTGTGTGTTCGAAAAAGAAGCAACCCGTTCATCACATCCTAACACTTGACATACGAAATGAAACCATTAAATTATAACCAAATGAACTTTGTGCAATAAATAGCAGAATACGGATACTTCCATACTAGCGGAATAGTTTGCATATTGCAAAGAGGCTGAATCATGAACCGTTGAGAAATTATAATGATCGACGTTTGAAGTATTGAATATGTGCTTATTTAAATTACATAAAGAGGAACTAACAATGACAAGCGGTATTAGTTTCATTGGGGCTACTACGACAACCAGCACTTTGTTGGGTATGCTTTTTTGACATTTAGTTGAATTTGATCAGCAATAATATTTTGTTATACGAAAAATAAAGCAGTCAAAGCAGTCGCTACCGTTATAATGGTTAGTAAGATTCTCCTAATAGCGCTATATTTAACAAAATTCTTGAAATAAAAAGAATAGAGTAACAATGACATTGTATTATAGCTGTGTATCATTTATAGACAGCATCACTCCATTGGACTGATAACATGCATTGGATCTCAATCTGCATTCATTGGTTTGCAGATCTTTAAGTATATGTTCTTAATTTCTCTATTGTTTATCACTACGTTTTCCTTGTTTGATAAATTTGAAATGTTACGTACGTAAATTTACCGTGTTGGAGACACAGCTGTTGTGTTTTTTTTTATACTGATTTTGAAATTGTAAGTCATCTGATGAGTACTCAACAAGGTGTAAAGCATATTGGAGCTTTCAATACAACTCAAGGAATCATGTGGAAAGAGTTCAGCTTTAATGGACATCAATTGGATTAAATGCACAACACTTCATTAAACAGTAAATAAAATATCAAGACAATTAAAATGCACCTAAAATGTAAATCATCAAATGAACAGCTATTGCAACGTCTAACACTAAAACACCCTTGATGGAGTAAATAAGTAATGACCAGTCTGTAAGGAAGCATAAACATTTTGGAGAGGATTCGCCACGCAGGAACCGATTGAAATACAAATCATACCCTCTACATCTTTGAGTAGAACCAAGTGGGCGGTATGGGACTAACAAAAACAAAGTTACCACCACTTATCTAGTGAATAATAGAACGACGAAAACGTCGCTGCGGTTCACATGGTTAGCTCGAATGCGCATAATTGTGGTAGATAACATGACTGTCGTCAGCCTGCATCACGTATTGACCGCATCACTCCATTATGTCAGGAGACAGCATCTACAACAAGTCGAAGATGCGTATATCTCTTTGACACTTTTTAGAGAGCAGGACATTTATGTGCACAGGTCTTGCGTGTGTTCGTTCTCGGACGAGCACTAAAAGGTGCTGCAGATGGAGCTCAATCTCATAATCAATGCATGCAAGACTGGCCAACCTCAAAAAAGAACACAAACACTAACACCTAAATTTGACAAAATGAAATCTCAAGAAAATCTATGGCACTCCACCCTGATGGTGCAATAAAAGCCATCTGTAATGCTTGGTAGATAGCAGAGATGCCACCATTGATGTGATGACCCCTAACATGGTGAAACACGGAGACTCGCCGCGGCACAAATATTGTACAACTTGGCTGCCAAAGTTGCTATGCAGAGCAAAATCAACAAGTCAGAAATGCTGACCACGCCCATCACCCCAGTCTTCACGAGCCTCCGAACTCTGAGAGGTCCAAATTTTATATGATAGCTGACATATAAATAGATCTATCTAAATTGTATTAATACTATAATCATTCAATATATAATATAAACTCAAGATTCTTTATACTTTCTGATATATTTACAAAATTTATCAGGCTATATATCTAATAATTAGATTTTTTAAAATAAAAATAAAAGATTTAAACTGTATTTACAATGTGTGTTTTTATTTATTTACTTTCTTGTATTATTTGTATTTACAGATATTTATATTACTTTTACTTTCAGATTTTTTGTGTATCTTATTATTATTTACAGATTTTGTTATATTTAAGTTTTTTCTAGATTTTTTTTTTTTAGTTTTGGTAAATGAATAAACAATTTCATTTTATTTAAACTTCACCTATATAAAGTTATTACGTTATGTGGGAATCAATTTTATAATGACCCCACGCATATGTATTAATACCGTCAGACCTTGTTTTCCTCTTATCGTCATAAGAGCTTAAAGTAGTTTTATTTATCTTATGTGTATATAAGTTGTGGATTTTAGATCTAAATAACATCATTTCATCTTTGAATATCTTTTTATCAAATAGACATTCTTTATAACTATTTATAGTTAGCTTATCTAATGCAGACTTCTTAACACCCTTAGATTTTTTAATACATCCACCCCCCTCAAGAGACAATGAATACATTTTCGCTCTGAGACCAACAAACTCTAGCATTCGTTAACCACAGTTCTCATCCTTCATCATACCCAAAACCTTTTTATTGCACCTTTTAATCCCATATAAGTTAGCTAACTCCTCAGGATATTCAGATGTATCAAACTTCATTTCAACATCTTGAGCAATATCTGCATAAAAATCTTTAGTCTGTATCGAGTATATGAATGAGTCTGTATCCATATAATTCAATGTGACTTTTTCTTGGAATTTAGGTTTAATATAATCATAATGAAAATCATACATCTGCCATTGTGAAGTAGGTCCAGCGTGAACCTCCCTCACATACATATATATACATACATGCTATACATACATATAGAATAAGACTTATGAAGACAAACAATAAATAGATATAAGACAAAGAAAGAGTTATGAAGACAACAAATCAATAGACATAAGACAAAGAATATGATTTAAGAAGCAAAACAAATCAAACGAACAGAATATTTACTTAATACATATTGTTAGCAAAGATAAGGCAAGAAGTTACACTACTAGTAGATAAACACAAATGAATTACAATTTACTCTTAGATTAAGGTAAGAGAATAAGAATAGGCTAAGCAATGCAGCCAGCGCAGCACGAGGGCCGGGCAGCGAAGCCGGCGACAAACGATGTGAGGGCACGCTCGCGACACGCGACCCAATTGTCGCGAGCGAGAGCAGCGAAGAAGCGCGCTGACCTGAAGTGCGAGACCGGCAAGACAGTTGGTATGAGAGCACGCAACTGGGTGGACGCGATCGCGGTCAAGGCGCAAGAAGTATGGAAAGACTTAGAAAATAAAGAAAAGTATAATAACCGAAAAACCCGCATGCGTTTTTGGTCTGAGGTTGCTAGTGCTAAGAGAAGGGTTAGTGTGCCAAATAAATCGGTGGTCGCCATCTAACAAAGCGACAGTGCGGCTTGCTCGACTAGAGGTGTTGGTACAAAGTTTGACCTTGTACGACCCCTAACCGCTGAGACACTCGTGGCTGCGTTTTGCTCAAAACATCGGGTCGAATATCGCGACGCTTACCTCTATTTCGCGAACGTCTCTGATGTTAAATATAAATATCTTGTGACGTGGACCGTGGACAGACTGAGATCTGTACCCCGGCAAAATAACTACTTTACAAGTGGCGCCCGAGCAGGGACTCAAGCGAAAGAGGAGTAATATAATTTGGAAGTAAAAACCCCAAACATATTACTAACAAGTGTAAATTGTGATAGTCGGACATACCCGGTCATACCCCGTAGATCGCGCGCGCGTTCAAAAAAAAAAAAAAGCTGAAAGTAACGGCGAGGGCAATAAAAGGTGCCAGATGGTCAGTTGGTGCTAGAAAATTTGTCAAACGTACAGTCGTCGCGAAAAAAAAAATTATTTGGTTTGTGTTAAGCAGCGAATTGGTCGAAGCTTAGAGTGCACGTGCAGCGAAGTTGACGGTGAAAGAAGACGCACCAACTAAGCGAACGGGAATAGCGAAAAGACAGACGTGAGCGTTCGGCTAGAAAACGGCTAAAATCGCGGGAAACAGTGTCGGTCGCGAAAAGTGATCACAGCGGAGCAGCGCGAACGCTGACTGTGAAAGCGCAGCACACGCCAACACCTGAAGGTTGGAATTGGTATTGGGCGTGGTAGCTGATTGCGATACAGTGGGTCGAGAGTGGAAAAATTTTAAATAAACAACAATTTAAATAAAATTAAATAAAGGAAAGGAAATAAATTAAATAAAATGGAATGAAACAAAATTTAAATAAATAATAAAAAAATTAATTAAATACAGCTAAAAAAAAAAAAAAAAAATTAAAATAAACAAAATTTAAATAAATTAAATAAAACTGAAATAAATTAAATTAAAATTGAATAAATTAAAAAAAAATTTTTCACGAGCAACGACCATGGAGTACAACAAAAGCGTAGAAGAAGAAGGATGCGACAACCCGGGCGTGAGTCTAGGATGGGTATACCACTGCCGGAAGGAGGATCTGGAACGAATCGCTCAGGAACTAAACATGGAAAGCGCCGGCAAGGTAGAAGATTTACGGAAACGGGTATGTGATTTGATAAAATTGGGAGGCCATAGTTCGTCAACCTGGAACCGGTTGGGCGAATGGGAGCGGAAGTTCGCCAAGAGCCGAGGGTCACCCGTCCCGCCCACTGTCATTAGTGAAGGGGCACGACCCAGACAAAAATCGGAATCCGATTTGTTGGCGTTATCAGGGTCATCAGGAGAAGTGCCACCATCACCCAGCCACGTGCGGTTTGCACCGGCCGTTGGCGGATACATAGCTGGATTGACCCCGAATGTACATGTAGTGCCACCCGTAGGACCGTCCATGACTAGTACCCAGGAGGCCCAGGCGGATTACAGGCAAATGTACGAGCTCGCCAACAGTCACCGGCATTACATGGTCGTCCCTGATCAGGTTAGGAAATGGGGTGTTAAGTTTGATGGTTATTCCGACCCACTGGCGTTTATAGAGACATTGGAGGAGCGCGCCCAAACGTACGATATAGATCTGCACCGCATACCGAGAGCGATGAGCGAGGCTTTGACAGGCATGGCAGGTAGTTGGTTTTCAACGAGCGGATTAAGGGACGTGACGTGGGGAACGTTCAAAAGAGAATTTTTAGGATTCTTTCTGCCTCCCCAATACTTTGACAGGCTAGAGGACGAAATCAGGGCCCGCCGACAACGCGTAGGGGAAGGGTATAAAGAATATTTAGTCGATCTGAAGAGATTAATGCGGCACGCCAGTTACACTCCTGAGCAGGAGCTGAAAAGAGTATACGAGAATCTTTCTCGGGAGTACCGCCTATATATTCGACGGAGTGATTTTACAGACTTGTCTCAGCTAACACAGATAGCCTCAGAGTTTGAAAGCATCCCGGGTCAGTTCCAGGGGGAGACGGGGTACAACCAGACAAGGGTTCGTGGGTATCAGGGTAGGTCCGGTGGCATGGACACACCCGCCAAACCGCCTAATCCGTTTAGGAGCCCGCCAGCACAGGTACCGTTAGCGCGAAATGAGATTGGTAGTCATCCCGCCACCAGGCGCGATGAAATTTCGAACAACATGATGGGGCATGACCAGGTAAGGTCGGCAGTCGTGAGTCGCGTGTGCTATAACTGCTCACAAGGGGGACACTTTGCCAGAGAATGCCCAAATCCTAAGGTGGTATTCTGTAGACAGTGTGGTGTTCAAGGCGTGAGCGATTTGGCATGTTGCGGTAGGAGAGCGGGAAACGGGCAGCCGCGTCATCCGGATCGGGATCGGATGGGCGCCGGCGTGAGTCAGTCCCGAAATTAGAATGTCCTCTCAGAGTAGAGAACAGTCGCATAGTCGCCATGGTGAAGGTCGGGGACCGAGTGGCGAAGGCGACGGTTGATACAGGGGCATCACGAAGCTTCGTGAGCCAAAGGTTTTTTGAAGAGATAAAGGCAAAGGGGGAAGTATTGGCAGCGACCGCGAATACTCACTTAGCAGATGGGTCAAAGGTGGCGATTAGTAAATTGTTGAGAGTCAAAGTCAAGTTGATCAGCAAAGAAGTGCCGATGGACATGCTCGTAATGCCATCCATGTTAGACAGTCTTATCCTGGGGATGGATTTTCTATGCAAGATGGAGGCGACCATGCATATCGGTGAGGCGATGCTGGTACTGAAGTGCGCCGATGCGCCAGCCAAGGCGATCGAAACGGCCGAGTTAGGGCCAGAAGGGGAGAAGGAGCAAGAGAGACGCGGCACCCGAGGCAAGAAGCGATTGACTGTCCTGGGGACGCATCGCAGCAAGGATACCACGCTAGCCAAGCAAGGGGCCGGCCGAGACGCAGTTACAGTCGTCAAGGAGCCATCGCTAGGCCAGGTGGAAAGTGCAGGAGCCGAGGCGCCGCAACAGGGAGACCCTAAAGCAGGATCATCATCGGAAGAAGACACTGCGCAGGAATCAGTGTGGCCAGCGGACTTGGAACCAGCCACGCAGGAGTTTTTAAGGACGGAGTTGCAACTCTTTGAGGGGTTGAAGGGCGTATCCAACGTAGCCGAGCATCGGATCGTCATGAGGGATGACAAGCCGGTCAAGCAGAGGTACTACCCCAAAAACCCGGCGATGCAACGCGTGATCGACCAGCAGGTAAATGAACTGATAGAGGCGGGGGCAATCGAGCCGTCACGCAGCCCACACAGCGCGCCCATAGTGCTCGTCCGTAAGAAGACGAACGAGTGGAGGATGTGCGTGGACTACAGGCAGCTCAACGCACACTCTATACCGGATGCATACCCTGTGCCCAGGATAAATCATATACTGGAAAAGTTGAGGCACGCACGTTACATTTCGACGCTGGACTTGAAGCACGGGTACTGGCAAATCCCAATGGCGGCAAGCAGCAGGGAGTACACCGCGTTCACAGTGCCAGGTCGAGGACTGTTTCAATGGCGAGTCATGCCATTCGGTTTGCATTCGGCCGGTGCGACTTTTCAGAGAGCATTGGATACGGTAATAGGCCCAGAGATGGAGCCCCATGCGTTCGCCTACTTAGACGACATCATAGTGATAAGCGCAACGAAAGAACAACACATAGCAAACTTGAGAGAAGTATTCCGACGGCTGAGAGAGGCCAACCTAAAACTTAATCAAAAAAAATGTTCGTTTTTCCAGAAGAAGCTAGTATACCTAGGGCATCTGGTGAGCGAGAAAGAAATCCAGACGGACCCCTCAAAGGTGGAAGCCATGAAAAACCTTAAGGCACCCACAAACCTGAAAGAGCTTAGACGATGCCTAGGGATGGCGTCGTGGTACCGCCGATTCGTGCCCAATTTCACAACTGTGGTACAACCGTTGACAGAGCTGTTAAAGAAGTCCCGGAAGTGGTCGTGGAAGGAGGAGCAACAAGCCGCATTCGACAGTCTCAAGAAGTGTCTAACGTCCGCGCCTGTCCTAGCATGTCCGGAGTTTGGAGAAAAGTTCACGCTGCAGACGGACGCGAGCGACTACGGCCTCGGAGCGGTCCTCACGCAAACCATTGATCAGCAGGAGCAGGTCATAGCGTACGCCAGCCGGAAGCTGTCAAAGGCCGAGTCGAACTATTCGGCTACAGAAAAGGAGTGCTTGGCGATCGTGTGGGCTATCAGAAAACTCAAATGCTACCTGGAAGGATACCGATTTGAGGTGGTCACAGACCACATGGCGTTAAAATGGTTGGATTCAATTGAGAGCCCCACAGGAAGGATAGCGCGCTGGGCTTTGGAGCTACAGCAATACCAGTTTGACGTCAAATACAGGAAAGGCAAGCTCAACGTGGTGGCGGACGCTTTGTCACGAGACCCGTTGGAGCAGCTCCAGCAAGCCGTGGTGCAACAGTCACCCGGAGGATGGATTCCAAAGATGCTGGAAAAGATAGCCAAGGAACCATCTAAGTATACAGACTACGTGGAAGAAAACGGACAGTTGTACAGACACCTGGGCCACCGCGCGGATGACGAGGACTACATCCCGTGGAAGCTATGCGTCAGCGAGGAACAAAGAAAGCGAGTGTTATTGGAATGCCACGACGCGCCGACGGCCGGGCATCAAGGAGTCCGCAAGACGATTATGAGGTTGTCCCAACGATACTACTGGCCTGGGATGTTCAGAGATGCAGCCAGGTATGTCAAATGTTGCGAAAAATGCCAATTGTTCAAGACCGAACAAAAGAAGCCAGCCGGACACATGCTAACCCGCCAGGTGGCGGAGCCAATGGCAATTCTGTGCGCAGATTTCGTGGGCCCCTTACCGCGATCAAAACAAGGTAACACGATGTTATTGGTATTTCACGACGCATTCACAAAGTGGGTAGAATTGGTTCCCATGAGACGAGCAACAGCGGCCACGTTGCAGAAGACTTTTCGCGAACGGATCTTATGCCGGTTCGGTGTGCCAAAGAGGTTTGTTTGTGACAACGGAGTGCAGTTCACAAGTCGGATTTTCAAAGCGTATTTGAACTCCCTTGGCGTAGAGATGGAACACACCGCCCCATACTGCCCTCAGGAGAACCCGACCGAGAGAACCAACAGGACGGTAAAGACGATGATCGCGCAATATATTTCCGGAAATCAAAGTTCTTGGGACCAGTTGATACCCGAAATATCGTTAGCCGTCAACTCGAGCATCGCAGATTCAACAGGATTCTCCCCAGCATTCTTGATGCAAGGAAGGGAACCTCGCTTGCCATCAACGTTGTACGAGGAGAAAACGCCAGGTACAGGAAGCACACCGCAAACGCCGGAACAAAAGGCAAATAGGCTAAAGGAGGTGTTCGACATAGCGCGAAGCAACCAGCAGCGAGCTTCAACGGATCAAGGAAGAAATTACAACCTGCGACGAAGGGAATGGAGACCGACGATCAACGAGCTTGTATTGTTAAGGACACACCAACTTTCGAAAGCCAGCGACGGATTCGCAGCTAAGTTAGCACCGAAGTAAGAGGGACCATATCGGGTGAAGAAGTTCGTCTCACCAAATGTAGTGCGCTTGGCAAGAGACGGGGAACGGAAAAGCCGAGTTGCAAGCGTAGCACAGCTAAAACCTTTCCAGCAAGAGGGAGAAGAGGCCGAAACGAGTCGGGCAGAAGCATAACCAGAGAAAAAAAAACCACAACAAAACTCTTATACTAACCCAAAACTTGTCAAAAACACACATCCAGAATTTAAATAGTAATTTCGTAATAACCAACAATTATGTTTCTCTCAACAGAAAATGAGCAAAGAAACAGTTTTGAAGTTTGAGGAAGGCACCCACTGGCGGAAGAAACTAACCAAGGTGGAAGAGGCTTGGGGCGCAAACGGACCAGCATTACGAAATAAGTGCACGAGGACACGGTGACGGACACGGTGGGAGATTTCCACGTGATGCAGACGGTCGTCACAACGACAACATTTATCGAAGCCAAGAAAGAGGCAAGCCCCTGCAACGACGAAGAAAGCGAGGAAGAAGGCATCCTTGGACGGGAAGAGGAGTTGGACGAGATAGCAGCGGAAACAACACAACCAAACGCACGCCGAGTATGGGCCCCGGGTCTATGGTCAGAGGCAACGGACGACGGAGACGACGACAAACCATCGAGTAGCGCCGCAGCCGAGCGACGCCAAGCGCCCCTTACCCCACGGCCGGAAGAGAACCTTGCCCCGGCAGATCCCGACGAGGACATGGGAGCGTTACCTGAAGTCCCAGACAATTGGACGTGTCACCCGGACACAAACATCGTGACCAAGCGGGCCGTCGAGGAGATTACGCGGGAGCTGCGCGCGCGGAAAAGACGAACGTCGAGGGACCGGCTCAGGGTGACGGCAGGAGAAGCGGTTTACTCCGTTACCAAACACCCGGACGGCAGGGTCACGGTCACGAAGAAAGGGGGGGGGTGTGAAGTAGGTCCAGCGTGAACCTCCCTCACATACATATATATACATACATGCTATACATACATATAGAATAAGACTTATGAAGACAAACAATAAATAGATATAAGACAAAGAAAGAGTTATGAAGACAACAAATCAATAGACATAAGACAAAGAATATGATTTAAGAAGCAAAACAAATCAAACGAACAGAATATTTACTTAATACATATTGTTAGCAAAGATAAGGCAATAAGTTACACTACTAGTAGATAAACACAAATGAATTACAATTTACTCTTAGATTAAGGTAAGAGAATAAGAATAGGCTAAGCAATGCAGCCAGCGCAGCACGAGGGCCGGGCAGCGAAGCCGGCGACAAACGATGTGAGGGCACGCTCGCGACACGCGACCCAATTGTCGCGAGCGAGGGCAGCGAAGAAGCGCGCTGACCTGAAGTGCGAGACCGGCAAGACAGTTGGTATGAGAGCACGCAACTGGGTGGACGCGATCGCGGTCAAGGCGCAAGAAGTATGGAAAGACTTAGAAAATAAAGAAAAGTATAATAACCGAAAAACCCGCATGCGTTTTTGGTCTGAGGTTGCTAGTGCTAAGAGAAGGGTTAGTGTGCCAAATAAATCGGTGGTCGCCATCTAACAAAGCGACAGTGCGGCTTGCTCGACTAGAGGTGTTGGTACAAAGTTTGACCTTGTACGACCCCTAACCGCTGAGACACTCGTGGCTGCGTTTTGCTCAAAACATCGGGTCGAATATCGCGACGCTTACCTCCATTTCGCGAACGTCTCTGATGTTAAATATAAATATCTTGTGACGTGGACCGTGGACAGACTGAGATCTGTACCCCGGCAAAATAACTACTTTACACCATTTGGAAAGTTCTAAAACTGTAAACCCTAAATACATTGGTTTATCATAAACATTATGGAGGCGCTTCATCTGAATAGCATACATATCTTCAGAAAATTGTGCAGAGCTATGAAAACAAGCCTTAGCAATAAGCGAACGTGCACCTAATCGATTGCATGTTGTGGATTCCCACGAAGTGACAATTTTAACATCTTTGCGTTTTTCAACGTGCTCCATTGTTTTCCCATAGACTGCGTTATTAAGCAATTTAAAAAAATCTTTTTCAAAATTGTTTTTCGCTAATGTTCTATGGGAAGTGTTTAGGTCAATATACTTTTTAAGCCAAGGAGCCTGTTTAAATTTTAAAACTCTATGTATTTTTGATAATATTACACCATTGTGTAAACACTGCTGAAGGTTTTTGTAATGAATAGGGTATTTTGTTTTTGATCTTAGATCAGCTATAAGTTTACATACCTTTGCATCTGGTGTAGGTTTTTGATTTAGCGGACAAAAGGGTAGATCATTATGATAATCATGTAGCGAATCAGGATAAATAAGGTCTACTTCTAAAATGTAGCCATATTCCGAATTGTCCTCTATATGAATAACATTTAATGCTGCAATCTCAGTCTCACTCATCCACTGAAAACCAGTGTATGGCAGACTCTGAGACATTGCCCAGCCATATAAATTATTTGCATCCAGGTACATTAAATATTCGGATGGTTTGCTTGCGTCATATGCATCCATATACATGTGGTTGGCTTTGGAGTACCGTTTGCAGCACTGTACCAAACCACCTCTAATACCATTCTGAATAAACCTATACATATCTATATCAGTAAGAAGATCTAATTCTATTTTTGTGGTTTTAAGCATAGCATCCCACGATAGTCCGGGTGTGGTATAATAATGCGCAGGATCGAGAGAATAAATTTTCTTACAAATTGCGCGAAAATTTTGAAAAACATCAGTCAATAAAAGAACATCTGTTTTGAGATAAAGCTCCATATATTCTTTTAATGACTGACAGTTGAAAACTTTCCATATATGTTGTGCATGTAAATAGTCCTCAGGCGAACATTCTTTATTAGTCAAACTGTTAAAGAACTTCTCCCTTGGTGGTAGACAGGTTTCAGACAGTCGGCTTTCTGAGTCCAAAAACTCATATGGAAAAACTCCCTTTCTACGCAATAAATTAAACTCCTCCTCGCAGGGATAAAAACGCTTAACGCTCTCAAAACATTCAGTAGTTAGATTGCTACTTAGAGCATCTAAGCTGGTTGCCATAAAGCGAAAAGAATCTAAAAATCGAATTTCTAAGTTTTTATCATGGGACGCTATGTGTGTAAATTTTGAGAGTGATATGTACAACTCCTTATTTAAAGGGAGTACTTTAATATCACCCTCAACTTTGTTTAGTTCTCTCACGAAAAGATGGGAGTCATACCGCGAGAAATTATGGAAAAATACGGGGACAAAAGGTGCAATTTGGTAATTAATGTTACAAACATTATGAGCTGGACCCCTATAATGACCAGTTAAATGACAGTGATCCCGTACTCGGTCGGTCCCCAACATTTTCTTGCAAATATGACAATTTACTGCATTTTGAAAACTGGCTTCCTCCACTGCACTCATGGTCATAGGTTTAATGCTAGAGAGGTAAAATGTATAAATCTCAGTAACATCTCTGATTAGAGATGTGACAAATTTAACGCCTGCATCTTTACCTGTCTCTAATACAAACTTGTCTAAGGATGGGTCAAATGAGCACTTGATGTAGTACGAGAATGCTATAGGCACATGTAAAGATGTAGCCGTAACATTCTCGCTTACTTTTGAATTGAGGGGGGTTAGTATACACTCGAAGTCTGCATACACTACAAATGGTACATCTAAACAACGGTTAAAATTCTTAAATTTAAGACTTGCTTTTTCTAAAGTTGGTAGCGTTGAAACCATCTTGCCGCAGTTGCTACGATGTTCCATAGACAACTTCTCACTGTGTGAGAAGTTGAGGCAGGTGTTGCAGAAATACAGTTGATGACTATTTGCCGTTACCTGTGAGCTAACCAGTCTGAAAGTATGAAAGTAAAAGAAAATTTAATAGTAATGTAAATTAAGAAATTCTATTTATTAATCTTACCTTGATAAACTCTTTATCCAAACAAAATGCGCTCGTCCATCACTCTCCAAAAGCAATAAACTTATATGCTTTTCCCTTTCAACATCCGTTAAATAGAGCGGGCCAACTACTTTTCCTTTTTCCTCATCAAATCCAAAAACATTTATACTAATAGTAGAGTTCCGGCTTTCGAACACTTTGATTTGTGTCAGCTGAAGCGGAAACTCCAAGTTCGTAAAATCTAATGTAAGTTTATCACTCACATTGATTTTTGAGCTATTAATATTGACATCATAATTCATACATCTCTCAGAATTGTTGGTATTGCGTGGGGCTTTCAGGGCTGATATTAAAGCCCATTTAAAACAAAACTCATCCTTGTTGTTCACGTTTATAATCGCCTTTTTAGTCCTCAACACCTTAGGAGTTTGAATATAACTTGAAACTTTAAGTGGAGTGTATTTATTTAGATTACATTCCAATCTAATAATCTGTGACATTGTCCATCCGCTGTCCCTTTCCTGGAACTCATCCATTTTTTGTCGAATGAGTTCGGCATGCAGATTATAGACCTCTTCTATATTACATCCAAATGTAAGAACACACATAGGAGTTTGGTGTGACTTTATTTGCATCACCATTTCGTCTTGATGGAATTTGATGTATTCGGCAAATAGCTCAAAGTTTATCTTACACGATGTGTGTAAAGATAAAACATTAGCTATTATTGGAATAAGCTCCGATGAGGCGTCAGTGAGGAATTCTTGAGGATCAAGAATTTTCTCACGCCTATTATCAAACGATAACGTAAGAATGCGGTTTTTAAATCCACCTGAAATCTGCTTAACAGCACTATTCACAGGTATAAAAACACGCATTTTGTGGGTATTGGATCTTAAATGTCCATTCCACTTTGAAAATAGTACAAAAATCTTACATGTGTTACACCACGTAGAATGGGAGGTGATGGTGATGGGTGTTTTTGTGGAGGTGGCTGTGTTGAATATGGTAGGAGTGGTCACCGTAGTTGAGTTGGTGGAGGTGGCGGCGATGGTGTTGAGGTGGGCTGTGTTTTTCATAGTAGGGGTGGCGGGAGTGTTTGAATAACACTCGGCTAGAGCGTTTAGGCAGGCCGTACTGCATATTACTTTTTTTGTAGTTCCTGGAGTGTTGAGAGATGTATCTGTATTGAAACACTCTGCTAATGCGTTAAGGGAGGCAGTGGTGTAAACCATTTTCTTAATCGCGTTCGAAGACATTTTGATGTGAATTAATTTTTAATATTTATAAACAAACTTTTGAAAACACGGAGGATAAAATTTTACAAGATACTCTTGAAAACTTCTAGAGCTAATGATCGTTTATTTAACCAAAACTATCTCTTTTATTGATTTTGAAGTCAATACAGGATATAAGATTCTCCTAGCAATTGACTAATAGTTAAAACAGAAACAAATAAACAAAGGTTAGAAACGTACGCACTAAAAAAGTTGAGTATATGTAAGAAAGAGATGGCGCTAAAAATTTAAATGCTACGGCTACAGGATTGGTTGAGAGTATTCATCTTATGGATAAAGGGGACCAATCAATTAGCACCCCCACCTGCTTTTCATAGACGATCGTGTACAGAATAACATGATTGGACGTGTCTTATTATACTTATATACGGGGGATCACTATCCCCCTCTAACACTTTCCCCCTCGAACACTTTCTCTCTTTAACACTTTCTCCCTCTAACACTTTCAAATCTTTGTCTACAAGTATCAATACTCTTGTTAAGAATCTATGTATTGAGCTTGTTGCTGCTGCTGCGAAAGAAAATTCCCATACTTTGCTCACTGACCCTTACGATCACGAAATTCGTTGTTTATGGCTTGCTTGCGGGTGTGCAAAACAACGCACATCAAACAGGCACTCACTAGACTCTATGCTTGTATTCTTTGTTCACTGATTCTTACTATCATAAAAAATTCGTTTTTTATTGCATGCAGGTGTGCAAGGTAACGCATATTAAACAGGCACACAATTGTCTCTAACAATTCTTAGTAAAATAGCCAAAACAGATCCTTTGAGCACCGATTCTCACAAATCCTGGTGTGCTTGTTGCTGCTATTGTTAATAACAATGCGCGATAGGAATGTTCTCTCCTTTGACTATGATGTACTAACCAACCTTGACTGTGTTTTGATTTTTGACTGACAAAATTATCAATCCTTTGTTCTCAACCCTCCTTTGACTTTGATACACCTACAGGTGTCCATCTGAACGCTGTAAGATTTTGATCTGACAAAATTATCAATCCTTTGTTCTCCACCCTCCTTTGACTTTGATACACTTTGCCGGTTTACACCAATCAACCCCTTTGCTTTGACACTAAGGTGTCCACGCTTGATCTGATGAAATTCTCAATCCTTTGTTCTCCACCCCTGGTATCAGCGGGGGGTAATAAAAGGGTCGAAAAAAAATCAGCGGGGGGTAATTAACCTGTCAAAATTAATGGGGTTTTTGAGTGGGTTAGAACCGGCAGTTCCCTACTACTCCCTTTGATAACTAGTGAGGTAAACTAAAGAAGGTTGGTGGTAGTAGATCTTCGCCAAACAAAACCGTGTTGATAAGGGGATAAAATTGAACAACATAAGTGCTGCAATTGATAGCATATATTTTTTTCAAAGACTTTCGGAGTGGCAGACAACTTGGATATACCCCTATAGTTTTTAACGTTAGACTTAGAAGAATTTTTATGAAGTGGAATAATAAAAGATTCTTTCCATATACCAGGAAACACAGCTGATTCAATCGATAAGTTAAATAATTTATGTAAAGGTTTACAAAGTGAATCCGTACAGTATCTAAGTATAGAACCTGGCACTCCATCTGGACCGGGCAAAAAGCCTGGTTTGATAGAGTTAAGGTCGCATAGTAGCGTACACTCAGCTATAACGGGGATATAAATGCAGTTTGACGCTTGGACTTGAAAAGGATAAGCATAATTGCAATTATATGAACTCGATGAGTATACCGATTGAAAATACTCAGCATATGAGTGGCTAGTGCATGTGTTTTGTGTGATAGGACAGGTATCAAGAGGTCATAGAATACGATAAAGCAGGCAATCTATCGTTCATATCCAAGAATCTATTATTATTGCAGAAATAACTAAATTTAATAAACTATTCTTGTCTTTTTTATGCTAATATATAGCAATCAAACAGTGTACAAACACGTGTTAACACAACGCTCGTGAGTTCATAACACTCAGTGAGAGGACTGATGCTGGCAAGCAATAGCAAGAAAAATAGACAAGCTGTTTGTTGTTAGTGTACTAACGACAACACAGAGTACACAGAGTAAGCAAACGCAAATATAACGATACCGAAGGTAAAGAGTATATTGGGTTTGTGCAATGTCCGTCATGGTGTCTGTCCGTCCGTCCGTCTGTCCGTCTGTATGAACGCAACTTTTTTCCACACCCTTCAAGTTAGAGACTTCAAACTTTGCAAATCTCTTTATCTATGGCATAGTAAATTAAAGTGTCAAGATTGGAGTTCTACGATAACTAGGGGGCTGGCAAATCGATAAACTCGATAATGCCAAATCGATAGATCCAGCTATTTCGCAAGCCCTTACAGCTAGAACTACCAAATTTGGGGAGAAAACAGCTATTTACAATTCCCAAAAAACTGCATCAAAAATTTTGGAGCCACACCTACACATTCCGCCCCCAGCCCCCCGCAGTTTAACACTAAAAATGCCCATATCTTCTACAGTTTTTGAGCTAGAGCCATCAAATTTAGTGCCAAGATAGGTGTTGACGATCCCCAACCAAATTCATAAAAACTTTGGATGCCACGCCCATCTATACTGCCCTATCTGCCTTCAGCCACCCCAACGGTTCGTTAAAAACGGTAGTGCGTGTATCTTCCATAGTGTTTGAGCTAGAGTCACAAAATTTGGTAGGTAGATAACTGGTAACGACCTCTCAAAAACTGCATCAAAGTTTTGGAGCCCCACCCACCCATTCCGCCCCAGCCCCCCCGCAGTACAAAAACAGAAATGCCTATATCTTTTACAGTTTTTGAGTTAGAGCCAAATTTTGTGCCAAAAAAGGTGATTATAGCCCCCAACAAAATGCATAAGAACTTTGGATGCCACGCCAATCCATACTGCCCAAGCTGCATCAAACCACCCCAATGCTTCACTAAAAACGGGAATGCGTGTATTTTCCAAAGCGCTAAGGCTAGAGTCACCAAATTTGGTAAGAAGATAGCTAATAACAATCCCCAAAAAACTGCATGAAAGTTTTGGAGCCACGCACCCCCCCCCCGGTCCCAAGCCCCCTGCATTTTGAAATCAAAAACGCCTAAATTTTCCACATTTTTTGAGCTAGAGCCGCCAAATTTGGTGCCAAAATGGGTGATGAAGAAACCGCTACCCATACCGCCCCCAGCCCCCCTTCCACCATATGCTACTAACTTTGAGCTAGCGTCACCAAATTTGGTATGAGGATAGAAATTAACATCATAAATAGATCTGCAGCAAAACTTTGGACGCCACGCCCCCCCATACCAGCCCCCAGCCCCCCTTCCACCAAATTCTACTAACTTTGAGCTAGAGTCACCAAATTTGGTATGAGAATAGCAATTAACATCATAAACAGATCTGCAGCAAAAGTTTGGATGCCACGCCCCCCTTTGCCAACCACAGCCCCCTTCCCCCAAATTTGACTGTTTTTGAGCTAGAGTCACCAAATTTGGTATGAGAATAGCCATTGACATCATACACAGATCTTCAGCTAAAATATTGATGCCACGACCCCCCCCCCCCCCCCCCCCACATACCCTCACAAGCCTACCATCCACCATATTCTTCTGACTTTGAGCTAGAGTCACAAAATTTGGACGGAAGATAGCTTTTTGGCATCCCCATCTGCACAAGACAATCTTTGGGGCAGCCTACACTCCTGCCGTATCCACACCCCATTGCAATCAGCTCTATTTTAATTTGTTTTACTACTGGTATCGAGAATACCGCAGTCGGGTGCGTCCGACTGCAACGTTTCTACTTGTTTTGTCTAATTTATTTAAAACCAAAATAAAAATAAACAAATTTTTACATTTTAACAGACTCTGGTTTTTAAAATCGGCAAAATGAACAGTTCAATGTGAGAAACAACCTGTTTTTAACAGATCCTTGATTTTATAACCCCGATAAAACCTTTTTTAAACAGCATACCAGTCCCCTGTTACTAAAACCTGAAAAACAATAGCTCATTGTTTTAAACAGTTAAATAAACAGTTATTAAAAGAACAACAAAATAACAGCCTAACAACAACCTAATTTTTAAAACTACGTTAAAATAACAGCTTCAAAACAAGCTGTTTCTTAAAACCACGTTAAAATAACAGCCTAACAACAACCTGTTTTTTAAAACAACGTTAACATAACATCTTAACAACAAGCTGTTTCTTAAAACCACGTTAAAAAAACAATTTATCAACAACCTGTTTTTTAAAACCACGTTAAAATAACAGCTTAACCACAGCCTGTTTCTTAAAACCACGTTAAAATAACAGCTTAAAAACAAGTTGTTTCTTAAAACCACATTAAAATAACAGCCTAACAACAACCTGTTATTAGAAACAAAAATAAAAATATATAACAGCATAACAACCCACTGTTTTAAAAATAACAGCTCCTTGTTTTAAACATCTAGAAAACCTTCTTAAAAACCGATATAACCTGTGTATCAGCTCACGGTTTTAAACAGCTACACCGCCATCTGTTCTCTGTTTTGTGGGCCTACCACTGTTCTAGGATATTGGTTTGGTGCTAGATCTGCAGCTAAAAAAAAAAGTATGTATTTGCCTAGAAAGCGGCGGTTAGCAACGGCTACCTCACTTTGTAAGTAGTTCTTTCGCTTTAATTTTAAATCAAAGTAATAGTACGATACGCAGCAGTAATGTTGCAGTACTTCCGTTGGTTTATGAGAAGAAAGAAAAGAAACTTACTACAAACGTTTAAATTTAACAGTTTTATTGATAAGTTCGTTTTTAATAAAAATAAAAACATGTCTAATGTCTGTAAAAACCATAGTCATTGATGAATGAGTTGGTATCTGCGAGGTCTATTGTGCCCCCTTCCAAGTCTATATCATTTCCATCAGAACCAGGTTCTATACAAAATCAAGTATTTTTGAAAGGTCGAGGTCTTCTATGCCTCTAATTTGGTTTATAAGTTGTTCTAGAAAAAGGACGTTCGTTTTCTTGCTAAGGATATGTACACTGCTATAATGTGTAAGGAGTATTCTTCCTCGTGAGCAACATTTGGTTCGCCTGAGGCCAGGTATCATTGCCCAGTTTGCCTCAAGCGACTCTTTTTGATCCTTAGTTCCTATCTTGTTGCGTCTCTTCCTACGTCGGCTCGAGCGCATTTAGGAGTGTTCTGCCCTCAATCTTGCTTGTTTGTCTTTTGGTAACCTGATTTATGAACATGACTCTTTTCCGATCTTAGGGTGCATAAAGGACAAAGAGGATTGAATTTGTAGTGATTATAAAATAAAACAAGTAGAAACGTTGCAGTCGGACGCATCCGACTGCGGTATACTCGATACCAGTAGTAAAACAGATTAAAATAGAGCTGATTGCAATGGGGTGTGGATACGGCAGGGGTGTAGGCTGCCCCAAAGATTGTCTGGTGCAGATGGGGATGCCAAAAAGCTATCTTCCTTAAAAAATTGGTGACTCTAGCTCAAAAATAGTAAAATTTGCGGGAAGGGGGCTGGGGTTGGTAAGGGGGGGCGTGGCATCCAAATTTTTGCTGCAGATCTGTTTATGATGTTAATTGCTATCCTCATACCAAATTTGGTGACTCTAGCTCAAAGTTAGTAGAATATGGTGGAAGGGGGGCTGGGGGCTGGTATGGGGGGGCGTGGCGTCCAAAGTTTTGCTGCAGATCTATTTATGATGTTAATTGCTATCCTCATACCAAATTTGGTGACTCTTGCTCAAAGTTAGTAGAATATGATGGAAGGGGGGCTGGGGGCGGAATGGGTGGGTGGGGCTCCAAAACTTTGATGCAGTTTTTGAGGGGTCGTTACCAGTTATCTACCTACCAAATTTTGTGACTCTAGCTCAAACACTATGGAAACGTATCTTGGCACTAAATTTGATGGCTCTAGCTCAAAAACTGTAGAAAATATGGGCATTTTTAGTGTTAAACTGCGGGGGGCTGGGGGCGGAATGTGTAGGTGTGGCTCCAAAATTTTTGATGCAGTTTTTTGGGAATTGTAAATAGCTATTTTCTCCCCAAATTTGGTAGTTCTAGCTGTAAGGGCTTGCGAAATAGCTGGATCTATCGATTTTGCGTTATCGAGTTTATCGATTTGCCAGCCCCCTAGTTATCGTAGAACTCCAATCTTGACACTTTAATTTACTATGCCATAGATAAAGAGATTTGCAAAGTTTGATGTCTCTAACCTGAAGGGTGTGGAAAAAAGTTGCGTTCATACAGACGGACAGACGGACAGACGGACGGACGGACAGACACCATGACGGACATTGCACAAACCCAATATACTCTTTACCTTCGGTATCGAGTATAATAACAGCCTAACAACAGTTAGTTTAAAGTAAAATTTAAAATTATGTGAAGTGCTGAAAGTAAATTAAGGTTGAAATAATTATAAAGTTAACGTTAAAGCTCTGGGAAATTCAACAAGAAAATAAGTGGCCCAACATTTGTTGCGTGGATTGGGAAAAACCCAGAAAAACCCAATCAGACCAGTGGTAGATTAGTGATTAGTGGTTACGATTAGATAAGGCAGAAAGGATAGATCGTTTTAGTACTGGAGTCAAGGTCTCCAGGGAGACAAGAGAATAAAGTTTGTTATAGTCAGAACATAATACATCAAATGGTTCATGAATCAAATAGTTGCTCGAGCAACGATCGAGGCTAAGGGGTAAAAAGTTTCGTGAGGATCTAATGGGAACATTTAATTTTATTAGACTTAGAAGAACTGATGTGTCAATTTCACCATTAAGTAGATTCGTGATAAATACTACACCATGCATAATTCTACGGTTCAACAGCGATGGAAGATTAATTAAAAGAAGTCTACTTGAATAGGGGGGTAGGTCTATTCCAGGAACCCAGTTAAAACATCTAAGCGCAAACAGAAGAAATTTTCTCTGCACAGACTCAATTTTATCCTGGTGAATCCCGTATTGCGGGGACCACACACAATATCCATACTCCAGGATGGGACGTACTAGGGATGTATATAGCGTTTTAGTGGTGTAGGGGTCATTAAACTCTTTTGACCACCGCTTGATGAAGCCAAGAACGTTTATGGCCTTATTGACCATCGACGATATGTGAGAATCAAATTTTAATTTGCTATCAAGAATGATTCCTAAATCTTTAATTTCAAAAAGGCGGACAAGTGGTGAAGCATCAAGCACGTAGTGAGCAGTATGAGGGGTACCTCTACAAAAAGTCATGATTTTACATTTTGAACAATTTAAATTTAGTAAGTTATAACGGCACCAAGCCGACAGTGCACCCAAGTCCGACTGTAGTAAGTTACAAAGAGAATCATCATTATAGCTGAAGCATAGCTTTACATCATCAGCAAACATAAATACGAGAATTAGTAAAAGCAGCAGGAAGATCGTTGATAAAGAGATTAAATAGCAATGGTCCTAGGTGACTCCCCTGAGGGACACCGGAGGTAACAAAAAAAGGTTTAGATACAGAAGATTTAAAAACTACTTTCTGTGTTCGGCCACACAAGTACTCAGAAAGCCACGACAGAAGTTTTGGTGGAAATCCAATAATATCTAATTTTTGAAGCAATAAAGAATGACTAACAGAATCAAATGCCTTACTAAAATCTGTGTAAACGAAGTCACTTTGCATATTTGCCTGAAACCCTTTGATAACTAGTGAGGTAAACTCAAGAAGGTTGGTGGTAGTAGATCTTCGCCTAACAAAACCTTGTTGATAAGGGGATTAAATTGAACAACATAAGTGCTGCAATTGAGAGCATATAATTTTTTCAAAGACTTTCGGAATGGCAGACAACTTGGATACACCCCTATAGTTTTTAACGTTAGACTTAGAAGAATTTTAATGAAGTGGAATAATAAAAGATTCTTTCCATATACCAGGAAACACAGCTGAGTCAATCGATAAGTTAAATAATTTATGTAAAGGTTTACAAAGTGAATCCGTACAGTATCTAAGTATAGAACCTGGCACTCCATCTGGACCAGGCAAGAAGCCTGGTTTGATAGAGTTAAGGTCACTTTGCAGCGTACACTCAGTTATAACTGGGACATATATGCAATTTGACGCTTGCACTTGAAAAGGATAGGAATTATTGCAACTATATAAACTCGATGAGTATACTGATTGAAAATACTCAGCAAATAGATCAGCCACTGCTTGATCGGAACTTGCTTTTGTATTATCAAGGTAAATTGAGGATGGCAAGCATGAAGATCTACGTTTTGAGTTAACAAATTTATAAAACTGTTTCGGATCGCGGGAAAAGTTTGATCTGCAACGATTGAGATAATTTTTATAACAAAAAGTGTTTACAGAAATAAAATTAGACTTTGCTTTTATATACGAGGACAAATCCATTGAATTTCCAGATTTTTTTAATTTTTTATAGGATCTTGTCTTCACGTTTTTTTATTTTGATAGTTCCCTCGTAAGCCAAGGTGGTTTATTTTCACTTGAAGGAACAGTGAGGGGAACACAAATATCCAAATGCGAATTCAAGGTCTTGTAAAAAATGGTGATGCCAGTTTCTATATCACTACAATAATAAAGGTGAGACCAATTAGTATGCTGAAGAAGGTCATTCAATTTAGTAAAGTTAGTTTTACGAAAACATCGGGTCTTTAAAGAATTGTTAGATGCTGGTCTAAGGTTAAAAGGTTCAAAGGAAAGTTCTAAAGTTGGATGGTAGGTATCTTCAGGAAGCACTAACATTACTACAATCAGAATCAGAAACAAATATCAAATCTAACATTTTATTACTACTGTTATGCACCCTGTTAACTTGTGATAAGCCTAACTCTAAAAGGCCATCGATAAAATCATCAGAATCGGCCGGTAATTGCGCCGAAGATGTGTCATTTACAGACCATACAAAATGTGGCAAATTAAAATCACCAACTACTATAAGTTGATCCATATCCGTCAACAACGACGCAACAAGTTGCAGGGCATTCAGATAGGATATGTAAATGTTATTGTCAGAATTGGGAGGAATATATGAGCAAGAAATATACAATGAGCGGCCGCTACATAATACTTTAACACAAAGAAACTCTATACCCGGATGATCATGGGAATGAATCTGTTCAGAGGAAATACAAGAGTCAACAGCTATGAGAACACCGCCCCACTTGCGGGTGGTGCGATCGCATCTGTACAAGTTATACTTATTAGGCAAAACGGAATAATCAGATATATCAGGTTTTAACCAGGTTTCTGTGAATGCAACTATCTGTGAATCAAAGGATAAGCTGTTTACATAAAGGTTAGAAAGTTTAGTGTTAAGGCCTCGAACATTTTGACAGGCCAAGCTTACTACTTTTATTAGTTTTTTGCCGTCGAAGTTGAGGCAACAGGGTGGATAGCAGGCGGTGCACTACTGATTCTTATACCATTATTAACATTCATTCGCCTGCTGACATACTCCTTTACCACGAGCTTTTGTGGCCAAAACTTTTCTGAACAAATTGTTGCGAAAAGTTCGGGCGGAACACTCAACTTGAAGGAAGATATGCTCCGGGCATGTTTAAAATTAAACTTTTCAACATTAATAAACGGGGAGTCAATTTTACTTTTAACATAGGCACTCACATCATCCAACGAAGTGTCGGATGCTAGCCTAGACATAATATATATATAATAATAATAATATACAATATAAATTTGTTGATAGGCACAACAACAAGAGGTTTGGGGGCCACAAGTGTACCTATAGTAGAATTAATAGGGACGCATGCTGTTGAAATTGAGGGTTCATTTATGGGATTGGGAGTAGAGTCATTGACTCTGTTAATATCGGGATTGCGAGCAGCCGAATTAAATAACATCAATGGGCTTGTTAATGTGCCCATTGGAGGATTTGCACAAGGGACTAGAAGAGGTTTGATGGGTTGGGTAGGTGGCGCTTTTAAGGAATTACTATCCGAAGCCTTTTTTCGCTTGGGGGAATCTACCAGTACCCAGCCATTGGACTCTAGCTCCTTGAAAAATACATGCAAGTTGTTAAACGCAACCTGCATAGCTTTAAAGCCTGCGTGAGTCTGCCTTATGAACTTGGAAGATTCATTTACCACTTCTCTGCAGGGCTCACAGTACCATTTCAAGCCAGTATTTGCGAGTAAGCAGTCTCTAATTTTAGCTGTAAAGCCACATTTCAAGTGGATCATGTTATCACATAATCTACACAAGATATAGTCTTGGTTGTTTGACCCAACCAATTTGCAACTTGAACTGCAGCAAACAAGCATATTGATAATAATTTAATAAATAAGGAATGACCTAGAAAAGTTGATATGCTTTATCGAACAAAAAGTAGGGTGCTAGAATGAAGTAAGAAAGTGACAATTCAATGAGCACTATAGAAACGGTAAAAATCAGAAGAGCGCTTAAGCGAGAGAGCGTGAGCGCACTAGCAGATTTATCCGCACGTACGTCGGATAAGAGCGGACGAAAACGTGAGAGGACTGATGCTGGCAAGCAAGAAAAATAGACAAGCTGTTTGTTGTTAGTGTACTAACGACAACACAGAGTACACAGAGCAAGCAAACGCAAATATAACGATACCGAAGGTAAAGAGTATATTGGGTTTGTGCAATGTCCGTCATGGTGTCTGTCCGTCCGTCCATCTGTCCGTCTGTATGAACGCAACTTTTATCCACACCCTTCTAGTTAGAGACTTCAAACTTTGCAAATCTCTTTATCTATGGCATAGTAAATTAAAGTGTCAAGATTGGAGTTCTACGATAACTAGGCGGCGGGCAAATCGATAAACTCGATAACGCAAAATCGATACATACAGCTATCTCGCAAGCCCTTACAGCTAGAACTACCAAATTTGGGTAGCTATTTAGCTATTTACAATTCCCAAAAAACTGCATCAAAAATTTGGAGCCACACCCACACATTCCGCCCCCAGCCCCCCCGCAGTTAAACACTAAAAATGCCCATATCTTCTACAGTTTTTAAGCTAGAGCCATCAAATTTAGTGCCAAGATAATTGTTGACGATCCCCAACCAAATTCATAAAAACTTTGGATGCCACGCCCATCTATACTGCCCTATCCGCCTTTAGCCACCCCAACGCTTCGTTAAAAACGGTAGTGCGTGTATCTTCCATAGTGTTTGAGCTAGAGTCACAAAATTTGGTAGGTAGATAACTGGTAACGACCCCTCAAAAACTGCATCACAGTTTGGGAGCCCCACCCACCCATTCCGCCCCCAGCCCCCCCGCAGTTCAAAAACAAAAATGCCTATATCTTTTACAGTTTTTGAGTTAGAGCCACCAAATTTTGTGCCAAAAATCCATACTGCCAATCCATACTGCCCAAGCTGCATCAAACCACCCCAATGCTTCACTAAAAACGGGAATGCGTGTATTTTCCAAAGCGCTAAGGCTAGAGTCACCAAATTTGGTAAGAAGATAGCTAATAACAATCCCCAAACAACTGCATGAAAGTTTTGGAGCCACGCCCCCCTCCCCCCGTTCACGAGACACCTGCATTTTGAAATCAAAAACGCCTAAATTTTCCACATTTTTTGAGCTAGAGCCGCCAAATTTGGTGCCAAAATAGGTGATGAAGAAACCCAAAAAAAATGGATGGCGCCCCCCACCCATACCGCCCCCAGCCTCCCCTTCCACCATATTCTACTAACTTTGAGCTAGAGTCACCAAATTTGGTATGAGGATAGCAATTAACATCATAAATAGATCTGCAGCAAAACTTTGGATACCACGCCCCCCCCCCCATACCAGCCCCCAGCACCCAGCCCCCCTTCTACCATATTCTACTAACTTTGACCTAGAGTCACCAAATTCGGTTTGAGAATAGCTATTGACATCATAAATAGATCTGCAGCAAAAGTTTGGATGCCACGCCCCCCCTTACCAACCCCAGCCCCCTTCCCCCAAATTTTACTATTTTTGAGCTAGTCACCAAATTTGGTATGAGGATAGCAATTGACATCATACACAGATCTTCAGCTAAAATTTTGATGCCACGACATTTATTTATCTTATGTGTATATAAGTTGTGGATTATAGATCTAAATAACTTCATTTCATCTTTGAATATCTTTTTATCAAATAGACATTCTTTATAACTATTTATAGTTAGCTTATCTAATGCAGACTTCTTAACACCCTTAGATTTTTTAATACATCCACCCCCCTCAAGAGACAATGAATACATTTTCGCTCTGAGACCAACAAACTCTAGCATTCGTTTACCACATTTCTCATCCTTCATCATACCCAAAACCTTTTTATTGCACCTTTTAGTCCCATATAAGTTAGCTAACTACTCAGGATATTCAGATGTATCAAACTTCATTTCAACATCTTGAGCAATATCTGCATAAAAATCTTTAGTCTGTATCGAGTATATGAATGAGTCTGTATCTATATAATTCAATGTGACTTTTTCTTGGAATTTAGGTTTAATATAATCATGATGAAAATCATACATCTGCCATTTGGAAAGTTCTAAAACTGTAAACCATAAATACATTGGTTTATCATAAACATTATGGAGGCGCTTCATCTGAATAGCATACATATCTTCAGAAAATTGTGCAATGCTATGAAAACTAGCCTTAGCAATAAGCGAACGTGCCCCTAATCGATTGCGTGTTGTGGATTCCCATGAAGTGATAATTTTAACATCTTTACGTTTTTCAACGTTCTCCATTGTTTTCCCATAGACTGCGTTATTAAGCAGTTTAAGCATCTACGCTGGTTGCCATAAAGCGAAAAGTATCTAAAAATCTAATTTCTAAGTTTTTATCATGGGACGCTATGTATGTTAATTTGGAGAGTGATATGTACAGTTCCTTATTTAAAGGGAGTACTTTAATATCACCCTCAACTTTGTTTAGTTCTCTCACGAAAAGATGGGAGTGATACCGCGAGAAATTATGGAAAAATACGGGGACAAAAGGTGCAATTTGATAATTAATGTTGCAAACATTATGAGCTAGACCCCTATAATGACCAGTTAAATGACAGTGATCCCGTACTCGGTCGGTCCCCAACATTTTCTTGCAAATATGACAATTTACTGCATTTTGAAAAATGGCTTCCTCCACTGCACTCATTGTCATAGACTTAATACTAGAGAGGTAAAAGGTATAAATCTCAGTAACATCTCTGATGAGAGATGTGACAAATTTAACACCTGCATCTTTACCTGTCTCTAATACAAACTTGTCTAAGGATGGGTCAAATGAGCACTTGATGTAGTACGAAAATGCTATAGGCACATGTAAAGATGTAGCCGTAACATTTTCGCTTACTTTTGAATTGAGGGGGGTTACACTCGAAGTCTGCATACACTACAAATGGTACATCTAAACAACGGTTAAAATTCTTGCTTTTTCTAAAGTTGGTAGCGTAGAAACCATCTTGCCGCAGTTGCTACGGTGTGCCATAGACAACTTCTCACTGTGTGAGAAGTTGAGGCAGGTGTTGCAGAAATAAAGGTTATGCTGATGAACGGTTACCTGCGAGCGAACCAGCCTGTAAGTTTGAAAACGAAAGAAAGTTTTTAGTACTGTAAATTATGAAATTCTACTTATGAATCTTACCTTGATAAACTCTTTATCCATACAAAGTGAGCCCGTCTATCACTCTCCAAAAGCAATAAACTTATATGCTTTTCCCTTTCAACATCCGTTAAATAGAGCGGGCCAACTACTTTTCCTTTTTCCTCATCAAATCCAAAAACATTTATACTAATAGTAGAGTTCCGGCTTTCGAACACTTTGATTTGTGTCAGCGGGATCGGAAACTTCAAGTCTGTAAAATCTAATGTAAGTTTATCGCTTAAATTGATTTTTGTGCTTTTTATATTAATCTTACGGTTGGCACATCTCTCAAGATTTCTGGCGTTGTATGTTGTATTCAAGGCAGATATTAAAGCCCATTAAAAACAATATTCATCCTTGTTCTTAACATTTACAATCGGCTTTTTAACCCTTAACACCTTAGGAGTATCAATAAAGCTTGCAACTTTTAATGGAGTGTATTTATTTAGATTACATTCCAATTTAATAATCTGTGACATTGTCCATCCGCTGTCCCTTTCCTGGAACTCATCCATTTTTTGTCGAATAAGTTCGGCATGCAGATTATAGACCTCTTCTATATTACATCCGAATGTAAGAACACACATAGGAGTTTGGTGTGACTTTATTTGCATCACCATTTCGTCTTGATGGAATTTAATGTATTCGGCAAATAGCTCAAAGTTTATCTTACACGATGTGTGTAAAGATAAAACATTAACTATTATTGGAATAAGCTCCGATGAGGCGTCAGTGAGGAATTCTTGAGGATCAAGAATTTTCTCACGCTTATTATCAAACGATAACATAAGAATGCGGTTTTTAAATCCACCTGAAATCTGCTTAACAGCACTATTCACAGGTATAACAAGAAAGAAGGCTCTAGTCGGGATAGCCCGACCAGAAGATACCCTGAACCCAGTTGCAGTCCTTGCATCCTAAAAGTATGCTTCAAATAATTATCACTTTAAACAAAACTCATAACTGACTTAACTTTACGATATCTCTGGTGTGTCATAACCGATTTGGACGAAATTTTGAGAAAAGGTCTATCGTTACCCATTTCACCAACACCCATTTTTACATTTTCCAAATTCGATATTTTTTTGTTATCGATTCCATGTGTATATCGAAAACCAGAGCAGTTATCGATAATTTGAAGCAAACTTGTTCTGCTCATGGTATAGGAGAACTTATATTCCAAATCTGAATTCTGTACCTCATGTAGTCTCTGAGATCTACGCGTTCATACAGACGGACAGACGGCAGACGGACAGACAGACAGACGGACAGACGGACAGACGGACGGACAGACGGACAAGGCCATATCGACTCGGCTATTGATACTGATCAAGAATATATATACTTTATGGGGTCAGAGATGCTTCCTTCTGCCTGTTACATACTTTTGCACAAAACCATTATACCCTGATTTACCCATTTTAGGGGTTCAGGGTATAAAAACACGCATTTTGTGGGCATTGGATCTTAAATGTCCATTCCACTTTGAAAATAGTACAAAAATCTTACATGTGTTACACCACGTAGAATGGGTGGTGATGGCGATGGGTGTTTTTGTGGAGGTGGCGGCGATAGTGTTGAGGTAGGCTGTGTTGATTATGGTAGGAGTGGTCACCGTAGTTGAGTTGGTGGAGGTGGCGGCGATGGTGTTGAGGTGGGCTGTGTTTTTCATAGTAGGGGTGGCGGTCGTGTTTGAATAACACTCGGCTAGAGCGTTTAGGCAGGCCGTACTGCATATTACTTTTTTTGTGGTTCCTGGAGTGTTGGGAGATGTATCTGTATTGAAACACTCTGCTAATGCGTTAACGGAGGCAGTGGTGTAAACAATTTTCTTAATCGCTTTCGAAGACATTTTAATGTGATTTAATTTTTAATATTTAGAAACATAAACGTTTGAAAACACGGAGCATAAAATTTTAAAAGACACTCTTGAAAACTTCTAGAGCTAATGATCGTTTATTTAACCAAAACTATCTCTTTTATTGATTTTGAAGTCAAACAGGATATAAGATTTTTCTAGCAATTGACTAATAGTTAAAACAGATATAAATAAACAAACGTTAGAAACGTACGCACTAAAAAAGTTGAGTACATGTAGGAAAGAGATGGCGCTAAAAATTCAAATGCTACGGCTACAGGATTGGTTGAGAGTATTCATCTTATGGATAAAGGGGACCAATCAATTAGCATCCCCCACCTGCTTTTCATAGACGATCGTGTACAGAATAACATGATTGGACAAGTCTTATTGTACTTACATACGGAGGATCACTATCCCCCTCTAAAACTTTCCCCCTCTTACACTTTCTCTCTTTAACACTTTCTCCCTTTAACTTTTTCCCCCTCTAACACTTTCAAATCTTTGTCTACAAGTATCAATACTCTTGTTAAGAATCTATGTATTGACCTTGTTGCTGCTGCTGCGAAAGAAAATTCCCATACTTTGCTCACTGACCCTTACGATCACGAAATTCGTTGTTTATGGCTTGCTTGAGGGTGTGCAAAACAACGCACATCAAACAGGCACTCACTAGACTCTATCCTTGCATTCTTTGTTCACTGATTCTTACTATCATAAAAATTCATTTTATATTGCATGCAGGTGTGCTTTGTAAAGCATATTAACAGGCACACAATTGTCTCTAACAATTCTTAGTAAAATAGCCAAAACAGATCCTTTGAGCACCGATTCTCACAAATTCTGGTGTGCTTGTTGCTGCTATTGTTAATAACAATGCGAGATAGGAATGTTTTCTCCTTTGACTATGATGTACTAACCCTCCTTTGACTTTGATGCACTTACAGGTGTCCATCTGCACGCTGTAAGATTTTGATCTGACAAAATTATCAATCCTTTGTTCTCAACCCTCCTTTGACTTTGATGCACTTACAGGTGTCCATCTGAACGCTGTAAGATTTTGATCTGACAAAATTATCAATCCTTTGTTCTTAACCATCCTTTGACTTTGATACACTTGCTGGTTCTACACCAATCAACCCCTCCGTTGACTTTGATACACTTACAGGTGTCCATCTGAACGCTGTAAGATTTTGATCTGATGAGATTATCAATCCTTTGTTCTCAACCCCTGGTATTTTTTAAAAGGGTCAAAAAACCAGTGGGGGGTAATAAAAAGGTCAAAAAATCAATTTAACGGGTGTAATTAAAAAGTGTCCCAGAACCGCCAATTGCCTACTACTACTCTCTTTGATCCTTAGTTCCTATCTTGTTGCGTCTCTTCCTACGTCGGCTCGAGCGCATTTAGGAGTGTTCTGCCCACAATCTTGCTTGTTTGTCTTTTCGTAACCCGATTTATGACCATGACTCTTGTCCGATCTTAGGGTACATAAAGGACAAAGAAGATTGAATATGTAGTGATTATAAAAAAAAAACCAATCAATGATACGCTGGAAAAAAAAAACATTACGGAGCTAATGTTCAGTCAATTGTTTAATGATAATAATCTAAAATGTAATAAAGCAGCTAAAATAAGATACATAAAGCTTAGTGTAATAATTGTAAAAATGGTTTAAGCCATTTTCGTAAATCATATTCAAATTTTAATTTCAAGTAAATGAGATTGGCTACTCAACAAACCGAAAAACTTTAATTTTGTTAATAATAGATATACAAACTGTAAAATCATCACAGCGCACATATTGAATGACGAGTATGATGGTGCTGACTTGAAATACAGTTTCTAGAAGGTGTGTATTAAGATGATTAAACGGATAAATTTATAGGAATTAGGAATAGTGAATTTTTGAAAATGAAAAGTACGTAGTAGGTTCGACTATGATATAAGTCTAAATGCAAAGCCTAATAAATATTTTGATTATCATGTTTTTGATCGAAGTCCCTCCGAATAATTTACACATTTTTATACTCGATACCGAAGGTAAAGAGTATATTGGGTTTGTGCAATGTCCGACATGGTGTCTGTCCGTCCGTCCGTCTGTCCTTCTGTCCTTCTGTATGAACGCAACTTTTTTCCACACCCTTCAAGTTAGAGACTTCAAACTTAGCAAATCTCTTTATCTATGGCATAGTAAATTAAAGTGTCAAGATTGGAGTTCTACGATAACTAGGGGGATGGCAAATCGATAGACTCGATAACGAAAAATCGATAGATCCAGCTATTTCGCAAGCCCTTACAGCTATAACTACCAAATTTGGGGAGAAAATAGCTATTTACAATTCCCAAAAAACTGCATCAACAATTTTGGAGCCACGCCTACACATTCTGCCCCAAGCCCCCCCGCAGTTTAGCACTAAAACAGCCCATATCTTCTACAGTTTTTGAGCTAGACCCATCAAATTTAGTGCCAAGATAGGTGTTGACGATCCCCAACCAAATTCATAAAAACTTTGGATGCCACGACCATTTATACTGCCCTATCCGCCTTCAGCCACCCCAACGCTTCGTTAAAAACGGTAGTGCGTGTATCTTCCATAGTGTTTGAGCTAGAGTCACAAAATTTGGTAGGTAGATAACTGGTAACGACCCCTCAGTAGTAGGGAACTGCCGGTTCTAACCCACTCAAAAACCCCATTAATTTTGACAGGTTAATTACCCCCCGCTGATTTTTTGACGTAGAATACGTCTTACGTTTCGGTATGAGTGTGCTATCCAAAAAAGTTGTTGTTGTAATATGGTTGCTTCACAAAATCGCTCATTGCTCTTGAACTAATGAATAGATTTTCCTCAAATTAATTTCATTTTAAAGCCAAGGCTTCAACCTTAATTTTAAGCTATATTCATATATGAAGTGATTACATTTTCTATTAAAAAAATGAGACCAAAAACATGCAAAATTTTGCTTCATTTTGAAGACTTTAAATTGCACTAGCAATCTCAATAATCAATCAATTAATCTGACTTTTTCGAATTTAAGTTGAGATGAGGTAAATAAACATTCCCACATTAAAATTTCTAATAATTTTGCCAAATATATAACTTTTTAAGGCAAAAAATCAGTGCAAAAATCACTACTTTTTTTTCAATTGCACATTGCTCAAAAATTCCGCCAGAGAATCGATTAAAATTTGTTTTAATACAAAGTAGACTTGATTTCCTTTCGTTTGATATACATGCGGTCATGACTGATAGCTTCTAAATGTGGAAATTTCAATAAGATATTCGGGCATAATTAAATTTTCATACATAAATTCTTCCGTGCCAGGGGTGAACAAGCTCAGCTTAAGCGTCAGCCCCAAACAATTATAACACAATAAAATATGTTTACCCCAATTCTGAAATTTGCGTGCAAGTTTTCGAAATCATGTTTTATTGTTTGTGTTGCACATTTAATTATGCTTTTGCACCAAAACAATAAATATGCCCGTTCAAAAATATCATATAAACTATCGTGAGTTAAACTATCGATAATTCGTCTTTACGGTGGCAGCCCTGATTTTCGCATCTTGTGAACAGTTACTTTGAATTAAGTTAATTTAAATGAATATTGAACAATTAATTTCGCATTTTAATAATTTACAGCAACGTCGTCGTGCATCTGGAGTAGCAATCTATGCAAAAAGTACCATGTTAACATATTGTACTCCAATCGATATTTCAAACAGGCAACTGGTCGATAGCGATGTATGTAGGCGACATTTGTCTGTCTGAAATTAAAATTAATAATCAAAAAAAATTTATTCTTGGCTCTGTGTACTTTCATCCAAATGTTTCCCAAAACAACAAGCAACAAATGCTTTTTTCTGCTTTGATGAAATATTCTCACCTCACTGCACTAATAGACAAGAATTTCACAGTTGACACCGAGGTGGACATGCTCATCGTAGGTGATTTTAATTTAGAAATGACAAATGTTCATTTGCAGAATTTATGGAAGAAAAATTCAAATTAAAGTATATTAAAAATGCAGCAACCACCTTAGCTGTAACCAATATAGATTGAGTATTTGCTAGAAATTTAAGTGTATCATTAATGAATTACATATCATACTTTTCCTTTCACAAACCTGTCATATCAAAAGTCACATTTCAAACATAAAACAAAAATACAATTTTTGATTTAATTATGCACAAATTTTGATGTAATAAATTATGTAAATATATATTTCTATTTCAAGTCAATGTTTGTTAAATTTATATCAGAGATGCTAACCAGTATTGCAGTAAAAAGGAAAAAATTTGCCAAAT